>CM022765.1:15078982-15421482 GCA_012411365.1 Ameiurus melas | reverse complement strand
TGACTAGATTTTCTATTATACTAATTCCCAGTCCTAATAATCTTTTCTCTCCCTCTCTCCTTCTGCCGAGCCACACACGATTTTATGGAGATACTAGAGATCCAGATCCTTTCTGCCTCTGGATGGAGCTAAAATCTTCTCCAATTCCAGATTGCTGGGACTACGGCTGCTCCTAAGGCCATACAGACTTCATATAAGTCAACTTTTTCACAATATCTGTTGTTACCCAGATGAGGATGGGTTCCCTTCTGAGTCTGGTTCCACTCAAGGATTCTTCCTCTTAAAACATCTTAAAACATCAGGGAGTTTTTCCTTGCCACCGTCGCCACTCAGTGGATTGCTCAGTCAGGAAAAAATTTCCACCTTTAATATCTGTATACCATGTTGATATTTCTGCAAAGCTGCTTTGAGACAATGTCTATTGTAAAAAGCGCTATATACAAATAAAATTGAATTGAATTGAACCATCTGGCACTAACAACCATGCGATGAGATGCATCGAGATGATAGTATATTGTTCTCTATCTGTATTTGAGACTAATTTCTATCTATAATTTATATACACTGTAAAAAATTATGGTTTGCATTGATTTATATTTGACCGATATGTTTGTTCTATATAGTTTATATATGCAACTTCTCACTACAATATGAAACTCAGCTAAATGGTTGTGTTCAGCGAAAATGTTTGGTATATATTTAGTAAGCATGGTAGACTTAGTACACATAATAATTCTCAAATAACCTGAACCACTCAACTTGTCAGTATACATTTACATTGTCACCTGAAATGAAATAAAAACATTAAGAATGAACCATTTCATTTTCTGTGCTCTAGATGTCAGTATTGGACCTTGTATATAAATATATAAAATCATAATCGCTCATCACTTTAGAGGCAGAAAGTCAGAGGAGGTTGTTTTATTGATTAAGTGATTTAGAAAAATAACACCACCACCAGCAGCAACATCAACAGTAACATTATTATTATTATTTATTATTATAATAATAATAATAATAATAATAATAATAATAATAATAATAATAATAATGTTGTCGCTGTTGATGCTGGTGGTGGTGTTATTTTTTAATTTTTTTTTACCTCTTTGGGAATCAAATTTGACTTAATTAAATCAAGTACATCTGGTTAAATTTCTTAGTGATAATGCAGTTGTCGTTAGATTCTGTAAACATGTAAACATCATCAGGTTCCTTAGAAAAAATGACTTATAATATTTTAATCTCTTAAACTTTAACTATCAACTATAAGTAAAATATGACATTTCTGCAGCTCATCTAATTAGGAGTCACTGTTCTAAGCATCTCTTTATGGATGTTTTGTGTCCATCAACAGAAAATTCTGCTGAGTGAAGAGATCTTAAATTTGAGATTGCCCCTGTATACCACCAAAATGGATCTGAAATGAAGCAATCATGATGTGATTGAACTTTCAGCTTTAATTCAAGGGGTTTAACAAAAATATTCCATTAACCATTTAGGAATTACAGCCAAAGGAGTCCCTCCATCAAAGGCAAATGGACAAACTAACATAAGACTTAAAAAAAAACTGTATCTTTGACAGTTTAAAAGCCTGAGCATGTTTTTTTCTCTTTCTCTTTTTGCATGACCTTCCCACTCCACTGCTTGCAAATGCAAAGCAAACATTTCAAAGTGCACACAATGAATACATGCAAACTCCTATGAAGCACAGATGATGGCATTTTTTTCTTCATATAATATTAATATTGTACAGCATTGTTTGTATATATAGAATATAGAGTGATATGGAAATAAAGGCTTGGCATGGGCATGTGTGTAAGAAATGTCTCTTAATTGACTATAACTCATAGCTCTGAGGCCAGATTTGATTAATTATTATTATTATTATTATTTTTTTTTTATTATTATTTTTTTAGAAATAGTAGATTTCTAATTACATATGTAATCACCTGGGGCATATACATTATTTCCCCCAACGTGTCTATAACATTTTTTTTATTGTGTAATCTATGCTAAGAAAAATTAATTAAAATTAAGTGAATGTATACAAATATGATTCACATATAGCAGAACAGCTAATACTGAGAACCTTCTTGTTTTTTTCTTTATTCACAACTAATCCTTTAGAATGAATAACACAACAACTGTTTATACATGTTCTGACAGAAATGCCATGTTTCTGTTGCTGCTTTCTGCTGGTGACAAAAAATAATCTTTCCCCTCCAATTAAGATGTGCATGCCTCTCTTGCCTGTCATCATAGCCTCTCCCAAACTGAAGCAAAAAGGAGTGCACGCATTGTTGTTTTATTTGTCACCTAGCAAATCTCCATTTCACACATAATCACTAACCCCTATTGTACCCACCCTGCCACTCCTCCTGCCCCCCTGGAACACCGCCCTATTTGCCTACCCTTTGACATGGCCCTGTTGTTCAACGTTGCTTCAGGGTTTTAGCATAACAGTGAATACATTTAAGAAATATACAATTGAAAGAACATTTCATAACAAAGACACACCCATGCTCCCCCAATCTTGTAAAATAGCCACAGTGTATGAAAAGTATGAGGTTCACTCACTCACCACAAGTACACTAGACAGGACAAACATCCATTAGAAGCCATGCAGGAAGAATTCTGAAAAGTATTACTGTATTAAAAATCCACAGCACACTGACTCATGCACACAAGGAAGAATTGGGCTAATTTCCACTATCCAGAAATGTACAGAAAAAGCCACCAATTTCTAGATATACTAAAAGATGATCATTTCATGCTTCTGGAAACCCAAGAGCTAATCACTGAAAGAGTTCTTCTATTAAAACAGATCACAGAACCCAGGCCAGAACTGCTTTACACCCTAGTATAAATACCAATTAGGTCATCAAACAAAGCCAAACAAAATATCTGACTGGCAATGTGAAACTCCAGGTCTCTATTTATCGGCTGTAAATAGAGAATATGAATTGGCTGAGATATCACCTTACTGTCAGAGAGAGAAAGCAGAGACAGATCCAGACTAATCCATAGGCTCTGTGCCCACAGTCTCTCCGTTCAAAAGTGCAACCATTGCTCAAAATGGTTAAGACAACACATGCACATCCTCCTCTACAAATAAACAAAAACGTCCCCTAATTTCCCCTTAAATTAAAAAAATAACAACCCAGACCTTCAGTAACATGACTCTATTGGAAAGATTATAAATCTTCTTTTGTAAAGACGTAAGATTTAATATACTAAACATTACAACATAACCACATCCTCTCCTACCAAACATCCTTTTTGTTATTTTTGACTCCTATTATTATTATTATTTATTATTATTATTATTATTATCATCACCATCATCATCATCATCATCATCATTATTATTATTATTATTATTATTATTATTATTATTATTGTTATTATAACTATGGTAGTAGTAATATAGTATAGTAGTGTTAATATAAGAATTGCTATTACTGTTATTGTTTTTTGTTAATATTTTCATTGGTTTTCTGATACATTTCTGAAAAATGATCTTTATTACTGTAACATCCAGCCTGGAAATTTCCTCTCCTGGTGACCACTGACTCACTTCTTCAGTCATCTCACAAATTAAATCATTGAAATTTTTTTTTTAAAAAAGCACATGCACTTTTAAATTAGACACGAAGACCCACAGTTTGCCTCCAACCTCGTAAGCTCTGTGCTGTGATTTCTTGTACAGCTATTTTGTGTATGACCCTTTTGCCTTATTGTGTTTCTTGCCTTTTGCCCAGTCCTTTTTGTCCTGCTGCTACTTTTGATAATCTGTTCTTTTATTTTATTTTATATTTTTAAATCTTGCTTACTTACTCATTGGACTGTAGACTATTTTTGATTTTTTTAAATCTGCTATCATCATGTTTGTCTTTTTGGCTATGGACTTGGACTTTTATTCTGACTACCTGTGTAAACCTTCCACATATAGTCTAAATATAAAGTCTCTGTGCCTGAGACCATTGTGTTATAATTATATTATAGCCAGTAAAGCCAGGTTTCTTTTATCCTCATAGAACATGGGGGATACATGGTTTTTACAGACAGTGGATACAAAAATCTGCACACCCCTGATTAAATTGCATGTTTTTGTGATGTAAAAAAAAAAAAATCATGATAAATCAAGATAAATCATGTAAGATCATTTTCGACCATTAATGTGATGAAGTAAATAAACAATTTAAGTGGAAAACAAATATATGTTTTAGAAAAGAAAAAAACACAATAACCTGGCTGCTAATTACTAATTTGGATTATATGGCATGGCCCTAATCAAAATATCCTGTAATACTGAAGAGGAGGGAGGTTAGTATCTTTGCAAAAATTATTTACACATAAAAAAAGTTAAGATTGCATCACTTGATCATTTGAAAAGAACTCATCTGTGTGCAATTAAAGTGTCATGTGACCTCAGTATAAATACGCCTGCTCCTAGAAGGCCCCAGAGTTTGTTGGAGAATATATCGAATCACACAATATTATGAAGAAGCTCTCAAAACAAGTCCAGGACAAAGATCTAGAAAAATATAATTCAGGGTTTGGTTGTAAAACATATAACAAAAGCACCATTAAATCCATTGCTAAAAAATGGAAAGAATATGACACAACCATATGTCTAATTAGATTAAGTCAGCCACCAAACCTACTGTAAGTGACCAGGAAGGAGGGCAAAAGTCTAAATTTGAAAGAAACCCAACACTAGTCACCGTGTGAAGCATGGTGTTGGTAGCATCATGCTGTGATGATATTGTTCTCTAGCAGGGACAGGGAAACTGGTCAAGGTTGAGTTCCGGATTGAAGGAGCCAAATACATGGCAGTAAAAGAAAGAAAACAGTTTCAGTCTTCAAGAGACTTGAGCCTTCAAAAAAAAAAACCCACAATGACCATAATGCCAAAATAGCACTGAAGTGTAAAATGGCCCAGCCAAAGCCCAAACCTCAATTAATTTTAGAATATATGTTAGGACTTTAAAGTTGCTGTTCACCAATGGTCTTCATCCAATCAGACAGAGCCTTGTGCAATTCTGCTAAGAAAAAGGACAAACATATCAGGATCCAGATACAGTATTCAAAGCTAATAGAACTATATCCCAGAAGATGTACAGCTACATAGTAGTAGCAGCCAAATGTGGCTCTCACAATGAGTTTTGTTTAATTCATCTTTGTGTTACGTATAAAAGATTTTTTAAATGTTAATTTCACCTTATTTGTCTGTCTCTGTCTTGGACAGCCTCTTCAAAACATGTCAGTACAGGTTCTTTGTCATCACTGTCGTCAACATAAGTAAAGCATCTAAAAGGTTAGGGAATTTCTAGATGATCCACATGGTACCTAATATCAGTATTTGTCATGAAGCTTTCCAAGTCTATCTGAAACCATCCTTTACTCTGAAAACATTTCTGCTCTAGCTCCACCCTGGGACGCTCTCCTGATCCTCAGTTTCACCTTGTAATGGAAGTTTCCTGTTAGCCTTATCCTGTTCCAGCCCTGCCCTCACCACTACTCTCTCCTCCCAATCATTATCACTCTGTGCATAGGTAACTTCATTTATAATTCCAATTGCATTCAAGTTCAATTTAGACTGTCAGTCTATGATAATTTGGACCTGAAATATTGAGTTTATGTGTGCAGTATATAGCTCCTCTGAGTCAAGATATACTCTGTTTAAGACTATCTATTTGTGTATTGATTTTCCCTATGAGGAGAGCTATAATATATATATATATATAGGCACAGCAACAATTCTTTAGGTCACGCTACATAGACCTCAATAAGACCAAGACATATACTGCTCAAAAAAATAAAGGGAACACTTAAACAGCTCAATGTAACTCCAAGTGTTCCCTTTATTTTTTTGAACAGTATATTTTCTGTCTTTGGAAACCACTTAGTTTAAGGACAACAAAAAGCTTCTCCTTCCTCGAGTTTAAGGATCATCCTTTTTGGAGAGAACTTTCTCTGATATAATTCCAGAAGAACTGCATCCATTTTAATAAAATTTTGACAGTAACATTTACTGAATAATTGCTCTGTTTTTGGTTTGTAGCAGGTTTCTTTTCTACCCAGCTCTTGTGGAGTGCAAATCGCTTCTACCATGATAATGTCTGAATGTTTTGCTTAGCTATTTCAGCACTTACAGTGGTTCTTTCTTTCTTCAACTGCCATCACTGCAGTGTCCCCAGTTCTGAATCATATTGTCCCTGTTTTGCCAGTCCCACTAGCTGCTATAATTGTGCTAAATAGTACATGGTCCTGTCTAGACTGCCTTGACCTTAGAACCCTGTTCCTTACATTATTTATAAATGCAGCCTCTATAGCAGTTGTAGTCTGTTATATGCTCCGGCCATTGTCACTACCCCAACATTTTCTGAATCCAACTGAAGACCTTATACCCCTTGACATTAGAGCCCCACCTGTTATTCCTGAAAATACAACACAGTTCAGAGCCTATCTTGTTTCCTGTTTGTTTTCATTTCACCCCTGTGTCTAATTTATTGCCTTTCTGGTTATGTTTATCTACAGTCTCTGTGTGGCACACTGTTAATATTTAGCATGCTAAACTATGTTTCCTAGTTCAATGTGCTTCCTATTTTCATTGCTTTTGCCCTATTGCCATTGTGTTTCTGATAACACATGGATACACCATATACACACACACACACACACACACACACACACACACACACACACACACACACACACACACACACACACACACACACACATACAACAAGCCCAGATTCAACAAATTTGTATTTTATGATTCAGCTGCTCAAAATGTTAATCTATCTATCAGCAAATCAATGATGATACATCTGATGACACGCAAGTGAGTGTAGGTGCTGCCATTCATCAGGTGTGGAAGGTGTGGAAAGACAATCCCATGTACAGTAGGTGTTTCCTGGACCCAGTGGCCGCAGGCCGAGGTGGCGAGCAGAGACTTGGCCACAGATTCCAGCTCTTCTCAGGGGATGCCCAGATATTCCCAACCATTTAAGATGGTTCTTTTTCAAGTCAGAGGAGCATCCCACGCCATAGGCTTGGATTTAGAGGTGCTGATTCACAACTGCATCACCCTCAGCAATGAAGAATTTGACAGTGCGATAGAGGTCCACTTCAAATGATGCCAAAAGAAAAAAAGGGATTTTACCTCTAGCTCTCCATACAGGACACCTTTCTAACATTGGCTACATCTTAATATTCTGCCCATGTAAACCATAAACAGGAGTGGTGACAACAGACCTTGACAGATCCCAACCTTAAATGGTTTCAACTTTGCTTCTGGAACTGCTTTCATCACCAGTAGTGATAGCCATCTAACTGAACTTCCTGCAGTCCTTTGGAAGGTGGGAGTTAAATTTGTCTCTCACAGAAGATTTTAAAAGATGCTCCTAAGCAACCCAGAAGGGTCTCATGAGTTTAAGTGGTGATCAGTTGACAGATCTTCCCTTCAACTTACCTACATGTTAAAACATATGGCCTCATGTCTGATGCAACAATTGCTAAATTGATCACTGATGTTTAGCCCAAGGTGCTCTGGTACCAATTACATGTATGAAAAAACTTGCATCCAAAGACAGTGTTAAGTGACATTCTATGGCTTGCACAGAACTCTAATTACTGTAGATGTCATTGCTTAGATTCAGACCTGGAAAGCCCTTCCTCAAAATCATACCTTCCGCCATACTTACCTCATTGAGGCAATCCTCATGTCCTCCTAAAAAAGACTCCAATTTCAAAGCCCTCATCCTGGAACTGCTGCATTTCACCACACCTGCTAATTACTTGTAGGAACTCTGGAGCAGGAGAAGGACCATCCTCCAATCAAGAAGGTACTTCTGCCCATACTCTATGTGGATGTAAGGCCAACTATATCTAGTCCATACCTTTCCATCTCACACACTCTCAGAACTCAGGCTCTTTCCCCACCAGCAAAGGATATTCCACATTCGCAAGGCAGTCCTGGCAATCTGTTAATTAGGTTTGGCCCTACTGGGACCGTTAAGCTTTCAGTCACATAGCCCTGAGGTCTTGATCCACAGAGTATTTAAATCATATATAATAAATAATAATATATAGGTTATATATAGGTGGAACATGGAAGGTTGATACAATCATTATGGTTCTGTATTTCAGAATATATGTTAATGAAATTAATGGATGTATTGAAGTTCTAGTTCTGATATGAAAGCTAGTCTTGTGATATTGTTGTAGAAGACTTGTGTCTATTGTGTAATGAAACAATGTCTGATTCCTGTGTGTTAATGGGGCAGAAATGCGGGGTCATGCTTGAACTCTTCCAGTGCAGGGCAAAAAAAAAAGAAAGAAAGAAAGAAAGAAAGAAAAAAAGCAGCTCCATAGAAAAAGTCTCCACACTTGAAAACAAATAAATAATGAAAAAGAAATCTATTGGTGTCAGTTGATTTCTTGCTAAATAATTAATCATAATGAACTGAATGGCTGACTTAATGGACTAAATCTAATTCTTAATTAGATTTCTTATTTGACAAATTTAGCCACACATTTTTAGCTTCATCAACATTTAGTATTCTTCATAAATGATATCTTTTAGTTTTTAGCCATTTCGAGTGAGTGAGAACAAACTGTAAATTATCTGTTCATGCTAAGTGTTTTAGCAATGAAATATGTACACACCTGGAGAAATTAATCTGTCAACTGACACTTGTAAATAAGTTTCCAAAAATTACAAAAACACATACATTAGGGCTTACAAATAGGTTAAGTGACTCAAGATTCCTGTTGTTGAAGTGGGAATTACCATGAAACTCCCAGTGAGTCAGAGTACCCACCATAGTTTCTTTTCATGTAGAAAACCGTTGGGTCCACCTGTTTATGCTGGAAATGATTGCTTGACATGACAAGAAAGGAGATTCATCAAAGACTGTCAAAATAACACTGAAAAAGCCTCAGTGTCACAGGAGGTGTAGCTCATGAGAAAAACAAATCAGTCTTAAGCATATATCTATTATTAACAGAAGAATAGACCAATTTCTGCTAGTGCATATTGTACAGTGTCTGAAAAGTCAGGAACAAATGAAAGTAAAACTACATATACTTTAAAACCTAAAACCTTTAATATTTAAAACATATGCTCTACATGTTGACCTTTATGCTCTAGTCTACTGTATGCGTCATATCAGCTGCTATATTATGGTTTTGCAGATTTTGACATATTTCAAAATAATTATCGAATGATAATGTTCAACTGTACAATATCCCTTGTTATTATGGTCAGTGTGAGTGAAACAATGAAAAACAACCGCTTGTTGTGCTTAAATCTAAATTAATACCTTGTTATATATAGGACAATATAGAATTTTACACCGTCCAAATCGCTATTCCCAACCATTCTTTTTCTAGAGATAATCATGAAATGTCAGTTAATCTGTTAAAGTTTTCCATGAATGGTTACTCACTGTGAAAGGTGGTATTGCTAACAAGAAAATCCTAGCAGGTAAAATTCTACCTTATGAACCCTATCATCGGTCGTTGGATGGGATGGTTTGTTATTTAAACATACACTTACTTGTAATCTGCATAAATGTTTGCATTTATAAGCAAACTACTGAGTGTGTCCAAAATTAATGAGTACCTGTCCAGTCTGCAGCATGGTTCATGTCCATATTATGCTACACATAATAATAAACCTGTAATGAAAGTCAGTTTATTAACTGACTTATAAAATTAATATAAATGTTTGTTTTGCATTTTTCTTACAGACTTGAAAGGAAAATATCAAACACATAAAAGATTTTTGTCTGCCGAAATAGCAACACAAATTTATTAATATACTCTGTGTGTGTGTGTGTGTGTGTGTGTGTGTGTGTGTGTGTGTGTGTATGTATATACAGCAGGGGAAATAAGGATTGGACGTGTCAACATTTTATTTCAGTAAATATACTTCCTATGAGGCTATTCACATGAAATTTTCACCAGACATCAGTATTAACTCAAGAAATCCAGAAATATAAAGGATTCACAGCATTAAAGTCCATATATAAAGTTATGTGTAATAAAGTGGAATGACACAGGAAAAAAGTATTGAACACGCTAACTGAATTTTATTTAATACTTAGTGGAGAAGCCTTTGTTTGTCATGACATCTTCAAGACACTTCCAGTATGAAGAAATTAATTGGCCGCAGTATTCAGGTGTGATTTTGGCCCATTCTTCTAAACATATTGTCTTTAAATCTTGTTCAATTGGATTCTCAGGTGATTGACTGGGCCATTTTAACACCTTGATTTATTTTCTCTGAAACCAATTGAGAGTTTCCTTTGCTGTATGCTTTGGATCGCTGTCCTGCTGGAAGGTCCACCCACGTCTCATCTTCATCATCCTGGTGGATGGCAGCAGATTTTTCTCAAGAATCTCCCTATAAAGGGCTCCATTCATCGTTCCTTCAATTATATGAAGTCTGTCAGTACCATGCAATGAAAAACAGCCCCACACCATGATGCTTCCATCTCCAAACTTCACTGTTGATGTAGTGTTTTAGGGTGATGTGCAGTGCCATTTCTTCTCCAAACATGGTGTATAGTATGACAGCCAAAAAGTTACATTTTGCTCTCATCTGACCAAACTGCACTCTCCCAGTATTTCATAGGCTTGTCCAAATGACTTGTGGCAAACTTTAAACAAGTTTCGACATGTCTTTTGTTTAATAATGGAGTCTTCTAGTGAGCATGAGCAGTGGAGTGCATTGCCTATTGTTATCTTGGTGACGATGCCCCCAAGTGTTTCTGGAGCTTTTTCCGAGTGGTTGGCTCTTGGGCTGCTCTTCTGACTATTATTCTGACTCTTTGGTCAGAAATCTTGCCAGGAGCTCCTGCGTGTGGCCAGTTTATGTCGGAGTGGTGTTGCTTCCACTTGTGGATAATGGCTTTAACTGTGCTTACTGGAGGATTCTGAAGTTTTGAAATGCATTTGTATCAGATTCCATCAATATGTTTTGCAACAGTAAGGTTGCGAATGTCTTGGGAGAAATTTTTGCTTTCACCCATCATGAGATCTTTCTTGTGTGATGCATTGGTAATGAAAAACCTTTTTATGGACCTTCAGCTTACCAACCCAGCTGATATTAATTTGCACAGATAGGGGTATAATTCCTTATGGAGTTCACCTTTTTCCTTGCCCAAACTTGACTTGGAAAACTACGTCATTTCACTTTATTTTGCAACTTTTTTATGGACTTTAATGTTGGGAATTCTTTATATTTCCAGATTTCTTGAAGTAATACTGATGTCTGGTGAATATTTCATGTGAAAAGCCTCATTGGAAATATATTTAATTTAAAAAAATGTTGACGCACCCAATTCTTATTTCCTCCACTGTGTGTGTGTGTGTATATATATATATATATATATATATATATATATATATATATCTTCCATATTTTGTTGTTGTCTGTTGTTTTGTAATAAATAAAAATAAAAAAGCACCATTCCAAACTGTACATCTTTTCATTTGCCACACTCAGATCCAGTCTTTGTTTCTTAACATTCTTTAGACTCACTAACTGGGAAACCATCCCAATAGATAAGACAAAAGTCGGTTTTTGCGAGTTGTCCCTTTTCCTTTGTTTTACCTTTAAAAATTTCCTTTACATAGTAATACAAAATGTATACAAAAGTCAATCTGTCTTCATACAAAAACACAGTGTGGAGGAAGTGAGGGAGATTTTTTTCAGACCAGGATGGAGCCCCACCCAACACTAGGTAAGAGGTAATCTAGGCAAAAGAGCCAAAATTCTAAGAGATTGCATATAAGGAACTTCTAAAAATTCTTCTGTGACCTTGTTTTAATGCCCATTGAGAGTAAGAGCTTGCCAGTTCGAGAGAAACAACCCTTGTGGTGTTTTTGTTTTGGTATAATGTAACTGCATTACAGCATCAGAAATCTTTGTCACAAATGTTTCCCTAAAAATTTCCTAAGAGAATTAAAAAGGAACTTAAAAAGAGATCAAGATCTTTCTGAGATTAAAGAAGGGAAAACAGAGAAAAAGGTCACACTTAACAAAAAGGGGTTTACACCAACACTTCTTAATCAGAAAACAAACATGCCTCCACTACACCACCTAGGAAGTGTGTAAAGTACTTTTTCTGTCTTTTGTTGACACTTTAGTATATTGAGAGAAGTTATTTTTCAGGTGTTGTCTGAAAAGCTGCACAGCAAAATCAAGTTATATGACATTTCAATTCAAATCTCTTTCCCAAATAAAATTTTAAATGATTGATAAAAGATAACCTTAACATAGAGCCACTCCAAAAGTAATGGTGCAAGGCCAATTCAATTGATTTTACAATACAGTGAAGACATTTGGGTTTGACATCAAAAGACAAATATGAGACCACAGATTTTCAGAAATTCACAGAATTTCAGCTTTTATTTCCTCATATTTACATCTAGATGTGTTAAACAACTTCAAGTAATCAAAAATATTGGAACATGTGACTGATAATTGTTTCTTGCTGCCCAGGTGTGCCCTGTTAAATTGACTGTTTAAAGAATAAATAGCTCTGAATATCTACTGTAGGTTTCACCTCTAGGTTCTCGCCTTTTCTAGCTAAGAAAAGAGGGAAAATTTATCATAGTCATTGTAGAAACATTGGGCAAAGCCAATACAAGAATTTAAAATGTCATGAAAAAGAAAGAAGTCTGGTGTACTAACAACCAGACATGGAACAGGTCAGCCAAGGACAAAAACAGCAGTTGATGACAGAACCCGAACAGAGAACTGTGAAGTACAACCCCAAAATAACAAACATTAATGGGCAGTGGTGACGGTACCACCATTCAAATAAGACTTCAAGTGCAGAAATATAGAGGCCATACTACAAGATGTGAACCACTCATCAGCAGTAAGAATAAGAAGGCCAGATTGGAATTCGCAAATAAATACAGAGATGAGCCACAAAAGGAACCAAGATCCTCCTTTATCAAAGTGATGGAAAGTGTGGAGAAAGAATGGATCTGCTCATGATCCAAAATACAGAAGCTCATCAGTCAAGCATGATGGAGGAATCATGGCTTGGAAGCAAGGGTTATTCAGTCAAATATTAAGTGTTATTAATTATTATATATTAAATGTTCAATTTAAGCACAAATTAATGACTTGCAGCGAGACAAAAGCTAAAACTAAACCACACCTGAATCCCCCCGAGACTTAATTCACTAATCATGTTTTTTGTTTTCATTTGATTTCATCCAACTTAAAGACTATCTCACAGTCATAATGCAAACTTTGTGCTGTATTCAAAATTAATTTATACATGTGAGGAGTTAATACTGAAATTACTACATTGGTATTCAGACATCAGATGTAATTATGGACTTAAGCAGTACATGGGAAATTGTGCAGGAGATTCATACACAAGGAGGAGCTTGTTGAAAACAGAGGTGTGCCTCAGTTATGTCCAATTCTGATCTTGAAGTTTTGTGCAATGAGGACAAAAACAAAATCCAGCACCACTAACAGTTTCATCTAACCTTGTTGGTCTCAGGTTGAAGCTCTGGGAATGAGGTTACCATGTTGACCTCTAGCTGGTGCTCTGCAGGTGAGACCACCTTGTTGGAATCAGGTTGGAGCTCTGGAAATGAGGTTGCCATGTTGACTCGGCTGCTGAGACCACTTCGTGGGTCTCAGACTGGAGCTCTGGGGTGGAGGTTGTCTTGTGGTAAACAGCCTCACAGGTTCATTCATGAGACTGGCCCTTTCCAAAAAACTCATCCAGGTGGGGGTGTACTCTGGACTCCCAAACTTGCTTATCAATAGTCCCATTAACTGAGTTACATCGTGAAGACCCTTGGATTCTATACGGGCCAGATGCTCCCCCCACTGGAGGGCTTGGCCAACAAGGTGGGAGAGTATAAACCCCAGCCAATGCCTCTGGTCAAGCTTGGGGTGCGCCAGGCTCAAAAAATTTAATTGGCAATCGTAAAAGAAAATGTTCAGGTAGCCAAAAAATTGATCGTATAGTTCTGGGGGATCCATGGCAACCCATTGAGGAAGCTTGATAGAGTTGAGCCTCGGAAGAGTGTTCCTTACTGCCTAGGCATGATATCTCCTTCGCTTTCCTGCTGCTTCCATGTTATAGGTGAGGTATTCTGTCACATAAAGTAGGAACAGGACAGAAGCAAGTGGAGGTTTGGCAGTTTAATCAAACAATAAGAAGTACAAAGGATCAGGTAGAAAACAAAGTCCAAGGCAGGCTGTGAATAGGATGCAGGTGTGCCTAATTAGAGTGAATGTGAGTGTTCTGGGAATTTCAGTCCATGGCGGCCGTGTTTGTAGGCCGCAGTGCAGGAAGGGAAATGTAGTCACTGGTTTGCTGTGATATGACATTATTAAAAAATTGTCACTAGGTTTTCTCAGATGTGCAATGAATTGATGACAATACAATCCATTCATATATATTATCATTAAAGCTGACTAATGCTATAATTTATTATTACACTTTGAACCAATATCTGGATGTGTAGCTGCTACAGCTTGTCATGTCCCAATGACGCACCTGTCTAGACAGCCAGAGAGCTGTTTAATTCTTTGCACTGTGAACTTCTGTTTTCTGTTTTAGGCTATTTAAAGTTTTATGCTAATCAATAATAAAACACAATGTCTGAGTGCCAGTGCATCTGAGTGCCAGTTACTGCAGGCGATCAGACCTTGTACTCGCCTGGTCTTGTAAAGGTCCTGCTTACCCAAAACCAACACAAGACTAAATTAGTAAGTCTATGTACATGCATAACTGCCTATTCAAATGAACATTAGTCTGGTCTTAATTATTTGAAGATTAAACAAAGCTCATCATTAGTATGTACCTTTTGTCTAATATCTCATGAGAAACTAAAGAGGGCAGGGCTCGACCAGGTGATCAAGCGGCTGCCACAGTAACACGTCAAAGCTTACCACAACAGCCCTCACAAATCAGTGTAGATCTGAGGCTTGGTGTGGTGGAATTTGATTAAACTGATAAAGCAAAAGGAAGTCAGATGCATTATCATGTATAGAGGTTTAATCATTCGGTACGTCACACTTTCCTCAACAGATTAAAGCATGCTGTTTTCAGTTTACCTACATGGTCTTGTTTTATTACACACTTCTGAGGAGTGAACAGGAAAAGTGTTGTGGTTGTGAATCTTTATCTTAATTCCCTTCATGTAATCATACCAGCAGTGACCTGTGGCTATTTTTGCTATTTGTCCTTAATGGCATCTCAGTGTATTTCCTCAAATGTATTTGTACCAGAAACATTGAGTAGCCATACATATATATATATATATATATATATATATATATATATATATATATATATATATATATATATATATATATATATATATATATATATATATATATTAATATACAGTATCTCACAAAAGTGAGTACACCCCTCACATTTTTGTAAATATTTGATTATATCTTTTCATATGACAACACTGAAGAAATGACACTTTGCTACAATTTAGTGACTGTTCAGCTGGTGTAACAGTGTAAATTTGCTGTCCCCTCAAAATAACTCAACACACAGCCATTAATGTCTAAACCACTAGCAACAAAAGTCAGTACACTCCATGTGAAAATGTCCAAATTGGGCCCTATTAGTAATTTTCCCTCCCCGGTGTCATGTGACTTGTTAGTGTTACAAGGTCTCAGGTGTGAATGGGGAGCAGGTGTGTTAAATAATGGTATCATCGCTCTCACACTCCTTCATACTCGTCACTGGAAGTTCAACATGGCACCTCTCTGAGGGTCTGGAAGTTCAACATGGCACCAGGAAGTTGAATATGGCACCTCTAAAAAAAAGAATTGTTGTTCTACATAAAGATGGCTATAAGAAGATTGCCAAGACCCTGACACTGAGCTGCAGCACAGTGGCCAAGACCATACAGCGGTTTAACAAGACAGGTTCCACTCAGAACAGGCCTTGCCATGGTCGACCAAAGAATTTGAGTGCACGTGCTCAATGTCATATCCAGAGGTTGTCTTTGGGAAATAGACATATGAGTGCTGCCAGCAATGCTGCAGAGGTTGAAGGGGAGGGGGGTCAGCCTGTCAGTACTCAGACCATACGCCGCACACTTTATCAAATTGGTCTGCATGGCTGTCGTCCCAGAAGGAAGCCACAAACAGTTTGCTGTAGACAAGCAGACTAATGACATGGATTAATGGAACCATGTCCGGTGGTCTGATGAGACCAAGATAAACCTATTTGGCTCAGATGGTGTCAAGCGTGTGTGGCGGCAACCAGGTGAGGAGTGCAAAGACAAGTGTGTCTTGCCTACAGTCAAGTATGGTGGTGGAGGTGTCATGGGCTAGGGATGCATGAGTGCTGCCGGCACTGGGGAGTTACAGTTCACTGAGGGAACCATGAATGCCAACATGTATGGTGCATGCAGAGCATGATCCGTTGTAAAATATTGGTGGCCACAAAAAATATTCACACTTTTGGCCCAGTTTGGACATTTTCACAAAAGGATGTACTCACTTTTGTTGCCACCGGTTTAGACATTAATGGCTGTGTGTTGAGTTATTTTGAGGGGACAGCAAATTTACACTGTTACACAAGCTGTACACTCACTACTTTACATTGTAGCAAAGTGTAATTTCTTCAGTGTTGTCACATTAAAAGATCAATATTAAATAATCAAAATTAAAAATATCAAAATCAAATATTTCCAAAAAAAATGTGAAGGGTGTACTCAGTTTTGTGAGATAATATATATATATATATATATATATATATATATATATATATATATATATATATATATATATATATATATATATATATATCTCTGTCCAAATTTTTATGATGAAATTCACCCCTTAAAATGGTTATTAAATGAATATCAACTACATAAAAAATATAGCTTAATTGAATATCATGTGAATCTTTTTTAAGGGTGTACATTGGTTTAGCGGTTAGCCCACTCACCTCACAACTCCAGGGTTTAAGGGTTAATTTTTTTTCTTTCTATTTTGATTTTTGTCTTCCTCACAATAAGCTTGATAACTTAAATGTCAGTTATATTGCAACATTAACATGGAACATATGTTAAAGGACCTTCTATTGCAGGACTCCTTCTTGTTCTTGTAGATGAAGATAGTTCTTAATGATTCTAGATGTTTGGACTGTTTCTGACATGAATGAATTTGTGAGTGTTCAAATTCCACCCTGATGGTATGGCGTGATGGATAAGACTCTACAGCGTCTAAAGGTTTTGGACAGTTCTGTATGTTTTAAAGAAGTTGATCTATAAAAACTATGTTTTTTTTCCATGTTGGAGGTTAGTGGGGGAGGTGGGTTTTGGATGTCAAGTGTGTGTTCAGACACTTGCATCCATTCATAAATTGTTTTGGAAACAAATGTGAAAACTCATTAAAATCACATTTACATTGGCCCCTTTTTGTATTATTGTATTACATAACAACAGTAATTATAATATTGCATATTTTTGTTTTTGCTATTTTTGTATTTCTTCTTCTTCTTCTTCTTCTTCTTCTTCTTCTTCTTCTTCTTCTTCTTATTATTATTATTATTATTATTATTATTATTTTATATTATAGTTAAGGGCAATGAGACATGAAATAACCCAAAGTGTAGGTAACATTTAACCCAGCAAGCGTTAATTTCACCCAGAATTTTGGGTTAAATGGTAAAACCCAGCACTTGGGTCAAACCAACCCAGTGCATGTTCTAACCCATAGTTACTCGGTTGGGTTATTTTTTTTAACCTGCCAATTTTTAGAGTGAAGAACCTTTGAAATATTTATATGAATTTCAGAGATTCTTAGTATGTGTTACGTCACCTTTATGTTTTAATTACAGTGCGCACTCGAGCTTGTATTGATACTACAAGTTTGTACAAAACCTTATGATCCATTTTAGATCAAATCGATTGGCATGTTGTCGGAACACATGCTTCAATAGAAGTGATTAGACATGAGGAAAATCTGATCTTTTGTACAAAGCAGTTAACATGGTCAGTATCATACATTTGATTAGGTTTAAATAGGGACCTAGAAATAGTGCAGAATCTTGAATATTAAATATGCAAGATCTTTATTTTAAAATTTTCAAAATGATAAATCCTTCTGTTTATTTACAATTTTTAAAAAATCACATATTTTCAATGTGGTCTCAGACTTGATGTGGATTCAGTCTCTGAAAAAAAATTAACATAACTCAATAAGTCTTGCCCTTAATACCTGCAAACAAAATTCTATATAGAACAGCCAGTGCTTTAGCTGTTACAGTATATCTGAATGTGCTGCCCTCGATGGGTGATATTGTTGGATATTCACATATGGAAATTATCCTACATGAGCTTATCATGTTAAATTGGTCCACAACTAAAAATATTCAGATAAAGTACATATTTTTGTCTTTGAGATGTGTGATGAGTTGGAGTTGGAAGGATTAAAATTGAAATGTACAGTATCTTTTTAAATATTCTCTAACCACTTTATCCTGGTCATGAGACAAAGTGGAGAGTGGGGCAGAATTTACATAAGTAGTCTCCTCCTTTGCCTGAAACAAAATGCCTTACTCCACATTTATGCATTTGAATACTTTATGCAGTGGCATTTGTTATCAGACACGTATTCATAAGATTATCTCTGACCCCTCTCAGCTGCACTTTTAGCACTGCACTCACTTCTCTAACCACTTCCTTCAGGGGTGAGATACCAGACAATGAAAACTAAAGGCACAGTTTCTTCCCCTGAGCTGTAGCCTTGCTCTGGACAGTTAACACAAACCAAAGCACTTCTTAAATACAGTACTGTATAGTTACACCTAGTGCAAATTCTTACAAACTGAATGACAGAGAAACACCATTTTCATTAAAATGTTATGCATGCACAGTATTTATTCATTCATCCATCCAACTACATTACATTTACATTTATTCATTTAGCAGACGCTTTTATCCAAAGCGACTTACAAAAAAGCAAAGCGATATATCGAGCAGGGAACAATACAAGTAGTGCTATTATACAAGATCCATTAATTGAATACCAGAGGAAGCAAAGTGTACAGAGTAGAGGTGTAAGTGCAAGTCTGTGGTGTTTTTTTTTTTTTTTTTTTTAGGAGATGGTTAGGTGTTCACGGAAAAGGTGGGTCTTTAGCTGTTTTTTGAAGATAGTGAGAGACTCTGCAGTCCGGATTGAGATTGGAAGAGCATTCCACCACTGGGGAACAGTATGTGTGAAGGTTCTGGAAAGGGACCTTACGCCTCGCTGAGTGGGAACTACTAAACTACCCATCCATCCATCCATACATTCATCCACCCATCCATCCATTCATTCATTCAGTAATTACTTAGTCAGGGTCATGGTGGTTTCAAGATTTTCTGAAATATTCATTAACTTAGTAAGCACAGCCATGTTTTTGAACGGTGGGAGGAAACCGGAGAACCCAGAGGAAACCACATAGACAAGGATGCAGGATGGAAAAAGTCAACCACAGCAATTGTAGGGACATGGAGATCACAAAATTTATTTCTGAACACAAAATCAGTGCACACATACACAATCAGGGTTCATCTTCTGCTGTTTATAAAACGCATACATCTTAATATCATCACATTCATTATTTTCTTGAGATTACACAACAGCATCTCATGTATGTCAGGAAAGGCTTTGAAAAATGTGTAACACTAATTGCAACAGCAACAACAACAAATACGGGAACCTACTGTATTTCACAGTGCTCAGTGAGTGTAATATAATATTTCCTAACAATTACATTAAAATTTTGGTGAAGTTCAAATTATTTTGTTCCAATTTTTTTCCTCAATAAAATAATGATAGAACTAAACACAGACAGTAACTCCAGCTCAGGATCAAACCAAGGACACTGGAGCTGTGAGGTGGCAATTCTTTTTGAGAGATAGAAACTACATTTCTTACAAAATATTACAGGCAGGTACAAAGAAAAATAATAACTGCATGAGTAGGATTTAAAAAATAGCCCTGCACACATCTCTGGCTGAGACCAATTATGAACTGGAGTGATGTACCTGAGGTTGAGGAACATTCAGAGCCAAAATTCATAGACCATTCTGACAGTGCTGGCATTTCCATCTTTTAGTCCCCCACAGTGATAGGGTTTATATGGAAAGAAAGAAAGAAAGAAAGAAAGAAAGAAAGAAAGAAAGAAAGAAAGAAAGAAAGAAAGAAAAAAGGTTTGGCCAAGCCTATTTCCAGTTTAAAGCTGAATAGAGATACAGCTACAGATATGGTTTTGATTTGGAGTACTTAACAGGTCCAGATACTCTAGTGCCATTGTGTTTTAAGGGTGTACCCTTCATAACTTATATTCTATTTTATTTGCTTTGGTCCTGTTTTGTCTGTATGAACAAACCTTGTTTTTGGTAATTAAAATCTTTTTTGACATATAAAATTACTTCTGGTTGTGATTCTGATAAATTTGTTAAAGCATAGCTGTAAGACCACATAAAGAAGCCAGCGTGAGTTGCATTGTAAAAATGAAGTGAATTTTTATAACTCCATTGCTCTCCAATTAATCACCATTCATAAAAAGTTGCATGCCATGTTCCTCTATTTGTGTTGACCAGTTTTGGTCAAAGACTATCAGTAGGAAAGGGAAAAGTATCAAAGTCCTGAGCAGTGCGGCATGCCAGAGAGCCACCTAAGGAATTCCTCAGAGTCATTTAGCTACGTGAGCCTGTTGACACACTCTCTGTGGCATGCTGTCAAGCCATCCACAACAGGAAATGGATAAAGGTGCATTTTTGCAGTGTGACTGCAGGAAGAGACAGACTGCGCAAGAGAATGAGAGAGAGAGACACAGAGAGAGAGAGAGACAAAACAGAGACAGACACAAGATAGGAAAACATTGTAATGCGGGTCCCCTGTGCAATGATTAGGCCAAATAGTTTCGATGAAAATTGCCACATCTGATGACTGAGCTCATACTTTCTATTTCAAACATGTATACTGTGCCCTTCACTAATATTGGCACCCTTGGTAAATATTAGCAAACAAGGTTATTGTTTAATCTTTTGAGCTTTTGTTCAGAAAATCCACAAAAAATACTCTGCTCTCATGGATATAAACAATTGCAAACACAACACAGGTTTAGCTAAAAAAAAATAAAAATCTTTGTTAAATATAGGTATGCAACATTTATTGACCCCCAATGAATTCATATGAGAAAAATATATTTGAAGTATATTGCCATCGATATTTAAAATTTTTAGCATACCTGGATGACTAGGAACAGGAAATTGTTCAACCATGACGTGCTGTTTCACAGGGGAATCAATATGAGGTAACACATAGGCCAAATTTCCTTAGTCATTCATATCAATGGGTAAGACCAAGGAATATAGCTGTGATGTGTGGCAAAAGGTTGGTGAGCTTTGGAATTGGACGTGTGTCTATCTATATTGTCTCAATGCACTGTGAAGAGGATGGTTCAAGTGATCCAAACATCTCCAAGGATCACAGCTGGAGAATTGGAGAAGTTAGTTGTATCTTGGGGTCAGAAAGCCTGCAAAACTATAATCTGAAGTCAACTACATCACCACAAGTTGTTTGGAAGGGTTTCAAGAAAAAAAAACCTCTACTCTCACCCCAAAACAAACTCAAGCATCTTGAGTTTGCCAGACACTACTGGAACTTCAAATGGGATTGGGTTCTATAGTCAGATGAAACCAACATAGAGCTTTTTATTTCATTAAACACCAGAGGTGCTTTTGGCGCACACAGAGAGGAAGCCATATGAAAAGTACCTCATGTCAATGGTTAAATATGGTGGTGGCTCTTTAATACTTTGGGGCTGTTTTGTTGCCAGAGAACCTGGACATTTTATCAGGATACATGGCATCATGGACTATCAACAAATATTAAATGAAAACCTGACTGCCTCTGTCAGATAGCTTAAAATGGGCAATGGTTGAATATTCCAGCAGGACGGTGCTCCAAAACATACATGAAAATCAACACAGAAATGGTTTCCTTACAAAATGAAACATAGAAAACCTGTGGGGTGAACTGAAGATGAGAGTCCACCAGCGTGGGCCTCGAGAATTGAAGGCTCTGAAGAAATTCTGTATGGAGGAATGGTCTCAGATCCATTGCCATATATTCTCCAACCTCATCAGGCATTATAGAAGAAGACTCAGTCCTGTTATCTTGGCAAAGGGCAGTAGCACAAAGTATCGACTACAGGGTGCCAATAATTGTTGCACACCCATATCAGGAATTCTGGATGTCTGCAGACAGAAGACTGCCAGTGTTTATAGTCTGCCTTTATTGTGGCACCAGAAAAATATTTGCTTAAGCTTTGCCCGTTTTTTGTTTATCCATTTTTAATGTGACAAATAGCTTCGGAGATGCCATTGTTTAATGGATGGTGCTGTTGCTCTGGCATTTCCTGCCCCTTGCAAAGACCGTATGTTCCTCAGAGGTATTTTCTGCCCCCTTTTGTTACAAAAAGGACATTGTTTTTCATCTCTCAGCAACTCTTATGCAATCGTTTTAGTAATCCTGGCATTCATCAGATGATTATAATATTATAGAAGAATATAATTTGCAAATTCATTCTCTGTGTTTTATTTTGTTTTTCCAAACCTTCATGCTTTAAGTATTGCATCATAAAAGACAAAAGAGTACACTGTGTGTACAGTGGAGAAAAGATAACGTAAGGAAGTGTCATTCCAAGAGGGTAATTCCATTATAGGTTTCCAAAAATTCGGCATGCAAATTTACCTGCAATCATTTCCGGTCCAAAAGCAAAT
This sequence comes from Ameiurus melas, assembly GCA_012411365.1. Lineage (NCBI taxonomy): Eukaryota > Metazoa > Chordata > Actinopteri > Siluriformes > Ictaluridae > Ameiurus > Ameiurus melas. The sequence goes on along the minus strand of CM022765.1, from coordinate 15,398,670 downwards.
ATCTTTGTTCACATTTAAATATTTGCATACTTTAGTCAGTGCCATTTATTATCAGATATCCATAGTTGAATTCCATTCATTATGGCTTAGTTTCAAGACCTGATAGTGTGAAGACTTGCAGTAATGGAGGACCCAGATGATTTGCATTAACTGTGGTGGAAGTAAAAATGAAATGAGATGACGGGCACCTCGGGAATAGCTTGATGTTTTCATTCAATTCTAACATTGCATAAAATTATTAAATTAGATTTAGATTTTGTCACATCACAGTTTATACAGGATAAAAGACAAGTGAAAGATCCAGAGCTCAACAAAGCAGTCAGAATAAATAAAGGTAAAAGAAGAATAAAATGTGTGAAAATGACTAATAATTGCACTATTAGTTTTGATGATGCACAGTAAAATCTTTATCAAATCCTTGTTAAACAAATTATTGAGCATGAAAGAATAACTTATTATCCTTTATTCTCCATGTTTGATCTTTAGATTCTATCTTCCATTGGGTACAATTTATGACTTTAAAACCTGAAGAATTCATTAATACTTTATCATGTGCTCCAAATTATGAAGTAGAATTTTAACGATCACTAATTACTAAAAGTAATACGTTTTCAATCAACTGCGCTCACCTAACATGGATATTTAAGACTAATAAGATGTGATGACAGTTTGTATAAAGCGTTTCTCGCATATTTACACAACTAATAATATTATTATTAATACTTTCTACATAACAGATCTCCAGTTATGTGGCATAACTGTAGCTAATGCATTATATGTGTTCCTTATAATCATATTACTGTATATATATATACACACACACTGATATATATCAAGCATAGAAAAAGAGCTCACCTAATTTTTTAAAAAGATATTTTGTCAAAATTATACTGTAATTTTATAGTACATTATACCCCCTAACACACACACACACGCACACACGCACACACACACACACACACACACACACACACACACACACATAATAATGGAGAGTCCCCGAGGTAAAATGGCAGGAAAGGTTTCATTTCACACCCTGACACTGACAGTAGTCAAAGAGGGACCGTCTCAGCTTCTCCACTCCTTAATATTCTTTTTCTTCTCTGTTTTTTTCTATCCAGTTTTCCATGCCCAACTGATGATCCCCTTGAGAATGTGAGGAGGCGACTCATTGTGTAACAACAGCGTTCCATGTGTTGGAAAGAGATGACACAGTAACATGGAGGTGTGGCATTTACTGGGTTATAAAAGGAAGGCCGGGAGTCTGAACTGCACATGAGCACCTGTCGTTGCCTCTAGCAAGAGCACTAAGAACTTGGCAAACAGTAAACCTGTGGACGTTGGTTTCTGTGGATATTAAAAGCTTGTTTTAGTCTTTACAATGGATCTCTCTCTGCACACCATTCTGCTGATCTTTGCCACATTCTGTGTGTTTGTTGAAGAAGGTAAGTCAGTACTTTTCAGTTGCTGTTATGCTTTTGTGGAGGATGCAAATTTGTATGCACTACACTGACAAGGCATGCATTTAATATTTTTGCAAAGTATAAATATATTAATATACGATGTTTCAAGATACTAGAACTACTTTTGGAAATTGTACTGTACAGCATGACTGCAACATTTAATCGGTGAAAGTAGCTGAAGTTTCAATGTTTAGGTGCTAGTATTATTGTAGTAATGAGAAATAACACACATACTGCATGGAACTGCACTTTCCTTATAACACAAAAACCCACATTGGAGACAAGAAGGTTATCATCTAACTGCCTTTGTATCTTAAGTGATAAGCGTTCCATATCTAAATGGATGCCATTGAATTGGGCATGGCATATTTACACTGTTCAAGTTTGATTGAGAGTTTATAGATATTTGTTTTTAACATGTCTAAGTCAGAACAACAATGCTGAGCGGTTCATTTCTGTATAGTTAATTAACAGAGCCCTGGTAAATATCCTATATTTTAAATCAATGTGCTCTTTATGTGCTCGGTTTCTAGGATTTGGACTACCCCTCTTCCAACAATCAGAAACCAAGAGCTTTTCTTCTACAGCCGCAAGGGTTCGAACCAAACGCTGCTCCTGCAGTAACTGGATGGATAAGGAATGCATCTACTTTTGCCACTTGGACATAATCTGGGTCAACACACCTAGGTAGGTTACTCTGAGATTAACACACGGCCCAAATTCACAAATAAACCCAGCTGGATGTTATAATTTCAGCATTATGCTGTGCATCAGTGGGACTTTAATATCCAAATAGAGATCTATACTATATCTGAAAGTTTATATATTTATTTTGATGATGCTTTTCCACACAGTAAGATCACCCCATATGGCCTCGGAAGTCCTCTGTCTCGTCGGCGGCGCTCCACCGGGCGTTGCGAATGCGCCAACCCCAACGATCCTACCTGTTCCACTTTCTGCCACACCAGGTGAGCATAGTTTAATTCTCTTGTGTAAATCAACTGTGAAAAAAATAGTCTCCAGATCAAAGGAGATAGACAGCTCTCATCTTTTCTATTGTGCATACCAATGGCAATCATACAGAACCCGAAAAGATCAGGGTAAACTGTAGTTAAAGGATTAAGATGTACGCTGATAAGGTGCAGCTGTTTACTTGACTGAGACTAACCTACACTGGCTTGATTTATAATGAGTCATGCAAGTCCCTGAGTCATGAGGTTATTTTTAGAACCTTTTTCTGTTTTTTATCATACTAGGTTGTTAAGAATTTTTCAAGTCGCTCAGTTAGTTAACTCCGAAGCTGTGCCTCCACCCTTTGACTCTGACGTCCGCACAGATCTTTACTGACATGCTTTACATTGTTTGCTGTAGGATAAAAAGGAGGAGATGGGGAATGTTTATTGCTCAGTAATCTAGAACTAATTATATTGTAATGCTTAGTCATGTGACTTTGTACATTATTTAACCCGGCACTTATTCTTTTGGTTACAGCTCCATGGACCCAAGCCTTGTGGTTGTGAGTCCACTTGATCCTGACGTGGGCCATGTGGATAAAGCTGACAAAGATCTCCTCACATATTTCAGGTAAGAAACATTTATGAGTCGACAAATTTTAACAAACATATCCATATATCTTTGTTGCGGGTGTTAACCAAGCATTTGCTTTTTTCCATTTGTAGACAAGTTGCCAAGGCGAACCTCCTCGCAGCCGAGCGTTCTTCTGTCTCAAGAAAAAAGCTGATCAAGACCAACAAGTCTTGAGCCAGCCAGAGAACGATGCAGAAAAAGGATCAAAATCTTCCCAGGAAAAGATGTCATTCCTTGGTAAGAAACTGATGCTCTTCAGTGGAAACCCTCTTCTGCTCAAAACTGGGCTATGACTGGAAGGACAATTGAGAGAAAGTTCTCTCAGAAGACAATTGAAGACCCAAGAATGCTCATGGGAAAAAAATACATCTATTAAATATACTGACAGTGTTAAAAGGAAAAGACTTAAGGCATTCAGTGCAATTAATACACAGAAGCGTCACGGATCAGAGAAGCAGTGGAATGTCTGAAAATGCCTATTTGAATAGAAGTGTGCCTTGTGTTGTTTTACTAAAGGAGGAATGGAGCACCTTGAACACCTGTGAAATGGTGGCATTTCCAAAGGAAGGAATGTTAAGCCAAACCGCAACCCCCCCCCCCAAAAAAAACCCCAAAAAAAGCCATGTGGGAGTCACGTTTGATAGTTTAGCACTAACAAATGAAAACTGTAAATTCTAACCTTACAAATCAGGCACTTATTCATGCAAAAAAGTTAAATACTGTTATGTTATGAAAGGTTAAATATAACAGTGATGTGTCTGTATACTAAGGTCTTTTTATCCTCTCCATTTAGTACATTCTGTTCTTCTCTTCATTTCAGATGCAATTCTCTGTATCAGAGTTTCATATGATATAATTTCTCTTGAAAATGTTAATTACCTCAATGCAGGCTGTTGCTGGAATTATGGAGGAAGATATCATAAACACCGAGTTTATGCTTTTGTTTCTATTCTATGATAACAATGACCAAAGGTTGCTATGCTGTCTTATCTTAGTTTGCCAGTGGATTCTTTGGGACACATATGAGCTGTTTTATGAAATGGATCAACCCCCCAAGGCTCATGAGGGAGTTTTTTTTTTCTTGGCCTCTTTGTGAACGCATAAATATTATTAACATAGTTACTGTTGCATGTTTTCAGTTACATGTGCAAACGAGTTTCAATGGCTTGGAGCTTGCCAACAAATTGCAGTAATTGTTTTTTCCTGCAATAGAACAAGCCAACCAATGTCCTTGTAATTTCCCATTATAAGAAACAAGCACTGGGTTCCAGTGGAATGTGTTTAATGGGAGGCCTTTTATCTACTGCTTATAGCTTGATGTTTGTCTTCTGCATGTGTTTGGCATGCAGAACAACTCAGTACTATGTCAACAACTACTGTTTCTTCTCTGATATCAAGGGAAAGGCCATTTTCAGCCTTCAGCTTGACCACAGATACTTGAATGTTTAGTTTCACAGCCTGCATGTTGTAAAGTAGCATGTTTAAAAAAATGTTATTTATTTAATTTATTGAGCACACTTATTTATATTTTGTACCTCATTTACAGACAAGTTTTATCTCAAATAAATTATTGGAACTGAAATTTGTTCTGCTGCATCTTTTGTGTTTATTTTGGTTAAGGATATAGCCAACTTTGCCCCATAAACAGATAAACCACACCACAACAACAACAACAACAACAACAACAACAACAACAACAACAACAACAACAATAATAATAATAATAATAATAATAATAGTAAGAAGAAGAAGAAGTTTCATTTATATGGCACATTTCTACCACTCAAGGTTGCTTTGCAAAAAAATAAAATTAGCATGAAACACAAAATTGATGATAAAAAAAAAATTCATTAATTTCAGTGGCATAGGCATTGTGCCACTGAACGCCTGTACTGGTACGGCTCACACAGTCAATATGGCAACGGCACCACTGGCATCACTGCTCTGAATGCCGTACCATGGATCCACAGAGCTGCAGAAGCACAACACAAAGTGAACAAAAACACACATCACAGAACAGAGAGAGGTGTAGCCCCAAGATCGCTCAGAATGATGATATCAAACTTTCTGCCGTTATTGAAAGTATCAGGCACACTGAAAGTGATCAGATACTGCACTCATGGTGGGCATGGTAGAAACCTGACACAGGCAACAACCAATGGACAAATTTGAGTAATGACCAAAAACATATAACAATATATAATAATACATAACAATAAAACAAAACATAAAAATGCAGGAAAGTCTTATGTGCAATATTAATGTTATATTGTGTGTATATATATTCTATTCTATCCTATATTAATAATTATTGATTCAGATGACGCATTTCTGAGGCTGCCTGGTTTTCAGACAAAATAACGTTGTATAATGTTGTTATTCATTTCAGAGGTCTTCCAACTAATTCTATCAAAAAGATAAGCTCCATTAATTGCACAATACTGATAACTATACATTTTGAGCACTTGGTTACTGTTTAACAGCAAAGATTAATATTCGCCTCTTTAGCCAGTGATTAAAATTTTCTAACTTGTGTGTCAGCTGCAGACAGCCTATATTATGACAGAACCAGCCAGACTAGGTTTCTGATGGCAGTCGAAAAATACCAGAGCCAATAACAAACAGCTACGTATAATTCCTCTCATGGCTGTTGCTAAAGGTTTCAGAAACATTTTAAAAATGAAATAAAACCTGGCAGAAAAAACTATCCTATTTACCATATGACCAAATTTCCCCTTGGGGATCAATAAAATTCTCTATCCCTATCTATACGGCAGTGCAAACAATGCACTGCCTATATGTTTTTGCGTGGCAGTTTGTTGACAGAGAGAATGGCCTACTCTGACAGATTGACATAAAATATTTAACCATCTCTCTAGCTCAACGAACACAGAAGCAGGGATGCTCTATAGTCTCACCCTCAGACACTTCACCCATAAGCTACTGTGCGTACAAACCTCTGATATACTTCGTACACATTTTCAAAAGTGTTTCAAAATGTTAAAGGCTCTGTATATGTTCCTGAATACACACTTCAGATTTGATTCTGCAGAGAGATTTTCAGAGTAATATATAGTCACAGGACTGAAAAAAAAAGAATGGAATCAAATCCTTTAAATTATTCATGAATATTATTTGGAGCAGTTAGCTGTGAGTAAACAAAGCAATCTGGTGTGTTTGTCAATGGGCTCCAGGAAAAAGGTTCCTAGTGTGTCACCTGCCCTGTCAATCAAATTTCTGTCATTTCTGTCTTCGCACAAAACATGCGAAGACTAGTAGTCTGTCTGTTATAAAACGGTCTCTAAGGAATAAAATAATAAAGGACTAATAAAAGGTCTAATAATCAACATAGTTAGGGTTATTAAAATATTATATATGCTCTCTACAATTTTGTGAACTTCCACCAGATTCTCTGGTTTCCTCCCACCTCCCAAAACATGCTTGTGGAGTCTGTGAGCTGCTCTAGAACCTCCCTGAATTCTGACTCATTATTGCTGTTGAGACCAACTACTGTAGTATCTTATCAAACATGATGATACGATTGGAGTGTCTTTTGCAACACAGATTTGAGTCAGCAAGGTGTGAATGAATATGTGAATATGTGTATGCACAGTGCCTTACAGTGCCTTGGACTGAGGTCCTATCCACTGTGACACATAATCCACATAATAAGAATAGACTCCAGATCCACTGCGATCTTGACCAGGCTAAAACTAGGCTTTTTTTTTAATGAATGAATGAATGAATGAAAAATTTTATCTGGAGATTAAAACACAATACAGAAATAAACTGAATAACATTAAAACCACTGACAGGTGACATGAATAAGAGCATAACATTGATTATCTTGTTACAGTGGCACCTGTCAAGGGTGGGATATATTAGGCAGCAAGTGAGCACTCAGATCTCGAAGTTTATGTGTTAGAAGCAGGAAAAATGGGCAAGTATAAGGAAAAAGTGGTCCAAGGAAAGACAATCTTTGAATCGGTGACAAGGTCATGGGCATCCAAGGCTCAGTGAAGCATGTGGGGAGCGAAGGCTAATCTGTCTGGTCTGATCCCACAGGAGAGCTACTATAGCACAAACAGCTGAAAATGTAAATGCTGGCTGTTATAGAAAGGTGTCAGAACACACAGTCTATCACAGCTTGCTGCGTATGGGGCTGTGCATGAGCCGAAAGCTCCTACAATGGGTACATAAGCATCAGAACTGGACCATGGAGCAATAGAAGAAGGTGGCCTGGCCTGATGAATAACATTATCTTTCGCATCATGTGGTGCATGATGTGGCTGCTTACCTGGGGAAGAGATGGCACCAGGGTGCACTATGCGAAGGAACATGACAGAGTTCAAGGTGTTGACTTGACTCGATTGAGCATCTGTGGGATGTGCTAGACAAACAAGTCTGTCCCGTAGAGGCCCCACCTTGCAACTTACAGGACTTGCTGCTAAAGTCTTGGTGCCAGATATCACAGCACACCTTCAAAGGTCTTGTGGAGACCATGCCTGTTTTGGTGACACAAGGGGGCTCGACACAAGATTAAGTCGATGGTTTTAATGTTATGGCTGATATTAGGGTATCCATATGATGTAAATTTTTTTACCTTAAACAAACACTCAAGCTTTATAGTTATAAGTAAAAGACAATCATTCTTCTCATTAAGAATTTTGGATCAGAAATTATAGAACACCTTGGAAGAGTTAAGGGCCCAACAGAGGCAGTTGGCAGTGCTGAGATTCAAACTCACAACCTTCAGATTGATAGCCAAGAAACTTATTCACTGAGCCACTCCAGTTCAATTCAAATTTAACCCCTGAACTGAATATAGCACCATGAACTGATGATGTCATGTAAGGTCATTGCTGTTCCCAAAATAAAAATGCAGATGTAATACATCTTTTTCTAATTCTTCTTAAGATTATGAGATTATGCTGGAATGCATTGTAGGTACACCTGCATCAGTCTCTTCCCTTCCATCAGTGCTCTGATGTCACTCGGGCCTGGAAAGCTCCTTCTGCCTGTTCTTCTTCAGAGTGCTAATAGCTGACAAGTGTAAAAAATAAAAAAACAGGATGCTCTTTGCACATTCCTTTCACATTCCTGCAGAGTCTCGCTTAACAGTAGGAAAGGGAAAACATTGGAAAAATACAACCGTGTCTCCGCTGGCTAAGAGGAAGTGATATGGAGAGCATGGAAACTGATTAAGGCTTTCTTAATCACTTGGGCTGTCAAAACACTGCTTGCTTTGTTATATTCGTTGTTTTTTTGTACCCTGCATACATTCCTGCATTCTTTGGTCGAACTGTGCCAAATTCTAAAATGGGTGTGTTCATAGCTGCAGGTGAACGTCTTTGTACTTTTCTTTGTATCAGTGTGAGCAGGAGGTTGTGTGTGTACTTTGCCGTGGTCTATTTGTGCAGAGAAATGGCTAAATATTAACAGAGAATAAAGTTTAATAGATTCCCGTGAGGTCTACAAATAAGCATGTATTTAATGTTGAATTAATGCTTTCATAACAAAGAATTAATGCATGGACTAATCCATAGCACAAAAGGTAAAATTAAAAGCCACCTGAGTCATATATAAATAGCCATTAATAATGATAATCTTTAGGTATTAATGTCTTGTTAAGTCATTCTGTTAATATTCTAACTTGCAGTATTACAATGTTGTAATGTCACTGCTATTCACAATTCTAATTTAGGTCTTAATTATTCATATGCCATAGTGCCAGAGCTTTAATACAATTAGCCAACTATAGCATATGAATAGGCTTCTTCTTCTGAATGTCTTACCATTATATTCGGATTGCTAGTAATAATGCTATTTTATAATGCTAATCACTAACATTATGTTAGTGGTGCCGGCTTCAACTAATGAAATGTGAATTGTCCTAATAGATAAAGGTAACCAGCTATTAAGGACTGTTCATATACCACTCTTTTGGCTGAAATTGTTGCTGATCAGCCATAATATTAAAACCAGCTGTCTAATATTGTGTGGGTCTTCCTTGTGCTGCTCAAACAGCTTTGAGCCACGAGTCATAGACTCTACAAGACCTCTGAAGGTATGCTCTGGTATCTGGCACCAAGACCTTAGCAGCAGATTCCTTAAGTCCTGTAAGTTGCCAGGTGGAGTCTTCATGGATCAGACTTGTTTGTCCAGCACATCCCACAGATACTCGATCGGATTGAGATCTGGGGAATTTGGCATCAACACTTTGAAATCTTTGTCATGTTCCTCAAACCATTCCTGAACAATTTTTGCAGAGTATTATCCTGTTGAAGGAGGCCACTGCCATTGGGAATATTGTTGCCATGAAGTGGTGTACTTCATCTGCAACAACGTTTAGGTACAGTAGGTGGTACATGTACATATAACCTCCACATGAATGCCATGACCCAAGGATTAAAAAGCAGAACATTGCCCTGAGCATCACATTGCCTCTGCTGGCTTTCCTTCTTCTCATAGTGCATCCTGGTGCCATCTCAACTCCACACGAACAACTAGCCATCCACATGATGTAAAAGAAAACATTATTCATTAGACCAGGCCACCTTCTTCCATTACTCCATGGTCCAGTGAGAAACAATAAACCATCTTAATCTGAGTCGGCCATTAATAGTTCTCTTGTATAAAGGGAAAAATCCAGTAGGATTCCAATAAGACAAGACATAAAAAACTTGTAGGACCACTTCTCCAGGATTATTTTAATGGAAATTTGGGTTCTCATTCTAGTCTATATGGGAATACAGTGTGATATTTTTAAGAATACTAAAGGTGCACTTTTCCACTGTAGTTTCGTTTTATTAAACAATTGGTACGTTTTTGACTGTGCCGTGCAATTTGATTGAACTCACTTCAATATACATATTGTACAGACAATATAAATTTATGTTATACACTGATCATAAGATCATAAACAACATGGAGGGCTTAGTGGTTAGCATGTTTGCCCTGCACCTCAGAGGTTGGAGGATCAATTCCCACCTCTGCCCTGTGTGCGCGAAGTTTGCATGTTCTCTCTGTGATTTGGGGGGTTCCTCCATGTACTCTAGTTTCCTCCCCCAGTCCAAAACATGCATTGTAGACTGATTGGCATCTCTAAATTGTCTGTAGTGTGTGATTGTGGGTTTAAGTGTGTCTGTGATGGATTGGTGTCCCCTGCCTTGTCCCCCATGTCCCCTGGGTTAAGGTCCAGGCTTCCCACAATCCTGTGTAGGTTCATCTGAATAGAAATGGAACCCAAATGGATCATTGATGCATTTAAAAAATAATCTAAAAGTGGTATCCTAAGGGATATTTATGTATTGTCCTACAGTATAAGACAATTCCTAAAGGATACAATATGATAGAAATTATAATTAGAATCCTGTACAAGTTTCTTGTTGGAATCCTTTAGGATTTTTGTTTTACAAAGGAATGGCAAAATATTAAGCTTTTAATTTTGTAACAAATTGCAGTATGTTCAGAACTCTGCCGCCCGGATCCTGACGGGAACCAGGAAATGTGTCCATATTACCATATTATCCTGTTTTGAAGTCATTACACTGGCTACCGGTCAGGTTCAGGTTGTCGATTTCAAGATCATGATGACATACAAGGCATTACATGGATTGGCCCCACAATACTTATCTGGCTTATTAATCCATTACAACCCAAATCGCAGACTGCACTCCTCACAGTGTAATCTGTTAACTGTTCCAATAACCCACCTAAAATCTATGGGTAGCAGGGCCTTTCTGTCTACGCTCCTTCACTTTGGAACACTCTTCCTCCTGAACTCTGGGAAGCCCAGACTTTTGGCATTTTTAAAACTCTTCTCAAGACACACTTTTTTAAACTTGCATTCGACTGCTGATGTCTTTTTAGATTGCTTTATATGTTTTTTTTATTATTAATGTTGTTGTTTTTGTTCTTATTAACTTTTATTTGTTTTATTTTTCTGTGAACTGTGATGTACAGCGCTTTGATAAGCTGCTTTAAAGGTGCTTTATAATAATGATAATAATAATAATAATAATAATAATAATAATAATAATAATAATAATAATAATAATAATAATAATAATTATTATTATTATTATTATTATTAATCATGGTCTAAACAACAAATCATTGGTCAGAAAATTAGCAAGAATTAAACAAATGCACTCTTGAGACCTCCTGTGTCACCATTTGTTCATTTACTTTTGCTGCAGTGAACTGTTTGGGGAAAAACTAAAAACGGGGAAATTTGCATATATAGTCTTTTTGTATACAAAGGTAAAATTATGATAATGGTTAAAATGTTTGATGTAAAATTCATGTCTGGATTTACAAAATTAAAATAAAGTAAAATAAAGTACAAATAAGATAAAATAAATTTAATGAAAAATAAATAAATTAAAAGCTGTCCACGAGTTTTCCCGAAAAGCTTAAACATTTGAAATTGAAGGGAAAGCTATGCCATACTAAGTGACTTTAACTATTTTTTGAATTCATAAATTTATTTACTTATTTGTTGTTAAGACCATTAAAAGCTTAACATTTTTATAATATAAAATATGGTTACTGGTTGTAAACATGATCTTGGTTCATAATGTATGTAAACAATGTAAGTAAGTATTTTCCTACCATTATAGCACAGCACAATTGAAACACTCATAGAGGTAGCAATACAGAAGTGTATGTGTGTGTGTGTGTGTGTGGGTCAGGAGACGTTGAGAGAGAGAGAAGAGAGAGAGAGAGAGAGAGAGAGAGAGAGAGAGAGTTCCTATTAAATGTTGTTTTGCTCCAGTCTGATTCAGTTCAGTCTGCAAGCTCAGTAACTCGGTAGACAGATTACAGTAAGAACCCATATCTGAACATTCCTTCCCTTCCTGGTTTTGTTTGTTAGGAATGCTTAGTGTGTGTGTGTGTGTGTGTGTGTGTGTGTGTGTGTGTGTGTGTGTGTGTGTGTGTGTGTGTGTGTGTGTAAAAGCCAGACAGTATATCTCTTTAAACGGCCGTCTCCCTTAAGGACAAATAAGTTAAGAGATCTCTCATCACAGCTTAAAAGTCTTTATGTAAAACATTCTTCCATTCCGCCCTGTTTAGTGAATTTGTTGCCTGTTTGTAAGAAGGTGAGTCACAGAGAGTCTGCACATTTTTGTGTATCCACAAAATTTTTTATCCAATATACCTAGTGTGGAAATAAAATGGACTAAATTTAATGTATGTTATAAAAAAAAAAATCTCGTAACCCCTCTCTTAAAAAGTTTTCTATCTTCTCCCAGGTTCATAATTCTTATTCAAGGATTGATTATTTTTTCATAGACAGCACTCTAGATTCTTGCGTAGTTTCTTCTGATTATTTGGGTATTGTAATTTCTGACCATGCGCCTCTACAATTAGATATTCATCTTTCTACTTATAAACGTAGCCGACCGCCTTGGAGATTTAATTCTCTTCTTTTAGCAGACAGTGAATTCTGCGAGTTCATTTCTAGTTCTATCGATGACTTTCTTTTCTTCAATCAGAATGACTCCACCTCTTATTCACTGTTATGGGAGACATTTAAATCCTATATCAGAGGGAAGATTATTTCTTATTCTGCTCGCTGTAATAAAAAACGCACTGCTAGGGTTATTAAACTAGCATCTGCAATCAGTAGTCTTGATCAAAGATGTGCATTAAACCCCTCCCCAGAACTTCTTAAACAGCGCCTTGACCTACAGGCAGAGTTTAATCTTATTTCGACTAAAGAAGCGGAACACTTACTGTTACGTACTCGTGGTTCATATTATGAACATGGCGATAAGCCGAGTCATCTACTGGCACATCAGCTACGGCGACAGGCCACTTCCCGTCTCATACCTAATATTAAAAACACTTATAATATTGTCACTACAGATCCCATGGAAATTAATGCTACTTTTAAATCTTTGTACTCTTTGCTTTATAAGTCCGAATCTCCAACAGATAATACTAAAGTGAACGCATTTCTTCAAAACCTCTGTAATCCTGTTATATATACGAATACTGCTATGCAATTGGATTCCCCACTCTCTCTTGAAGAAATTTTAAATTCAGTTAAATCTATGCAATCTAACAAAGCTCCTGGCCCGGACGGGTTTCCAATCGAATTCTTTAAAACGTATATTGGAAAATTAGCTCCATTGCTTTTGGCTATGTTCAACGAATCTTTGGAACGTGGGTCTTTGCCTCCAACTCTGACACAAGCCACGATAGCTCTGCTCCTAAAGGAGGCTAAGGATCCATCCTCCTGTGGTTCTTATAGACCGCTATCACTGCTGAATGCAGATGTAAAGGTGTTAGCGAAAGTAATGGCATCTCGGTTAGAGAATGTACTTCCTTATATTATATCTGAAGATCAGAACTTTTTTATAAAGGCTCGTCAAATGTTTTTACATACCCATACACTCTTTAATATAATTTATTCAAAGCATTCTGCTATTCACCCTGAGATTGTGATTTCATTAGATGCTGAAAAAGCATTCAACAGGGTTGAATGGGAGTATTTGTTTGCAGTCCTGAGGAAGTTTGGATTTGGGGACAAGTTTATTTCCTGGATTAGCTTAACCCCTTATGCTAGAGTTCAGACTAACGATACTTATTCTGATTATTTTGTGCTCGGACGAGGGTGTCGCCAAGGGTGTCCTTTATCCCCACTGCTTTTTGCTGTTGCCATCGAGCCGCTCTCCATTGCACTAAAATCTTCCTCCTTGTTTAAAGGAATAGTTCGATATGGTGTAGAATACAAATTGTCGCTATATGCTGATGATTTGTTATTGTATGTAACTGATCCTACCGCCTCTATGCCTTCTGTCTTGGATGTTCTGGAGTCTTTTGGTGTTGTCTCTGGTTATAAACTAAATTTAGATAAAAGCGACTGTTTTCCTGTCAATACTCCATCTAATCTTCTATCAGCTAACTTTACTCCCCTTATCTCAAAGGTTAAATCTAACATTCAGAGTTGGGGTAACTTACCCCTTTCCCTAATTGGCAAGATCAACGCCGTCAAAATGAATATTTTACTGAAGTTTCTTTTCTTGTTCCAAGTGCCTCTTTCTCTCCCAAAATCATTCTTTGATTCATTGGATAAGATAATTAATACATTTATTTGGGGAGGGAAGCCACCAAGGGTTAGTAAATCTTTATTGCAGAAATGTAAACTTATGGGAGGACTTGCATTACCCAATTTTCAATTCTATTACTGGGCTGCACACATCCATAAACTTTGTTACTGGGTTCAATCTCCTGGATCTTCTTGGTCTAAATTGGAATTATCTTCTTGTAGGGAATCCTCTTTACCTGCTCTACTTTACACCTCTTTACCTACAAAACTTTCCCTATATACTGATAACCCTGTTGTCCTCAGCACACTTAGGACTTGGTATCAATTTAGACGACATTTTAAATTTGTAGGTGCATCCTCTTTGTGTCCTTTAGTGCAGCGGACCGGTTTAATATCAGACAATATATTCACGGACCGGCCTTTAAGGTGTGGCGGATAACACAACAAATTAAAAGGATAGGACCGGCATTAAAAACTGGGGTATTTTAAAATATAATAATAAACGTGAATCCAATGTGAAATCGGAACTTTATTAGCAGCGTCCTCGTAACATCCTCTCTCCCCCCTAACGCTCTCTGGTCTCTATGGTAAGGTTTCAACGTATCACGTGACTGAGACAAGCGTCTTGACATGCGTCAAGAGTGAGTCGTAGAAGGATGTAACGGAGAGAATCCGCTCATTTTTCAGATCTAGATAATAAATAAAATGGAAATAATGTGAGTTATTTATTCTTTCTGTGCGGCCCGGTACCAAATGACCGGGGGTTGGGGACCGCTGCTTTAGTGAACAACCATCTATTTCCCCCATCGTGTATGGACTCCTCATTTTCAGTGTGGTATGACAAGGGTATTAAACAAGTTAGAAATTTGTATTCTGATGGTGTGTTTGATAGCTTTGCCAATTTGGCATCCACTTACGATCTCCCCTTGACACATTTCTTTTGGTACTTTCAAATACGGAATTTCGTTTCTAGATGTTTTCCTGATTTCCCTTCTGCTCCTTCAGAACAGGCCTGGGAAGACCTGTTTTCAAATAACCTGCATCAGAGAGGAATGATTTCTAAGATTTATGATTTTATTTTGACACAAGGTAGTGGGTCGAGTAATAAAATTAGGACTGCGTGGGAAACGGAATTAGGAGCACAAATAAGTGAGGAGTGTTCGGAACATGCTAGAGGGAGGGTACAGACTACCACTTATTGTGCTCGTCTTGGACTTATACAGTTCAAAGTTTTAAATAGAGTACATCTGTCCAAGTCGAGATTGTCTGTGTTGTATCCGGATGTTGAGGACAAGTGTGATAAATGCCATGGCTCTCCCTGTCATCTTGGCCATATGTTTTTCTTCTGCCCTGAACTCTATGGTTTTTGGTCTGGCTTTTTTACCATCATGTCCACTATTCTCAGGACAGATCTAAAGCCTTGTCCACTGCGATATTTGGGATCCCTCAAGCTTCAATTCCTTTGAGTTCGATACAAAAGGATGTTATTGCTTTCACATCCCTTATAGCTAGACGTTCCCTACTGTTACATTGGAAGTCTGCTAAATACCCATCTATCTCCCAGTGGATAAAGGACGTGATGTTTTTTCTGAAACTCGAGAAAATACGATATACGATGAATGGATGTACAGATAAGTTTTTTCATAAATGGCATCCCTTTATTGCCTACTTTATGGAGTTACAGACACTACCCACTTAAAGGTTGGTGCCTGTTGTCGAATTTTATAATATCTCTATAACCAGCGACAGTTAATGGGTAGCCATGATGAGCCAGAGGGGTGGGTTGTGGGATCAAATTTTGTTTTTCTTTGTATAAAAAGAAAAAAAAATCTGTGAATATTAACTGCTGTTGCTCATTTTGTATTTTTGGGAAATGGTGGGGAGGACAGAACAGAAAAGGCGATTTAGATAGGCTTAGCAGTTTAGCAAAAATTGTTCAGTAGAAATGTAGAAATGTTCTGTAGAAATGTTCATCGGAAGTGTTCAGCAGAAATGTTCAATAAAAATGAAACAAAAAAAAACAACTTTTTTTTTTACAGAACATGAGGGCAAAGTTTAAAGAATTATTCTACATTCGGTGTGATGGAGAGAAGCTATCTATGAGTTGTGATGCTACTAGCTTAACTACCTTTTTAATAGCATGGAGGTAGTTGAGCTATTTTCAGAATAATGTATCTTTTCCAGTAGCTATCTACTTTTTTACAAAATTACCTACGGTAGCAAACTGGCCTAACATCTATTTTGGGTTTCTATGTTGGCCCGCCCAATAGACCTTGGGTCAGTGTTGGGAATGGAGCATTTCTAATAACAACCCTACCTATGTTCACCGAGTGGTGGCCCAACATTGGCAAAGGAGCACTTTTCATAACAACTTTGCCAATGGTGGCTCAATGTTGAGCCTACACTGGCAAAGGAGGACATTTCATAACAACCATGCCAATGTTGGTCCAACTGCAAGGTAGATATAAAGGTGGCTGAAAGTCTGTTAGTCCTGATGGAGAAACATTGGAAAAATGATGTTGAGTGAAAATTTGGTGCTTACTTTGAGCCTGTGGAATGGCTGATGTTTGTTAAGCTAGAACAAAACTAGCTAACCATAGAACTGAACAATGAGTAGTGAAGTGAGCTGGCTTGGTATTTTGTTGCTTTTTTTCATGATTGTTCTTTTACAGTTAAATCATTATAACTGCTTCTTACTAAAAGTAGTTTACAAATAGAAAAGAAAAATCTCTTTGTTATTACATAATATGCTATTCAAAATAAAATGAAAATGTCACAGACGATTTTCCTTAGTTTTTCCTTCAGTGTAGTTAACTACTTTTCTAAATAACTTGTAGAGTAGCTAGCTATTTTTCCAAAGAAGTAATTTGTCACTGGCACAGTGTATACTAAGCAGGGTTTAAGCAAAGCAGCCTGGAGTCATGAGGACATATTTAAGAATGCCTTGAGATAAGGATCTCAGATGCTTGTGTGTTTCTGCACATGTACATGTGATACAAACCCACAGCCAGATTTTTTTTCTTTGAGAAGACCAGACACATTGAATAAACCATCCTCCGATTGTTCTGTAAACCATCAGTCCTTTATTTTGATCTGCATCTCAATCTTAATTTTGTATTCAAACCTGGAGTAGATGCTGATCTCTCCGCCAAGGGATGACACTGTATGTGAATGTAGGCTGGCACGTCTGCCCTAAATAAGTGGAAGGACTGAGAAGATTGTTCAAACAAGCTGGAACCAGCCACAGGCCTGAACTGTCAGCCAAAGCATTCAAGCTATCGAAAGTAGTCAACATCAGACACAATGCTGCAACAGGGAGTGGATTCTGTTTTCTGTGATGACATTGGCTTATGAGCTTTTTGAAAGTGAATGACTTGGGAGTTTTGGGAATTAATTACAGGCAGAGCGATGCTCAAACGTGAATAATGGGCGTGTGAGATAATGATAGGAACAAACCTGGAATTCTCTGTGCATTCAAAGTCACGGAAGGCCATGGAAATAGTGAAATGGCATGTAAATAGAAACGTAAATAGATTCTCCCATTTTGAAGATGCAGAAACGACACTAGAGTCACATGATGGCAAAATGCCAGGCTATAAATAGTGTATGTAAAGTATGTAAAGAACATAAATAGTATATTCTTCATTTGATGTACTTTCTGGAAATACAGTGGTGTGAAAAAGTGTTTGCCCCCTTCCTCATTTCCTGTTCCTTTGCATGTTTGTCACACTTAAGTGTTTCGGAACATCAAACCAACAATAGTCAAGGACAACACAAGTAAACACAAAATGCAATTTGTAAATGAAGGTGTTTATTATTAAAGGTGAAAAAAAATCCAAACCATCATGGCCCTGTGTGAAAAAGTGATTGCCCCCTAAACCTAATAACTGGTTGGGCCACCCTTAGCAGCAACAACTGCAACCAAGCGTTTGCGATAACGTGCAATGAGGCTTTTAGAGCGTCCTGGAGGAATTTTGGCCCACTCATCTTTGCAGAATTGTCCTAATTCAGTTACATTAGAGGGTTTTCGAGCATGAACGGCCTTTTTAAGGTCATACCACAACATCTCAATAGGATTCAGATCAGGACTTTGGCTAGCCACTCCAAAGTCTTCATTTTATTTTTCTTCAGCCATCGGTGGTGGACTTGCTGGTGTGTTTAGGATCATTGTCCTGCTGCAGAACCCAAGTTCGTTTCAGCTTGAGTAACGCTAACAGATGGTCGGACATTCTCCTTCAGGATCTCTTGGTAGACAGCAGAATTCATAGTTCCTTTTATCACGGCAAGTCTTCCAGGTCCTGAAGCAGCAAAACAGCCCCAGACCATCACACTACCACCACCATATTTTACTGTTGGTATAATGTTCTTTTATGAAATGCAGTGTTCCTTCTACGCCAGATATACTTGGACACACACCCTTCCAAAGAGTTCCACTTTTGTCTCATCGGTCCACAGAATGTTGTCCCAAAAGTCTTGGGGATCATCAAGATGTGTTGTGGAGAAATTGAGACGAGCTTTGATGTTCTTTTTGCTCAGTAGTGGTGGTTTCTCCTTGGAACTCTGCCATGCAGGCCATTTTTTGCCCAGTCTTTTCCTGATGGTGGAGGCATGAACGCTGACCTTAACTGAGGCAAGTGAGGCCTGCAGTTCTTGGGACGTTGTTGTGGGGTCTTTGTGTACCTCTTGATGAGTCGCCGCTGCGCTCTTGGCGTAATTTTGGCGGCCGGCCACTCCTGGGAAAGTTCACCACTGTTCCATGTCTTCGCCATTTGTGGATAATGGCTCTCACTGTGGTTTGCTGGATTCCCAAAGCTTTGGAAATGGCTTTATAACCCTTTCCAGACTGATAGATCTCAATTACTTTCTTTCTCAATTGTTCCTGAATTTCTTTGGGTCTCGGCATGATGTGTAGCTTTTAAGGATCTTCTGGTGATCTTCAAACATGCAAAGGAACAGGAAATGAGGAAGGGGGCAAACACTTTTTCACACCACTGTATATCTTTAAGTACTTTTCAAAATGTATATTTCTATGGTAATAGATTTTAAACTATACTTCATAAGAGTCCATACTTAGTACATAATTAGGTTTATATATATATATATATATATATATATATATATATATATATATATATATATATATATATATATATATTATATATATATATATATATAGATATATATATATATATATATATAGATATATATAGATAGATATATATATATATATATATATAGATAGATAGATAGATAGATAGATAGATAGATAGATAGATAGATAGATTGATAGATAGATATAGATATAGATATAGATATAGATATATATTTTTTTATTATTTTTTTTATTTTTATAAAATGACACTGTACCTAAGTGTATTTTAGTTGCAGTATAAGTAGGACTGATGTATATGTATATGTGTATCTATACATTCAGTAGGATATTTATTGTATCATGTTTACTACTATATTTTCCATATCACTTATCCTACACAGGGTCGAGGCAGAGGTTGGTAGTAACGTGCTACATTTACTTTGTTACATTTACTTGAGTAATGTTTTGAAAAAATGATTATTTTTAAGAGTAGGTTTAACTTTCCATACTTATACTTAAATGTACTTTCTACTTTGTTACATTCAGTGGCGTTCCTCTGTTACTGTTCAATGTTAATGAATATATGTAGTTTAAATAATGAGGTTGTGTGTCTTGCGATACACTGCCATGGTCTGAATGCGTTGGCAACAACCTCTCACATTTTTAGTGGCTCAGTTCTGGAGAGGGGGAAGAAGCGAGCATGTTGATGGAGGCAGAACACACACACACACACACACACACACACAGTCAACTGTTGGAAAATGTTTGTTATTTGGTGTGAGATTTTGTTTTGTTGTACCTATTACAGGACTGAGATATGCTGCTTCATCTTGAACCCACGTTTTATATCATATAAACCGAACAGAAAGACTTTCAGGGAGAGGTATGACTTACAGTTCTCCATGTAGTCTGATATTCAGGATTTTTTCTTCATTTAAATCAGACCCCAAGTCACTAGTAATGTGCTACTTGAATAGTCTTCTCACTGGATTCTTTACTCTTACTCAAGTAACTATTAACATTATTACTTTTACTTTTACTTGAGTAATAATTTTTATAAGTAGCTTTATTGTACCTGCGCAAAATTTTTGGCTACTCTACCCACCGCTGCTCGCAGGAGGCCTGGAGCCTATCTCAGGGAACTCTGGACACAAGGTGGGAGACACCCTGGACAATGTGCATGTATTTCTTTGGACTAGGGGAGGAAACCGGAATGCCCGGAGGAAACCCCGATGTAAGGGGAGAACATGCAAACTGCATGCACATGGGGCTGAGGCCGGAACTGAACACCCAACCCTGGAGGTGCGACGGAAACGTGCTAACTACTAAGATACCATGCCCCCTACTAATGTTTATATCTCAACTCTGTGTATAAATGAAATCTTTAAAGCTACCAAAGTGTAAGTTGTTAAAAAAAAGTACGCAGAATCACAACTAAATACATTAAACACTCAAAAATATATTTTTTCCCCCCTAATCTTCAACTGTGCAGTTTCAGTGAAGTTGTTACCATCATAGTGTCAGACGTCTGCTGTCTATTGTCAGGAGTGGATCCCAGTGGGGTCTTTATGCTGTAGCCCATTCATATTAAGGTTCAGTGTGTTGTGCATTTTTAGATGCTTTTCATCTCACCCTGGTTACAAAAAAGTTAACACAGCCTTCCTGTCAGCTCAAACCAGTCTATCCATTCTACTCTGACCTCTCTTCAAAAAGCAATTTCTGCCTGCAGAACTGCTGCTCACTCGATGTTTTTGTTGTTGTTTCCTCACCATTCTGTTTAAACTCAAGAGACCAGCTCTAGTGATCTACAATTTATAAAATACTCCAACATTAACTGAAGCTCTTGACTTGTATCTGCATAATTGTATGCACTGCAATGCTGCTGCATGATTGGCTGATGTTATTTGCATGAACAAGCAGGTGTTCCTATTAAAATGACTATTCAGTAAATATAGATATGCTTAAGATATATAAACACATAGCTTAGTTACAAATCAAACACATTTTTTTGGCATTTAGTATTTAATAAAGTATATATTAAGAAGCAACATTAAAGCATTTACTTTGTTTAATGACAGTATACTGTTTAAAAGTGCACTTGTATTGTATGTGCAGTATTATCAGTCACAGTGCTCTACTGCATTAAGCCTACAGTGGCATGTGTCCTACACACCCACACACATGTGCATCCACACATCAGTTGGGGGTGTAGGAGTCAGTTTTGTTTGTGTTGTGTCTGTAAGATGTAGCACAGCTGCAGAACAGGAAGCAGAGGGAGGGAGAGGAGAGGGACGTTGCACTGGCCCAGATGTTTTTAGAAAACTGGACATAGTGGCAACCACAGCAAGTCAGGAATAAAAAATGTCTTTAGTGGTTTCAATGAATGAAGGAAATTTCCACTTCTGTGGAAGTACCATGTATCAAGGAGGGAACTCTGGACATCATTTCCCAGCAGCCACTGCACCATACTCATCAATGTCACATGACCACCTGCACTTGATTTACGTTTCGGTTAATGAGCACTCTTGTATATATGCCACTGTTTGCACTGCTTACCTTGTCTCAGTATAATGTTATCATATTCCCATGCCTTTGTCTATGCTACCATGTTTAGTTTTTTCCACAGTGTTTTGCATATTTATTGGAGAGTCCTTTGTATTGTGTTTACTTGTTATTAAATGTTTGAAAATCTGTGCTTGCATCCGTAATCAACTTTGTAACATGACAGGAAGCTAAACTCTTTTGTACCACTCTGATCAACCCTCAGAAGTCTATGCCCATGTTTGCCCAATATTGATGTCCTCATTTCAAATAGATATGTCATATTGTATATAATTTTTTTCAGCTCAGATGGGTTGATGAATGACCAGGTTTATGATTACTGTAGGCACTGAATAACAAAACATTTGATTGTTAAAAGATCAGGTTTGGAAGCTGTGGGCCTGTTGTGTATAGTACTGATAACCTCTGCCTTAATAATTAAACAAACTAATAGATAAAAATACAGCCCAATTGGGGAGTGCTGGTTCATAATCCAAATAAAATAAGAAAAAAGTGTCTTAGATTTCTGATAAATTTTTCTGCTTTGTTAAAACACAGATCTTGCCAAATAATATCTCTTTATTCAATCATTCCTAAATTATTAAAATAATAAAATATAAGATATAATCTCATATTAAAACTGAGCATGGTACAACTCACAAACCATAATGTTTTAAAGAAATCATTTTCCTTAATTTGTCTAAGGTACATACATTTCAAAACAACTGTATGCACACCCTTTTATAATTGGGCATGTGGATGTGTTCAGAATGAACCAACCACATCCAGTCTCATGTTCAAAACTAATTATCATACCCCTGTCATCAATGAAAGTATTCAGAATAACCCAAATAATGACCAGTTGTTTCTGTAGGAGTTTCTTCATATCTTCTTGGTTTTATCTGACTGCTGAAGCCACAGTCTGCAAAGAGCATACAAAGCTTGTACAGTATCTCATTTGTTGAAAGATATCAATCAGGGGAGGAGTATAAAATAATTTCCAAAACATTAGATGGAATACTGTAAGTGCCATCATCAACAAAATTAAGAAAACGGAGTACCACAGTGACATCACCAAGAACAGGATATCCCTCCAAAATGTATAATAGGACAAGACAAAAACTTACCAGGGAGGCTGCCAAGAGACCTGACAAGTACTGATTACTTTCTGCATGTGACAACAATATCTTGTATTCTTCACATGTCTGAGCTATGGGCTAGCTATGAGCTATTGTGGCTAGTTGGAAGCACTTTCTCTCAAAAAACATCCAAGCTAAATCACCCTAAACCATGTGGCAAAATGTGTTACGGTTTGATGGGATCAATTCCGAAAAGTTTAATAATTCCATAATTCCAAATGGTATGTTTGCACACAAAAAAACAACAACACCATCCTCATGGTGAAGCATGGTGGTGACAGCATCATGCTTTAGGGCTGCATTTCTTCTGCGAGAACTGGGGCTTTTTTCAAAGTGGAGGGAATCATGAATAGCTACAAATACCGGTCGATTTTAGTGCTAAACCTTCAGGTGTCTGCTAGTAAGCTGAAGATGAAAAGGAATTTTAAATTTCACTAATGACCCAATGAATACACCCAAATCAAAAAAGGAATGGCTTAACCATTGATTGGCCTAACATTGAAACAAGATCAATGTTTCTTCATGACCTAGCCAGAGCCTGGACCTGAATCCAAATAAATATCTGTGGGGTGACCTGAAGCAGGCCTTACAGAAGACATGCCTTCACAATCTGATGGACCTAGAATGTTTTCTGAGTGGGAAAACATCAAGATGTGCCACGCTGACAGACTCCCAAAAAGTGGTGTAATAAAATCAAAAGGTGGTGCTTCAACAAAGTATTAATTTAAGGGTGTGCACACTTATGCAACTAGGTTATTTTAAATAAACTAAAACTTATTTTAATAAGGTTAATAAGGTTATTAATAAGGTTATTTTTTTATTATTAAATTTTTGATTGTTTTCACTTTATTTTATACATTGTAATTTCACATTGAGTGTGGAAAAAGTTCTGACATGATTTATCTTGCTTTCATATTTTTTTTTACACCACAAAAACTTGACATTTTAACAGGGGTGTGTTGATATTTTATATCCATTATACAGTAAATATGCAGCACAGTACATTCCAAAGGTTGTTTTTTTCTTCTTCTAATCTCTAATTACAGTCACATACTTCCCTTGGTCAAACTGGTCTCATTATAGCATTACACATATTTCTTTGCTTCAGTGCACAACATTCTTAGAAGCCACACCAAGGTCCACAGTGTGAGAATTATTTTTGAAACCTTGCATGAAAAAGATTTCAGTTTCTATAAGGATCTCATTATTGCATAACCTAAAGGTTCTCCCACATGTTAGAGGCAGGGTGAGAAATAGGTTAAGGCTTTCCCTTGTTGCAGTCAAAGCAAGCACACAACTGAAAAAAAAGAAGAAGAAGCTTTTCCTGTAAGTTCCTCAACACCAGGACCTGATGCAACAAGTTTCCAAAAAAAAAAAAATTAACCAGTGCACATGCTGATCTACAGATTACATTTTTCTTGTATCTTAGCTGGAAAGGGGTTTTCCATGCTTGGCAAAAATAAACATTAAATGACCCAGGAGGATATTTAACTGTTGAGTTTTGTATTTATATTTAATATTTACATTTACAGCATTATAGTCTCGATTGAAAAACAGATGACTGTACAAGAAGACCAGGTTTTATGAATAATGTTAAATGTAAACCCTGATGGGTAGATTTAGTGGTTGCTAAAATGTTTAGTGAAGATGTGGGTGGGTCTTCACTTTTTGTTTGAAGACAACCAGTGACTTAACTTGATCGGACAGCCAGGGGAAATTCATTCCACCAGCTGAGTGCTGGTACAAAGAACTGTATTGCTGCTTCAAGTGTCTTTATCGATGACAGGTCAAGTGGAACCATGAGGAAATAGACTGTGCTTTACTATTATAGGACAATGAAGATGTCCTGGAATCCCCTCAAAGCAGAATTTTCTAAATTAGTAGTGCCTGCCATAAGGATTTTATGTTTGGATGATTTTGTGAAAAAAAAATGCTTACTGGTTTCTCTTTAAATTCATAGGATATTGTTATTGGTCTCAGGTCGTTAAGCACCTGCCCTATTTTTTAAAGGAGGGGTGGGGGTTGTGGTTTCTGTAGGGTGGACATTAAGATTGAGAAAATCAATGGAAGACAGATGGAAACTTTGAAACACTGGTGTCAACCTGTATAGTTGTAGATAGCTGTATTACAGCAGTGGGTATACATGTGTTTGGCAATACTTATGTATGTATTTATTTTTATCTCTCATGTTGATGATCTGTGATTAGGAATAAATAAATCCCCTGATTTAGTTAAACACTGGTACATTTTATGGTTTTTCATGAAATCCCAAGGTTATTTAATATGCGATCAATCATGCCATTCATCACAGAAAGTGTGATTAATCACGTTTTAGAAAATGAATCAACTGACAGCCCTCCATGAAACACAAACTTTGTGTATCCCACCTAGTTCAACAATGGTGTGAAAATTTTTGAAACCAATAATCTTCTCTGTGAAATCAATTAAAATAGAGATTGTACATTGGTACATCATGTTGTTAATCCTACAGTTCATTAAACACTGTGTTGCTTAAACGATACACACTACACACATATGAACTACAAAGGCATGCCAAAACATTCCTAGAAGCAATGTTAGTCAGGCACAAGGAATTTACTGTTATGGCTGTGTGATCACAAGGTACTGAAAAGGAAAAAAAAAATGTAACAAATAGGAAACAAGAGTAGTTGATAGATTTAATGTAAATCTTCTGTTTTCTTGAATAACATTCACATCCATTTACATTCATATTAATTTTATTATGCAATAGCAGATCTAGTACTGTTTAACTCACAAAGTAAAGTGAGAATGCAATAAGTACTGACTGAATGGTCTGGAAATGTAGATATTTTAAGTAACCTTCAATTATCATCATCACCATCATCATCAGCAGCAGCAGCAAAACCCTCAAAACCCTCATATTTATGCACTGCTGAGTTACAGCCCAGTACACACTACCTGCTCAGAAACACCTCTACCAAGTCAATGATGTCACCAGCCCTGAATTTGAACTCTCCAAATCTTTCTCACATCATGTTAGCTCAAGTTTGGTTCATGCTGATAATGTTGCAGGTGGCTGCATGATAGTGCCACGCCCAGTGTTATATCAGTGTTACTCATCATCTATCATCTTGTTACATTTCCCAGTTCTTCTAACCTATAAAAAAAATATGACAACAAACACTTGTTTCTTAAATCTCTTTTCAATAAGGGTGATGTGTACTGAATAGATCCACTGATATCCAGAATACTGTGTATGTATGCTACATGATTAATTCATCTCAATTCCTGCAGTATGGACGCACTGATCTCCAACAGTAATAATAAAGTGAATCATTCCTTTACTGGTCTTGAATGATCTGAAGCAAATGACTCATGATTTGTTTCTCTGGTAATTCCCCATATATACACAGGTTCAGAATTATATATATATATATACAATTTATACACATTACTAACTTGTACGACTGAAGGATTTGTGAAAAACTACAGATCATGTAGATGCTTTTGTTTCTCATGAAATATGCAGTTTTAATGCGTAGCTGAACTACAGCCAGAACACACTATTCAGTAGCACCTGCGTGATTATGTGACACTCTCCAGACTTCTAAATTTGGACCTGTTTTCCACTGTTCAGAACAGAATTCCTCTGTCACAGACAGCATTTTATCATTTTCCAGGATGGCCTGAGGATGCATCATCCTCTTCATGTGGAAGAACAAACAATGGATAAAAATGTACTTTACAGCAGGGGGTTGCCACTGGTGTCCTCATCCACTCCTCCATGACGACATCACGGAGCTGGTGGCTGTTGGAGACCTTGTGCTCTTCCTCTTCCACCTTCCGTTTCAGGAGCTTCTTTAGTGTGTTTGAGGTCGTTATCATGCTGGAATACTGCCCTGTGACAAAGTCTCCAAAGGGAGGGGATCATGCTCTGCTTCAGTATGTCACAGTACATGTTGGTATTCATGGTTCCCTCAATGAACTGTAGCTCCCAGTACCAGCAGCACTCATGCAGCTCCAGACCATGACACTCCCACCACCATGCTTGACTGTAGGCAAGACACACTTGTCTTTTTTTTTTTTATTAAACATTTTTGCTGACCTTCTGATGAACATTTCTGTTGAACTGCTAAGCCTATCTAAATCGCCTTTTCTGTTCTGTCCTCCCCACCATTTCCCAAAAATAAAAACAAATTGAGCAACAGCAGTAAATATTCACAGATTTTTTTCTTTTTATACAAAGGAAAACAAAATTGAACCCACAACCCACCCCTCCGGCTCATCATGGCTACCCATTAACTGTCGCTGGTTATAAAGATATAAAATTCAACAACAGGCACCAACCTTTAAGTGGGTAGTGTCTGTAACTCCATAAAGTATGCAATAAAGGGATGCCATTTATGAAAACACTTATCTGTACAACCATTCATCGTATATCGTATTTTCTCGAGTTTCAGAAAAAACATCACGTCCTTTATCCACTGGGAGATAGATGGGTATTTAGCAGACTTCCAATGTAACAGTAGGGAACGTCTAGCTATAGGGGATGTGAAAGCAATAACATCCTTTTGTATCGAGCTCAAAGGAATTGGAGCTTGAGGAATCCCAAATATCGCAATCAACGGACAAGGTTTTAAATGTACCCTGAGAATAGTGGACATGATGGTAAAAAAGCCAGACATCACAGACAATCTCGACTTAGACAGATGGACTCTATTTAAAACTTTGAACTGTATACAGTGGGGGAAAAAAGTATTTGATCCCCTGCTGATTTTGTACGTTTGCCCACTAACAAGGAAATGATCAGTCTATAATTTTAATGGTAAATTAAAATTATAGACAGATCATTTCTTTGTTAGTGGGCAAACGTACAAAATCAGCAGGGGATCAAATACTCTTTCCCTCACTCTATCTATCTATCTATCTATCTATCTATCTATCTATCTATCTATCTATCTATCTATCTATCTATCTATCTATCTATCTATCTATCTATCTATCTATCTGTATATATATATATATATATATATATATATATATATATATATATATATATATATATATAATATATATATAAAATACAGAATATTTAAACGTGTTTTCCATTGACAGCATAATTTTTCTATGTTCTATTTCTAAGCACTTTACAAATTATACAGTCCCCTCTGAAACTATTGGAACAGCAATTCCAATTAATTTGTTTTTACTATAGACTGAAGACATTTTGGTCTGAGATTAAAAGATGAATATCAGAAAAGAGAATTTTAGCTTTCATTTACCAGTATTTATATGTAGATATGTTAAACAACGTAGAACGTAGCACAGTTTGATCAGACCACCCAATTTTTAGGTGAGCAAAAATACTGGAACATTTGACTCATAGGTGTCCAATTGTTACCCAGATGTGTCCTGTTTGATTGATTCTTTAAACAATAAATATCTCTGAACATCTCCTCTTGGCTTTAACCTTTAACCTATGAAGACTGCATTTATTGTTAAAAGGGATGTGCCAACATGAAAACCAGACCTTTACTCAATTTAGGAGCATTTTACCTCTTGTAGAGGAGACTAAAGGGAGAAACCCCCTGAATCAAACAACAACTGAAAGAGGCTGCAGTAAAAGCCTGAATGAGCATCACAAAACAAGAAACCATATTAATCTTTTGATCTCAAATCCAAATGTCTTTGGTGTATACAAACAAATGAATTGGCCTTGAAAATATTTACATGAATTTCAGTATTTGGTATGCCTTATTTATGTTTTAATGATGGTGTGCACTCAAGCTGGTATGGACTCCACAAGTTTGTGCAATACCTTATGCTCCATTTTCGATCAAATCCTGTGGTTCATCTGAACATGTGGTTCAATAGAAGAGATTAGACATGAGGAAAATCTGATCTTTTTTACAAAGCAGTTAACATGCTCAATATCATACATTTGCTTACTTTCAAATAAGAACCTAGAAACAGTGTCTATTAATTAAGTAAATGTTAAATATTGATGTTAAGATATTGGATATTTGCATTCTTTGTTTTAGAAATATTTCAAAATTCTAAAGAATTTTGTTTAGTTCCTATTTTAAATGAAAAAATAAATAAAAAAATAAATAAATTTTGGACCCTACCATATCTGCCAAAAATCTTGCTTCTTGTTCATGATATATTCAAAGAGCCACCATGATTCCCTCAACCACCAGCAAGACATCCCCAAAACATCAATAATGCACCACCATATATTACACTGGTTTCAGGTGTTTTTCAATGCAACCAGTCTCTCAGTGAAAACTGTATGTTTAAAAAAATAATAATAAATCCATTCACTGTCTTTTTTGTGTTCAAAATAAATGACAAAAGGGATTTTCCATGTGAGCAATGAAGAATTAAAGGTAACTGACTGGGGACTGAGAAGAATTAAATTTTTCATCTTCAATCCACACAGTCAAGCCTATAGTGCCTAAAAAGCCCAGAGAGGCTCAATGTTTCACATAACTTTATGCTTCTACCAGTTATTATCAGGCCATGAGGCCCTGTGCAGTGCTTTATCTCATAGTTCTATCACAGTCTGGGACAGTGGTGTAAGCAAGAGGACAGTCCTGTAGGCACGTTCTCGTACTACCAACAAATATGCACGTGCTGCATTAATCATGTTCATCTACATTCTTTGAAATGCCACACAGGTAGAGTAGCCAAAGGACACTCTTGTCTCAAAGATCTGTACAGGGATGATGGGCAGGCCGCAAAAAAGTCACAGGATCAACATGTTTCAAAGTTGTACTTGAAATATGTCAGTTTAAATCAGGCTGGGTAACAAAAAAAAAAAAGAAAGACAGAAAAGAGAGAGTGTCTGTAAGATAGAAGATAAGAAAACAGCACATCACACTTCATACCT
This sequence comes from Ameiurus melas, assembly GCA_012411365.1. Lineage (NCBI taxonomy): Eukaryota > Metazoa > Chordata > Actinopteri > Siluriformes > Ictaluridae > Ameiurus > Ameiurus melas. The sequence continues at coordinate 15,368,915 of CM022765.1, read as the reverse complement.
CAAAAAAAAAGACTTAAGATGACACTTGCCAAGTGTACTAATCGTGATAATTTCAAATGGACTTATTCAGATCTCCAACACACCTGAGAAGTTCATTAGTATTGCCAGATTAAATTGTCTTAAATTTAGCATCACTCACTGTGCTGTTTGTTTGTTATCTCTATGAACTTGCTCTACATTCTTGATAAGTAGCAGCACTCACCCCGCATTCTTAGTGGATTTCACTTCTTCCACTGTCTAGCTAACCAGCAGGCCTGTGACTATACTCACTAATATTTTAAATGCTTTTCTCTCACCCCACCACAAGCTTATACTACTGAGCTGGTTAAGTTAGCTGGATTCCTCTAACACACATCACTGGTTTCTCTCCAGTCATTCACTGTTTTGGGCTCTCGCATGGTGTTATTTACTCAGAATAATCCACATCCCCTGCTATTCTTTTGATACCACTAGCATGATTAAGTATTTTCCCCTTGCAACACCACAAATTGTTCTTGGTTTAGTCTTCTAGGTTAGCTGGATCCCTACTAATACATAGCTCTGGAGTAGGGTTTCCTTCCATATAAGAGGCCCCACATGATAAACAAATAGGGTAGGCACACCATGGTGCAAGATAAAACTTATGTACCAGTGTCTAAATCCTTCATAACAGGGGCCTTCAATCTTATCCAGAAAGGGCCAGTGTGGCTGCAGGCTTTCATTCCAACCAAATAGGAGGCACATTTGATAGTCGATTGGAGTCCGAGATGAACTGATTAAACAAGTGGAATCAGTTGTGACTTCTGCTTGGATGGAATGAAAGTCACACTGTTCCCTTGTGGATAGGATTGAAGACCCCAGATCTACAAGCTCAAGGCAGGCACCAGCTACATTGTGGAATTGACCAAATTAAAAGTACAGTGTTTTGCATGGACATCCCCTCCCAGTGCGCTCGGCTGCCACAAACCCTGCAGCCTAGACAACTTGTTAATCACAAATTGCCACATCCAGTAATGACTGATGACTAGGTGAATTGATGACCTGGTGGCAAGCATGGCTTAGCAGAAATTGATGATTCAGAAGTTGAGACCGTGGCACTCAGAGGCATGTGTCCTTCAACAGAGACCTCCAATGACTGGTTATCATTCCTGTTACTCATCAGAGGAATCTGAGAATGATAGGTCTACAGATACATCTCAGAGATTCTTCCAAGCTGATAAGGACATATCAGCTGAATTGCCATATTCAGCTGTGGTCTCAGCAACATCCAAAAAGGGGTCTGGGATGTCCTCTGCCCATTTGCAGGTGCCACTGTAGGAGCCACTCTTTAAAATAGTGGTGGCCCATTTGCGACTTTAAGTTGTGTTCATAAGTGTGACTACATATGGAGAGAAGCTTTTCCGGTGTCTGCTGGTTTTGACATACAGGGAAGGAGATCAAATTAGGTGCTGGGTGTGAGAGGCCGTGACGAATCTTTCTGCTCACTTCCTGACTCTGGAGGACAGTAAAGCTGCATCTGATATCGTGTACTGTGACAGTACGTACTGCATTCGATGCAGTACCAACTGTATGGCTATTGATACAGTACATACTAAATACGAATGTGTGTGTAGTATGAATACAATCCTGGACATACTGCATCCGGTATGTTGGCGTTGTCATGTGACCTTCAACGTCACCATAAACACAAAAATCTTAAAGGGACCACCACAAATGAAAGCAACTGCACTAACGGCAAAATACACATCAGGAAAGTTAACTGAATTTGAAGCTTAATGTGGTGTGATAGCGAGCCTGCAGCGGGCGTACTTCAAAGATGTCACAGTCCGTCACAAAACCCTCACAGGCAGGGTGCTGAAAGGACAGCGTCACTTTAGCACCCTGAATGTTTTGGAGAGCAGGAAAGTACATGGCTACAAGGCGGGGTCACAGAAGCACACACGGCTGGCAGCTAATGAGTGGAGCGGCTGCTCTTCACCCTCCCAGATAAAACAACAGGATATAAAAAGGCACATCCAGCATTTCAATTTCCAACACAAGTAACACGTCTCTCCCTCCCTCTCTCTCTCTCATTTAAACTTTTAACATAAATAAAAGAGCACTTTCCCCCCCATGTCTGCCTCATATGAGTCTGTGTTCTGCCCTGCTTTAGTTCTGAACAGACACACTGGTGGATAATTTAGGTATAAGAGCTCAGACACAAACAAACAAACAAAAAAGCACCAATTAAATAAATAAATAAATAATAAAAATGTTAAATAAAAGAGAAAGAGAAAAAAAATCCCCACAGCACACGATGGATCCCATGTTGCAGCACCTCCTGGAGTTGAACATCCAGTCACAGGCGGTGATCCAGAAGCTGGTCAGAGCCTCTGTATGGCCAGACAAGAGCTGCTGGTCCTGAAGAAGAAGCCATGCTCCAGCGTATAGATTACTCAACCACATCCCTGCCAGGATGCCCAGCATCTGCTCACAAATCTCTGCATCGAGGAAGACGTGTAGGCCTATCTGGAGACTTTTGAGCGGGTTGCCCTATGTAAGCTCTGGGAAGAAGAAGCCTGGGCCCAGATCCTTGCTTGATTCCACTGGGTGAAGCACAGCAGGCCTTCTACACCCTCTCTGTGGTTGAAGCAGTGGATTATAAAATATCAAAAGCAAAAATCCTCGCCCGCTGTGGTCTGTCTCCTACCAGTGTGGTAGCAGAGTACCACCGCTGGACCTACCACCCCTCATCCACCCCATGAGCCCAGATGGACTCACTGCTCCATATCACCCAGCGATGGCTCCAACCAGAATGGCGTCCCGTATCAGAGGTCATTGAGCAGCTCATGGACCAGTTTCTGAGGGTATTGCTGCCTCAAGAGCACATAACTATGGGGACAAGAGGCGCTGACACACCCCGAGAGATGATAGCAAGCCTCAAGTATGCTTGGGCGGTGGGAATTCAACACAGAGGCCCGCTGCGTTCAGCCTCCCCACCGACCAGACCTCAATTGCTACTGGAAGAGAAACTGCACTGACAGTCGCCCTGCTTGTGAAACACCATGGGACATATCCATGCCCAGTGAACCAGACCTGACATCCTCTCAAGAAGCTCTGGATGACTGGATGTGCACTCCACATGACGCCCCTGCCCAATTCACCCGTGCTGCCTGTCAACATGAATGGCCACCCAGTCACAGCCCTACCGGATTTCAGCAGCACCGTAACCCTGTTGAAACCTTCATTACCACAGGGACTATTTTTGTCAGCTGCATATACAGGGATATTAAAGAGGTCCCCATGGCCAAAGTGCAAGTGAGCACGGTGACCAGAGAGTGGCCCCTCCTTGTTGGGCATGCCTGAACTCCCCGTCCCCTTGATTGGCCAGGGTTCCCCAAAAAGAGTCAGATACTTTGGCAGAAAGCACCCACCACCTAGATCCGGGTCTAGCAGACCTGCATGGTCCATGGAAGAGGGGACTCTGACGCCTCATCCGGTGAGACGCCATCTCCTCCTAACCCTGTCTCATTTGTGTTTCACCAGGTCACTCATGGAGGCAACCCCGCCATGAGCAGAAGGAGGACGACCAGCTGAGACACTGTTGGGGATAGGTGCGGCAGATAGAGGGGGTCAACCAGTTTGCTGACCAACAGGCCCCAGTCTCCTTCTTCCTGGTAAAGAACTGGCTCCTCTACTATCGAGCAGAGTGCCAAGGCCAGATCTGCCATCTGCTGGTGATTCCCCGCTCCCAAACTCAACCCCTAATGCACCTGGCCCACACGTATCCATGTCGCAGGCACCTGGGCCCCTGAACACCCTGGAAATCTTTGTGACTGGTTCTAATGCACCTCAGACACGCATCCAGGTCGCAGGCACCTGGGCCCCCTGAACACCCTGGAAATCTTTGTGACTGGTTCCTCTGGCCCGGTATGGATGCAGTAGCCTGAGCCTTGTGCAGACGGTGTCCCCAGTGTCAGTGCACCAACCGTGTTGGGATTCCTAAAAACCAACTCAAGATACGCCATTTATGTCCATGTTAATGAATGATCTGTGTTGGCTGCTGCAGGTGAAGCATCTCAGGACCTCACCCTGAAGCAGATGCTGAAGTGGGTGGTAGATGAGGATGGACAGAACTGAGACCTACTCCTTCCCTATGTGCTCTTCGCTGTCTGAGAAACCCCTCAGGGGCTGCTGGCCGGGCCCGTGCACAGTCCTGGAGAGAATAGGCCTGGTGGACTACAGTCTGAAACATCCCGGTAAGCACACAACCACTCAAGTATTCTACATCATCTTGTTAAAGAAATAGGTCCTGCCAGCTCTCTGCATTTCCCACTGACTCCCTAGGTCCCCCTGAGTGTAACTTGGTCCAATGAAGTGAGGATCTGAGCCTGAGACAGAAACAGGAGCTAATGGAACTAGTGGACCAACACGCAGACATCTTCTCCACCACACCGGGACTGACCCACTCAGTGCAGCATGGGATAAAGACCCCCATAGGAGTGGTGGTTAGACAGCAGCCCTACTGCATCCTGGAAGCTCGCTGTCATGCAATTGAGGAGGAAATCATCCAAATGCTCCGGGATGGAATGATCAAAGAATCATCCAGCCCCTGGTCCAGCCCCTGTGTAATGACTTCAGGTGGCTGAACACAGTCTCAGAATTTGACAGCTACACCCTGTCCAGAATCGATGACCTGGTGGATGAGAGCCCAGTTTGTCTCCACTCTTGACCTGAAGACAGGATGCAAAGGCGAAAACCACCATCCAGTTCTGCCAGAGGCCACTGCCAGTACCGGGTTCTACCTTTTAGCCTGCATGGAGCTCCCACAACCTTCCAATGCCTGCTGGACCACACAGACCATACTTGGCAGCATATCTGGACGATAGCATCAACCACTCCACAATCTGGGCAGACCACTTCCATCACCTCAGTGAGGTACTAGGGAGCCTACGAAAAACCACATTGATGGCCAACACATGAAACGCCTGAGAGAGGCACAGTACCATCAGCCGGGGGCTTCTGAAACCACAAGGAAAGAAGATAGAGGCAGTGAAGAACTACCCCCGGCCCACATACAAAAAAATAAAAGTTTATGGCTAATTTCTCCTCTCTAGCTTCTCCCCTCTCAGATCTCACCAAGAAGGGCCAGCCAGACCAGGTAGGGTGGAATGACAAAATGTATAAGGTGTTCCATGCCAGCTCCCCTGTCCTCAGGAACCCCAACTTCCACGTGCCTTTCACAGTCCACACAGACACCTCTGAGACAGGGCTGGGGGCGGTCCTGTCCCAGACATTTGATGGAGAGAAGCACCCAATTCTCTATGTCAGCAGGAAGCTAACCCCTGGAAAGCAGAATTATGCCATCAAGAAGTTGGTTACACCAATGAGAAGGTCACGCAATAAAGTGGGCCATAGAGGAGCTTTGGTATTACCTGGCAGGGTGCCACTTCCCCCGATCACCGACCATGACTCCCTGTGATGGCAAGCCTGCAGCCCACGTACTTCAAAGATGTCGTGCTCCTCACAAAACCGCTGGTAGGGTGCTGAAAGGACAGTGCCACTTCAGCACCCTGAATGTTTTGGACAGCAGGAAAGCACATGGCTACTATGCGGGGTGGCAAAAACACACAGCTGGCAGCTTGTGAGTGGAACGGCTGCCCTTCACCCTCCCTGAGAAGACAGGAGGATATAAACAGGCACATCCAGTGTTTCTAACACCAGTAACACATCTCTCTCATTTAGAGGCCAACCAGGAAGACAACGAAGAAGACAATGCTCTGGTGCCCAAGCTCCACTCATGTCGCTCTGGAACCTGCCTCAATGCTGCTGCAACCCGCAAGCCACGATTCACTCTAGGAAGGCCATGCTCTGCACCTACTCCCTCCCCTCGCACACCACTCCCCTCCACTTACTGACTTTTAGCATAAATAAAAGAGCACTTTTTCTCCACATCTGCCTCCTGTGTGTTTGTGTTCTGCCCTGCTTTAGTTCTGAATAGTCACAGCGGGCAGTGTTAACAGGCTGAGGTAAATTCATTGACGTTAGTTTGACTGGCTAAATTATGGCGGACATTACAAAAATGGTTTCAAATGCTGTGACAGTTGTTCTTGTTTAAACCTTCAACAAATTAACAATTTATTTGGGTATTGTTAAACAAGTCCTGTTTAACCAAGATTTAATACTTAAAAAGAGCCAATGCAATTTTTTCTCGGCTCATCCCATGAGCCTGATCGGTGTCAATCGGTTGTATACTACAAAATCTCGAAGGAAATAGTATGCCATTTGGATATTTTTCACCCACTGTTTCTGAGAATTCAGACATATTACACCCTCTACCGTACTGCTTTTTGCCTTCTGTATGTGGTAGGGTAGTATGGGCAGGTTTCTCCTTTTCTCCCTAAGGTTTCTCCCTGTGGGCTTTGCAACAAACCACTGATTTATATATACTTTTCTGCATATATCCATTTTACATTAACACACATTTCTTTTGACTTTTCAGTTAATTATTATGAACAAAATGGTATGTGTCCATATGTATAAACAAAGATATTATTTAAAAAAATTAACTGATAGGGAAAAAAGGTTTGGACACCACAAATTGCCAGTATTAGTAATAGCGCAATTATAACTTTGAGACGTCTACAATAAGAAGTACTTAACTTCTGGTTAACTTCAACTTAAATTTTGATTCAATTCTAGTCGATTCTTCTTGGCAGAAGTCTTCCCCGAGGTTACAAGGGTGAATCTGCAATTTCAAAATCCTTCATGAGTATTCAGTTGTATTCAAATCAGGATAGAGCAGATTCAATTCTCTAATATGTCCTGGTGCATTGTTCCATTCATTTTTCCCCTCTGTGACATGTAATACCCCAGTACTGGATGCAGAGAAGCAGCCCTGTATCATGATACTCGCATCTGCATACTTCACTGTGGATATGGTGTTTTTGGGATAATATGTGCAAACCTTCTTTCTCCAAACATGACAGGCTTAATTATTGCCAAAGATTTTAAAAAGAGTTCTGATTTGTCTAAATGCTTTTAGACATGCATCTCTGTTCATGTTTTTTTTCCAGAGGAGTTTTGTTTTAAGTGTGACTGCAGTTTATTAATTATTATTCTCTATGTTCCTGATGCTTTCAGGTCATCCTGCAACTCTTTTCAAGAGACTGCTGGCTCCACTCTTACTATCCTTATCATTAGTCTGAGAACGTTTGTGAAATCTTGCATGTTGAAAAGTTTTGGTTACTTGTGGTTCCATGACCTTTCCACCTGCATTTATTGTACTGATAGGGATGTTTAATGTATTTGCTATGGCTCTGTAGTTTTTTCCACTCACGTGTTGTTTTATAATGTTGTCCCTGAGAATTTTGTAGAAGCTCCGTCACCTTTGCCATGACTGCTACTTGTGTGAAATCTTCCCAGCCAATGGAAATTTATTTTATAAGCATGCTAATCAATTGCAGTACAGGATTTATTTTTTTTGTAACTTTTACCTGTGTATATTTTCAATATATGGCAGTGTCTGATTATGTTTTCCTTAATTAATTTAGTTTTTTTTAAACAATAAAACAGATTTATACATACATACTTTTTGTTCATATTATAAGTACATATAAATACAAAGTAGGTGACATGATTGAAGTACATATATGCACAGAAAGCGTATTAAATAACAAAAACAAAAGTGTCCAAATAATTATTTCTCCTCACTATAAGTATTTCTATATCATTATTAAATTCCTTATATATTATGGATTATAATCCTTATGGATTATACTGCATATCTTCATTCTACAACATTACAAAACAAAATAATTTGGAGTTTCAGTATATTTTCATTAAATGTCACAAATGATACATTAAATAGCATTTGTATATAATTTGCACAATTTTCTAAAAAAAACTAAAAAAAAGCAGCCGCAACCACTGTGGCTGTGAAATGATAAGATGATAGAGACTGTTCTTTCTGTGCGTCAATTCACCCTAGTTATTGCAGGTATTTTCTGATAAAACAGTGGATTCTTTGTGTGTGTGTGTGTGTGTGTATATATATATAAAATATATGTGTGTATATATATATATATATATATTATTATTATTATTATTATTATTAATATCATTATTTTATTTTTATTTTTTCTTACTAAAGAGTCATCTGTGGTTATCTGGGGAAATAGTGACATGACAAAGTGGTTTAGTCTTTCGTCAGTCTCATTGTTTCAGCTGTATCTCCATCCTACGCTTTAAAGGACTAGCAGCGTCCCTCCTTCTCTTAAATGTAATCATCACTGTTCATTCTTTCCTCTGTCTTGTAAACCACATCTTATCACTGCGTGGGTGAATAATCTCTCCATTGAAAGGTCACAGTGTTGTCATAAATAAACAATACTTTTGGTGTAATCTTTCCTTATTTGAATGCAGTTTGAGATTTTCCATTATTATTCTTGTTGGTTCTCCTGGTTAACCTAGACTTCCAGTGCCATTTTTTTTTCGACCATAGTCTGTCTAATTTAAAAATAAAATGTGTTTTGGCCCCTGCGATAGCTTGGCACCCTGTCCAGGGTGTCCCTTGCCATGTTCTCCGAGTTCCCTGGGATAGACTTCAGGCTCCCCACGACCCTGTGTAGGATACGAAATACAGAAGATGGGTGGAATGTGTCATTTCTGGGTGGCATGATGGGACAGAGGGTAATGTTGCTGCCTCACAGCTCCAGGGCATCTAATTTAATCCTGTACTCAGTATCTGCCTATATGTTCTGGAGAACCTGTATGTCCATAAAGGCTTCAGGTTCTTTACTCTCATGTCTCAAATAGCATGCATGTAAATTGGTGTGGATTGGCTATGCTAAAATGCTCCTTGGTGTGAATGAGTGTCTGTGGATGTGTGTGTTCATGTGGTCATGCACTAGGTGGGCCTGGGAAAGGCTCACAGTGCCTCCTGTGTACAAAGTGAGTTCTATGAAGACATGTTTTGCCAAGGCTGGAGTTCAAGAACTCAGGTGTCTTGCGCAGAGCCCTGACCTCAACTGCACTGAACACCTTTGGGATAAACTGAAACACCAGTTTTCGGACTGTCTGTCCATCCATCTGCCAATCCGAGATTTTTGTTAGAAAGATATCTGAAGAATGAGTTGTTGAATGTTTTAGGGTTTATATGGAATTATCGTAGATTTTGGAATTGATCCAAATAGGATCACAGCAAGGTCAAATGTCTGAGATAGTTTTTCTTTAACAGCTTCCTTCTTGTTCAAAATATATTTTAAGGGTATTTCAGGCATAGAAATGAGTAACAAAAAGGACTAGACTTGTTGGCGACAACGGGATCTGCATTGGCGCCGTTGGTGTCAAGTTCTACTTGTTTGTAACAATTAGGAAGTGAAAAAAAACTTCACTGAAGAGGATAACAGTATCTGCTGTTTTGCCATCATGTTTAACTAGTCACATAAGATTTGCTTTTCAAACCAATGCAATTGTGATGCGGGTTTAAAAAAAAAATGTTGGGTTATTTACACTACCAAACTTGCTCATGAACAATGAGAAGGGTCATGAGATAATATTTGAGAGACAATACCATATGGAGAGTATATAGGAGGGTCCTTAAGAGTTCAGCTTAACTTTCTTACTCAGCTCAGACTCACATGTTTATGTGAATGTATAGTGGTATGATATCTGAAATTTCTACCCTTTCAAACAAAGCATTTGTTAAAACACATTCCTCTGTGGATAAGTGAAAGAGAAGGTGTTTTAGGAGCCTTGTGATGTTCCCATTTAACCCGTATTGCCCCAATTCAAAGGAATGCATTGTTTACTCTAAACAGTTCTCTGATAAGGCTGGTATGATTCTGCAACAATACAACACTACAACATTCATTCATTCAGGCCAAGAATGTGTATGTGTGGTTTAAGAGATTGAGGCGATATGATTCTTTTTTCCTTTTATTATAAAATGAAACTATAATTTAGTACCTACTGGAAATGATTTATAAACTGATAGAGCCAAAAAGATTCACCAGCAATCACAATCATTCTCAAAATAAAGTTGTCTAAAAAGTTTGATGTATAAAAAAGTTGATATTGTCTTAGGACGTTTTCTCTCTTTTAACTTGTATGAGCTGAGAATAATTGGTGGTTATCTGGATGGTATTTTCATCTTATATATATTATATGTTTTCATCAACCTTTATACTGGACTTGTTTTGATAGCTCCTTGTTCTTCACGATGCTGTATGTTTTGTGAATGCTGTCTAACAAAAACATGGGGCCTTCCAGTAACGGGAACAGGTGAAAGGGAAAAGAAACAAGAAAACATTAAAAATAAATTCCTGTCTGGGCATTTAGAGTTAGATTTAATGCTGTGGAAAGTCCATGAGACAAGTTAATTCCTGTTATTACTTATATTATAGTAACAATAAACAGTCCTTCCTTGATCCCTATCTCTTTTCTTTCTCTAACCACAAAAATGCAGATTGTCATTTCAGTGGAAAAGTGCTGTCCTGAAGACACTCCTGAGCTGGGAAATTTTGCAAAGCTGACCAGTAGACCAGTTAAAAGCATTGATACCCGGGACTCTTTTCATAAATATTACATAAACGTCTCCTAACAAAGAACTTCACCACATGAATGATTACATGATTTTCTTTTTTAGGAACTTCTCTAGAACAATCTATTAATATTAAATTATATGGCACGCCCACCATGTGAATCCCTGTGAATGAGTTGTTACTATGGAAACAATAATATATTAGAAAGAGCACATCAATATAAACCTATCTTTCATGTTATAGTCGGAACTACTGTCTGAGCCGTGCTGTTATGCAAAAATAACACACATTGTCTGACCAATCAGATTCAAGAATTCAACCATGCTCTGGTATAAATCAGTATACACAAAGAATTACTGTAATGCCACTAAGACTGTTATATGTTTTCCTAAGTGCAATTCACAAAACATCTCAGCACTATCACTGACAATCCTAAATATCTGCTACCGGTGATTAATAGCACAAATAATTTTCCTGTATTGATGATAACAAGGAGTTTTAAAATATTTCATGCCAATGTTTCATGTGGAAGAATTTCAGTGAATGTGGAATTGTAAAGGATGCAATCACTTCACCCTTTTTTTTTTTGCATTTATTTATTCATTTTCATACGATTCATTTACATGTGATTCATTTACATATGATTCATATTCATGTAATTCATTTACATATGATTCATTTTCATATGATTCATATTCATGTGATTCATATTCATGTGATTCATTTACCTTTTCTCCACTCCCTTCCTCAAATATTTCATTAAGAATTTTTTTAATAAAAATATATAATAATAATAATAATAATAATAATAATAATAATAATAATAAATTAATTAATAAAAAAATAAAAAAATAAAAAATAACACCATCACACCCCCCCACCCCAACCCCACCGGCTCATCATGCTGTTGCTGGTTATATAAATATAACATAAATAGCCAATTGGAGCTGAAGAGGGACACACAACCAAAGTCTCCATAAAACAAAGGAGACAGCACTGTATCACCCCTAGGGTTGTCCACAAAGTGGACCTAGAGTAAGCTAAAAAAAATTACTAAAAAAAAAAAAAGTCCCCTGCTGACTTCAAATCTAATAAATAGTCTGCGCACTTCAACAAATATAATGTCCATACCTTTTAAAGACTTATACCTAATAATATTACACAGTGTAGCATATTAAAAAAAAATACCAAAATAATAATAATAATAATAATAACTAAAATAAATAAATAGATAAACAGACAAACAAGATAATAAAAAATAAATATAAATAAGTAAATAAATAAATAAACAAATTCTGAACGAAGTAATGCACAATATCCACAATAAGAATTCGAATTCTATAGAGCTGGATGGCCGAGTGCAAATTAGAATAAAGAATATTATCAAAGAAAATAAATAAATAAATAAACAAATAAATAAAAAATTTAAATAGTAATAATAATTAAAAATAATAATAAATAACATAAATACAAATAAATAAATAACGAACACTACACTGTGTAGGTTATGCGATTCACCCCGGTTTTAAGAGTTTAACGTATTCTGCTGCTTCCTCCGCTGAAATAAAGTCCTTCTGGATGAAGTAGAATAAGTAAAAATATACTATATATATAATATTTTATATATAAATTATATATAAAAATATTATATTACAAAAGAAAGTGGTAATTAATTAAAATTTTTTTATCGAAATAAGCAGGAGACACAAACTTCTCGTCTTACTCCATCAAACACCGAATTCGAACCCCACTTCACCCTTTAAACACCACTGGAGATTACAGTTTACCCAAATCTCACTAGCCAGATGAAACAATGATGATGAACTGCAAATGTATCAAACAATAAGAGCCCTTTCTACTGCAATTTTTGGCAGTCTGTTCATCTGTTTTGTAGGAGATATATTATTTGTGCATTTATAATGTTCTCAGATAAATGAACACATTTTAGTTATTATTCACAAAACTGATTTTTTTTTTTACCTATGAGTTTGACACCCATGATTTAGATGTTTTTTCTATGACATTGTGTATTGGGATTTTTCAATCACTGTCAATGTTCGTTCATGAAACAAGTAGAATCTCTTAGTAATGATTTCTCTCAGCAGTTGCTTGAATATGCTTTAAAGAGAAACTCTTATTTAGGGACATGTAGTGCTAATTAAGAGCTCTTAGTATTACCCTTTCATGCATAAATTATATATAGGCTCATCAAGATTTTGTAGAGGGGGCACAGTGGATTAGTGGTTAGCACACTTGCCTTGCACCTCTCGGGTTGGGTGGTTGAATCTTGCTTTGGCACTGTGTGTGCGTGAGGCTTGCATGTTTGCCTCCCTCAGTCCAAACACATGCATTGTAGGCTGATTGCCATTTCCAAATTGTCTGTAGTGTGTGAGTGTTTTTGTGACTGTGCCCTGCATTGGATTGCCACCCATTTTATTCTGAGTAAAAATCTAAATATAAAATATTAAAAGGTAAGCAGATTGCCCATGAGCACAAAAAGTCTAAAACGGTATTTTTCAATGTTCAAAATGTTTAACATTCAGGTCTACAATATATAATGTTAAATACAAAAATCATTTTGAAAATATAATTTTGGAACATGAAAAAAAATACACTTGTTAAAAAAGGTAGCTAAAAAAGTTTTTTTTAGTTGATTCTGTAAAAAAAAAACACTTTTTACTATACTTTTTGTGAAATTTGTGTACAACTTTAGTTTTGAGAATTACAAATATTCTTGAGAATGACAAAACATCTACAGAGGTTTACGGTAATTTACAACCGTGTTTTCAGGTGATTTGGAGGTGATTTACATCTTATATTTTCCTAAAATATAAAAAAGGAGCCTTAAATTAATTGTCCATAAGTGTGGAAACTATTCAATTCAATTACATTTGCATAGCACTTTTAACAATGGACATTGTCACAAAGCATGCTTTAAAGCAATACATAAATTCCAATTATTAATTTTAAATGCATAAATTTATCCTTAATGAGCAAGCCAGAGGAAACAATATCAAGGAAAAACTCCCTGAGACAACATGAAGAAACTTTGAGAGGAACCAGACTCAAAAATGGAGCCCATCCTCCTCTGGGTTACATCGGACGGTGCGATTATAAATCATTTCACTTCTATAACTGTGTACTAGGGGCGCAAAGTGGCACAGTTAGCACGTTCGCCTCACACCTCCAAAGTCTGGGGTTCGATTCCCACCATGGCCCTGTGTGTGCGGAGTTTGCATGTTCTCCCCGTGTCGCAGGGGTTTCCTCCGGGTACTCCAGTTTCCTCCCCCAGTCCAAAGACATGCATGGTAGGCTGATTGGCATGTCTAAACTGTCCGTAGTGTATGAATGGCTGTGTGAGTGTGTATGTGATTGTGCCCTTGATGGACTGGCACCCTATCCAGGGTGTACCCCGCCTAAGTGGTAAAAGATGGATGGGTGAATGGATGAACTGTGTACTACTGAGTCAAAAGGTGCCAATTGTGTGAACAATAACTTGAGTATGAGCATTCCTTCTAGTTTTAACTTAAAGTCTGTTGAAGCAAATTAAAGTTATTATTGTTCAATGATGGAGACTTGAGTGCAAACTCTTCTTAACAATTGCAGTCCTTACACTCTTAAAAATATAGGTTTTTAATGGTTCTTTACAGCACCCCTTGTCAAAAAACATTTTTCATTGTATAAAGTTCTTGAGTTGAACTATATGGGTCTTTGGAGATTAAAAAAGTTCTTTATGGTTCATTATAAGTTCTTCAGTGCAGTGTATTGGTTCTTCAAGGTATCATCCCATAATAGGTTAAATAACCCTATAACGTTCTTTGTGGAACTGGAAAAGGTTCTCCTGGCATCACTCATAAGAGCCTTACTTTAGTTCCTTAAAGCACTAATTAAGGGATTTTAGAGAATGTATGATAAACATGCTGTATATAAGTATTTCTGGGTTCTTTAAAACACCAGTAAATTGATGGTTCTCTAAAGAACTTGAGAGTATAAGGTTCTTTGTGCAACTTAAAAGTGTTTTCCTATGTCATCAGGTTGGAAACAATTTTTGGGTCTAATTGGAACCTTTATTTTTATGGATGTAAGGTTGTTCAAGGAAGAACATCCACAGCTATCTTTATGGTTTCTATGTGCTACCATCCGCAGTCATCTTATGGTGATCGTTAGGCTGTACATATGGGGCCATCATCAGCAGCGAATGATTTTCCGGTGATGAGAACTTCAACCAGATGTAAGGCATCAGGATGGATCAGGCAGGTCCGTAGAGCTGAAGGAGTCAGGGTCAATAAAAATCTATGCAATAAAGGGTTAAGAAAAGTTTATTTGTGAATATTACATCTGTTTTTCAGTGTTTTAGTTTTAGTAAACAATAATCCGGGTGTGATTAAAAGTTATTGTCTTTCTACTTTTTCCTGCTTGCCCGTTATTATTCTCACTTTTCAGTTCTCCCTGTTGGTTGTTTTTTTTTTCTCCCTCTGCTACTCAAATTATTTCTATCAAACTTGCTCTTGTATAAGAGTGGATAATAAATACACTTCATTCAGATTGTACACCTGCTGTGGCTCATTTAACAAACCACTTAAGGAAGGGAATTCGATTACATGGCTAACCTAACTTGGCAAATCTGTATTAGTTAACAGGAATTTCTGTTTCTTTCAAGCAGCAAATTAATGGAATATTTATAGAGTCAAATACCAGTGGGAGGAAATCTTTTTCCTCCCACTGGTAGTGCTGTCAGATAAAGACATAATTATAGCAACATTTGTATGCCCTGCATTCTTTTATATTTGTTCAGGTCTGTGCTGATTTATACAGATAAAGGCAGGCGTGGGGCAAAGGCTATTGTGTCCTCTAAGTGAGTGCCTATTTAAACCAAGTCTACATTCTTAGTTGAAAAAAGTGCTCCTCAGGGTTCTTTGAATAATTAAGTGTTCTTAGCTTTAAAAAGGGTTATACTTCAAACTCTCTCTGACAGGAAAACATTCATAAACTACATAAAATGCAACACATAAGGTTATTTCCCTAAGCATAGAAGCTGTAATATTAAATATTGACTTATAATAATTTATTTAACTATGTACTGTATTTGTACAGCATCTAACATTAAGTACAGACTAGTGACAAATTTCCCAGACTTCTCAACTGGATGCGTGTCAAAAAACAGTGACTTAAGTGACATTTTGATGTATGGGAAATCACACATTCAATGATCTTGTTTGAGATTAAGTGCAATAAAAAAAGAAAAACAAAGAAGTGGGGAAAAAAGTGAAACGTTCATACAGTGGGGTCCAAAATCAATAGTGAAAAGGCTTCTATTTTGCATTCTTTTCTAATATAATACAATAATTTTCATTACAAATTGTATGACTTATAACAACTTAAGTGAAGAATAACTTGACAACAACTCATGCTGGCATGGACTCCACAAGCTTGTGTAAAACCTTATGGTCCATTTTAGATCAAATCCATTGGACTGCTCTCTGAACACATGCCTCAGTAGAAGAGATTAGACATACGGAAAATCTGACCTTTTGTACAAAACACTTAACATTTTCAAAAATTTGTTTACATTTACAGTATACAGGGACCTAGAAATTGTACAAAATCTTGAGTATTATATATTCGAGATATTGAGCATTTACTTTCTTTGTTTTAAATATTTAACAATTCTAAAACCTTCTGTTTATTTCCTGTTTTAAATGGAAAAAAAACAAAAACAAAATAAATCCCAGATTTTCAATTTGGTCTCAGACTTTTGGACCCCACTCTATGGGTCATCCTTAACAATATTCTTGACAAATGCATGAGTACATGTGTGGCATACACCAAGAGAATGGTGTAACAACAGGATTGAATGTTTGACCTCTACAATGATAGGGTGTGGTGGCTTTATTGTGCTATAGAAGGTGTTTTGTTATCAAACCTTGGCTCCACTTGTCCTCTTAGAGGGAAGCGTCACTGGAAATCAATGCAAGCTTACTGTATTCTGACTGATTACCTTTATCCTTATGATGATACATTTCAATCATGATTGGAGTGGTCTATTTCAGGATGACTCCACACACATCCACACACAGGGCACAAGGGCTCACTGTATGGTTTGATGAGCATGAAAATTATGTAAATCATACACTTATAGCATTTGAGAGGTTTTTGATGGCCATGTTAGACAGTGCTCTCCACCAGCATCACTAAAACACTAGTTGATGGAACAACTTTTGTAAGAATAGAGTTAATCTTTCTAGGTCATTTTCAGAGAGTTGTGGAATCTATAACAAGGCACATTATAGTATATAGTACACAATGTACAGTTGTCATTACTAGTATTACTAATAGTATTATAAGGTTCCATCTGAAAGAAAAATTGTGTAGCTTCTTCACAATCACCCCATTGTGGTTTAGACGCCAGGGTCCTATTTTCAGTTCAGTCAGAAATTAAGATTTTACTCATAAAATATTAATGTTATCATAAAAAAATTTAATTTCCTTTTTCTTAATAACTGCTATGCTTTCTGCATATGATATATCTGAAAATATTAATGTTGTCATAACTGTGTTTTTGTTATCAAAAATTTTTATTCAATCAAAGCAACATATTAGTGGTCAGTCTTTACCCTTTAACCTTGTTCTTTTTTATAGTGCAGTGGCACAGTATTGTGTTTGGTTACAAAAAAAAAACGTACATAGTCTATCTTGTTTTGTCAAAAGCCTGACATTAATAATATCCCACACTAATGTGTCCCACTCTTCACTCAGCTTCTTTGCTACATGATCTCTCCACATGTGCGAGTTTCCAGCTGTGAAATTTCACATCTCTCTGAGGGGTTGTTGCATAAACAATGCAGAGTATGAGATTAGATCATCCTAAAATGGGCACATTTTCATTATATAGATCTAAATCAGAGCTAGAACAGGCCATAAATGCATTAATTTAAATGCAGTTCAGTCCCTGGTTTGAACCTGAGCTTGGGCGACTGTGTGTGTATGTGTGGAGTTTTTGTGCATGTTCTCCTGTTACATGTTTCCTCTAGGTTCTCTGATTTCTTCCCACCTCCCAAAAATATACCCCCAGGGGAGTTGTAAATGTGTTTATGGAACCTTGTGACGGACTGTTGTGTTTAATTTAATAAGAAAAAAAAAACAAAAACAAACAACAACAACAACAACAACGAAAAAAACAACAACAACAAACAGAAAACCTGCTACGTTATTTCTAATCTTCTACCACCATCTAGTGGAAGGAAACAGTGTATTGTGTGAGTTTCAATCCCAGCGCCACCAAGCTGCCACTGCAGGGCCCTTGAGCAAGACCCTTAATGCTCAGTTGTATTAAAAAACAAAAACAAAACGAGACATAAATGTAATTCACATAATGTCTACCAAATACTTTAAATGTATCTTAATTATTATTTTTATAAATCAAATAAAGACATCTGTCTGTTCATACTACGGGATTGTCTGCTGTGTTGAAATGTTTGTAGCCTAAAAATATCACCAATAAATATAATAATAAATGGGCAGGCTTATAAGCATAACTTTTTTTATATGGGTAACAGAGGATGGAGTGTATTAGTGTTGTATCAAAATGGTAAAGGTAAATGTGCACTTATATAGCACTTTTATCCAAAGCGCTTTACACTGTGTCTCATTCACCCATTCATACACACACCAATGGTAGCAGAGCTGCCATGCAAGGCGCTAGCATGCCATCGGGAGCAACTTGGGGTTCAGTGTCTTGCCCAAGGACACTTCGGCATGTGGAGTCACCCGGGCCAGGAATCGAGCTGCCAACCCTACGAGTAGTGGACAACCTGCTCTACCACCTGAGCCACAGCCGCCCTACTTGGCTAATGAATGGCTAATGCTTAAATTCTATACTTTTTATACTTTGTTTTACAACTTCATTTGATAAACCCTCTAGTGGTGATTAAATACTTATAAATACTTATTTATTAAGCCATATTAATCTGTAAACAGTAATCTTCACTGTTTACAGAAAATATCGAGTACCAATACTATTTGCCTTAACATTTCTGTTCTGTATGAAAGTGTGGGCTATTTATTTACTATATGTATTCATTTTACTGGGGGGAATGCATCTTATTTTTAGTGTATATGTTGTAGTAAATTATTTAGTTGTAGCTGCAATGTACTCCCTGCTGAAAAATCAGTAAGAGTAATTCTATTGGTTTTAATGGAAAACATAATGGTTCTTGCGGGTCTATACTGTTAATGTGTTGGGTTCTATTGGTGTCATGTTTATGTCGAGTGTGACAAATTGTCACATCATAATATAATATGTTTGTTGTTTGTTTTTTTTAGCAGGGCTACTAAAACACTATTTAGTGATTGGACTCCCTCTTTGGGAATTAAACTATAAAGAATAAAGCATTCCTTGGAACACTATACAATTCCTTTTCTGTCATGATTACTGACCTTCTTTTTTCTTGTTATTGCAGGCATTTTCTTTATATTTGTACACAATAATGTTGTTTTTATTATCTGTTAATTCTATATTATTCTATTATTAAAGAACAGCTCAAAAGATTTACACTATGATTACGCTATATTACAGTTAAGGTCATGAAGCTTCTACACCCCTGTACAGCCACCGAGTACAAAAGTGTATTGTTCAACATATCAATAAATACACTTTAATGAGATACCATAAAGATAAGTGATGTATCTGCATAACAGTGAAGCTGTAATACTGCTATCAAGGTCAAATGTTTATTATATAAATCTAGCAGTAATATTATGTAACAATAACACAAAACAAAACATACAATCAACAGCCACTTAATTAGGAACCCCATGCTAACACTGGGTAGTAGGACCCCACTTTGCTCTCAGAACAGCCTCAGTTCTTCATGGCCTGGATTACACAAGGTGACAGAAATATTTCTTTGAGATTCTGGTAGATGTCACATAATTGCTGCAGATTTGTCAGCTGCACAACTCTCATTCCACCACATACCAACTACTTAGTTGTGACATCCATTATCATACTGAAAGTACTCATTATAAGACATGGCAATGATCAACAATAATAACCATATGAACAATAATTAAACAATGCTTGATTAGTATTAAGGGACAAATGTATGTACAAAATTTGAAACAAAATAATAAAAAATTCCCTACACCATTACACCACCACCACCAGACTAATCTTTTGACATGAGGCAGGTTTGGTCTGTCGATTAACGATGCTGGCTCCAAATTCAGATCCTACCATGTGTATGTCACAGCAGAATCAGACCTGGTGATGTTTCTTCAACTGTCCAATGTTTTTAATCCTGTGCCCACCGTACTCTCAGTTTCATTTTCTTGGCTGACAGGAGTGGAACTTGATGTAGTCTTCTTCTGTTGTAGCCCACACGACTCAAGGTTCGGCATGTTGTGCAGTCTGAGATGATTGTCTGCTCGCCAAGGTTGTACAGAGTGGCTACCTGAGTTAACATTGCCTTCCTGTCCACTCGAAGCAGTTGGGTCATTCTCCTCTGACCTCTCTCATCAACAAAGCACTTCTGATGCAGAACTTCCACACATTGGAGGCTGTTTGTGCATGAAAGTCCCAGTAGATAAGCACTTTCTAAAATGCTCATGTGAACATTATCAGAAGCACTTGACCTGTATCTGAGGAATTTATGCACTGCACTGCTGATGCATAATTGGATAATGGCAGGATAGTTCAGGTGTTCCTTTGGAAGAACATTTTTTTAATGCAAAGTTCAGGCAGGAATGGATTACACGTAATTTAGACCCTAACCATGCCAGACACATTACGCAAGTCGTAGACAGAGTTGGAATCAGTAAGACTAAGCAAAATTATAAAGCAATACTACTACAGACTGGGCAGACGTTGCATAATCAGAAGACATAAATGGACAAATATGCATTCAGTGACTACCATGAAAGATATGTTTGATTTTATAGTACAGGTGCTATTCACTTAACAGTCTGCAGATGTAGATTACATCCCAATAAACCACTATTGCATTTCATAAAATGCAATTAACCTGGTTTCTGTTGTTACTTCCTTTATTGTATTGTAAATACTGTTTTGCTCATATACACCCACACCGAACAGAAGGGTTTATTGATTGATGTTGGCAAACTGCTTTTTATTTTATTTTATTTTTTATAACTTTTTGTATCTGACTTTGTGGTTTAATGCATTGATAATAATAGTAGATTAATTGTCTATTATTAGATTAAAGGTTCACAAGCATCACTCTGTGTTTCTAACAGTGAAAACACCCCAAGATCATGAGATAGTTGTGGATAGAAAAGTATATATCGATAACAAAAAGACAACAACGCTGATTATAAACTGATTATACATGCACTTCATTTTGAATTTCAATCATTCAATCGTAACAAACATTACACGCTTCCAAATAACCCCAGGATTAGGATTTAAGCGTCCATAATAAGACCAGTCTCAATAAGACCAGTTATGGGCGGAGTGACACATGTAGCCCCACAAAAAATGTGCAGCCCCGCCCCTTTCAGCAGGCCGCAGCCAGGTCTACTTGTGTGAATTTATGAGGGGGGAAAATAGTACAAAAACAATCCACCAGATGGCAGTCATGACTCAAGTACTACATGTGGTATGTTGTTGCTTTTAAACAAACAAACAAACAAAACAAAACAAATAAATAACATTTTAGTGTATATATTTAAAATATTTGTATAACGGTCTCAAACCCACTGCATATTTCCCTTCAACATTTCCCAGGTGATCTTCCACACAGCAAAAAGAAGCTGGGAGTTCATCAACAACTTGGCAACCCTTATCAAACCTTGTCGCACTGTATGTAAATCAGCAGGCGAGTTAGGCTGCGCGTTTATTCTAGTAAACGTGATCAGTGTCTGCTTTCGGTTGCCAGCACTTTCCCGTGTATCCCCCCGTTTTCTGAGTTTCTGGATCTGTACACAGATTGCTTTAACAGGTTGTTCGCCGCATAGCTCAAGGTTTAACCTAAAGTTGGGCTTCATTTATGGCAGCGCCTCCCAAACGCATTCTCTGAGCAGGTAAGACGCCGAAAAGTTTCTCCTACATACAAAAAACCTCTTACTGGCATTTTATTTTACACGATCTGAGGTTGTCCCGCACAAACCAAGAGACTTGAGTGCAACCTGTTGCTTATACTTATATCTGCTAAGCTATCGCTAGCAGGGATTTCGAACTGCTCTGCCGTAGCCAGTTACACACAGCAGTAGAAACACGTGTTCCTGTTCGTCTGTTGTGTTAAATAAGAGAAATGGCGGCTAGCATGGAGAAAAGCTTGATTTGATGACCCCGGTAAGTTGCTAGCTGGTTGGCAAGTTAGCTTGTTTATACTGTATAGTAGATCGTGTATTTCCCCCCTAAACTCTTCCTTATTAATAAGCTCGGTTATTATTAGGTGCAGCAGCTGATATGACTCTCCGAAGACACGTGAACACGTTTTGTGAGTTAACGGCTCGATTGGGACTCGTATAACTGTGTGCACCTGTCATACTGGACTTCGGATATTGCCATGTTTCATAGAGTAAGCCACAAAGGAAGCTCTTTTCCGAGGGGGAAGTACCTATAAAGTTGCTAGAAGTCACTGGATGACGTTGCACACTAATTTGCATATAGGAGTTTAAAAAATGTTTTTATTATTATTATTATTATTCATCATGGTAAGAAGGATGGATGGATGGATGGATCATGGTACAGGTTATGGTGCGTGACCAAGGCAACAGAATTGCACTTCGAGTATAATAGAATAAAATTTTAACAACAACAACAAAAAAATCTGAGTAGAATATAATGGATTGCAATTTCTTTCTTAAATAATTTCTTCTTCTGCTGCTTATAGAAATTCGTCCCAAAATAAACTTTTACATATTTAGAAGGCACTGTAGTTTCTATAGAGACTGCAGGGTGGGAAAAAAAAGAAATGTTGATCTTGAGTAGAGCTTAAAATGAAGTGCCAGAGTAGGGGAGGTGGGAAGTAGTGATGAGGGACTGGTCGATGGGAACGGTGGCGGTGAGGGACTGGTCGATGGGAACGGTGGCGGTGAGGGACTGGTCGATGGGAACGGTGGCGGTGAGGGACTGGTCGATGGGAACGGTGGCGGTGAGGGACTGGTCGATGGGAACGGTGGCGGTGAGGGACTGGTCGATGGGAACGGTGGCGGTGAGGGACTGGTCGATGGGAACGGTGGCGGTGAGGAGCAAACCCTGATGAGACATGCTGTTGTCAGAAAATAATCAATGTCAGGGTGATTGCAGTAACTCTGTGTCACGATTATTATTTTTTTCTCCTATGATCGCACACTTTCATGTTTTATTCCCCTTGTGCCATGTCACAGTGCATGTACTGTTGCCAAATGGTCCTATAAACGTAACATTTGAGTTTTTATTGTTTTGGTGGCCTTCACAGACCCAGAATATATAGTTCTGAAGGCCAACAAGTTGTAATGGGAACCTCCAATATGGTATAGTATAGTGCTGTTTGAAACTACAGGATAGACCAGATCAAAGATTTGTTTAACTAAAGTATGTAAAGCCAACCACTGATTTGAAACTGCATTCTAGTACAACATATTTCAGCCTGCTGATTTGAAAATAAATTACTGATTTAAAATTAGAGCCTATTGCAGCTTGATGATTTCTTTTGGGCTCTGAAGTTTTTCTTGGTGAGAGTCATTCAGCTTGTCGTTTGGGCTTAAACCCAAGCCAGCCCCCTGCTCTGTAGATTCCTGTACATTCCGCTGTGTACACTCGCTGTGTCCCAGCGAGTCAGGACAAGCACAGTGCCTGATGGGTGCTGATATGCACAGGTTTAACTGCAGGAGTATATCTTACCCGAGGCTCTTCTTTTAAAATACAATCCAGAGAAATGTACCAGATTCTCACTAAATACAGATTTGTTTATCGAGAAAACCTGCAGTGAAGGTAAGCGATTTTATTTTGAGCGACCTCCTGAGTTGTGGACAAAACAGGGCTAGTGATGTTAGTTCTGAAAGAGTAGGAAAGATGTTAGGACCTAAGGACATGGCTGTTGGGGATTTAGTATCTGTGTGTCTGCGCTGTCTTGCTTATCATGTTTCTGCTGATCTGGGCAGGAAGTAGTTGCATTTTCACAGAGCGTTCCCAGAGCCTTGGGATAATTGTCAACAAATATAAACTCGGCAGACGAAAAGTTAATCATTACAGAAAAGTTTGCTGTGCTGATCCCCCTGCCCCCACTAAAAGTATGGTCAGCGTTCAGTATGGTAATATGTTAGTTAAACAATGCGTGTCTATCACATCTAGTGTATTTTCTGTATGTCCTGTGGCTCCATTTCCTTGCAGTGCATCGATGAACACATTCACTGTCCCCCGATTTGTATAGTTTATAGTTATTAGCAGTTTACTCGAGTGTTTTGCCAGTGCAGTGAGGTGTGTGACAGTCTGGTGCAATAGAAAGCAAACGGGGAAATCAGGACATTTTTGTTTTGATTTCCAATTTGACAAACGGAGGACTTTAAAAAGTCTCCTCAAGCCGTTATCTGCTATACACTATATATATTCATTATCTCTTTTCCTCACCACGTCTCACTTTATGGAAATTCTTGAGATAACTGCAGCTAAATTCACACATTCCTAATATATATAATATAATTATATAATTTCAGGCAATAAGAAAATGTCACCATTCTTTTGTCACATTTGTAGTATTTCTTAATGTTATTGGGCAATTATGTTTTCAAACTTTACGAAAAGTTCACATAAAACACGTTTCAGATCGTGGACGAGACAATGAGCAAATGTGTTTACTAACTGAGACACTCCCTGATTGGTCGTTACTACCATGCGTATGTTGGCACAGTTCTTGCTCGTAAGGAATTTTAGGACTTCAGAATATGTAGCATCTCGCACCGTAAAGAACAATGTCCGCCTTTTTTAAGGAGTGTAATTTTTCTTTATTCATAGTTCTATTCAAATTGGATTTGGTATACCTTTCAGTTTTTAGTGCATACAGCAACTTGGTTAAAATGACCACCACTTGTAGCCTCAAGTTCCTGTTGTTTGCACACAGGAGTGCAACTGAAGCGAAGGTCTTCCGGTATTGTAGATCTGGCTGTTCTACTCTGACCTCTCTTATGAACGTTAATTGTAGAACTGCGGCTCACACGACTCTGTAAACTCTACAAGACTGTTGTGTGTGTGAAAATCATTGACGCAACCTGGCCTGGGCATTCCAGGCTGTAGCCCCGAAGATTTTGTCTTTAGCCCCAAATAATTCTCCACTTGAAGCGGTTTGACAACTCCGTAACTGAACGTCAGTAAAAGAAGGCAGTGTTGTAATTTGGTATCTTTGCCGAACGGAGTGTTGTGTTTTATCTGCAGTGAATGGAGGCGAGACCAATCAGACAGGGTTTACAGGAAAATACGTGGAAATACTTGTCTTATTGGCTGACAACTTTCAATTCTGCCAAACGCTATCTCACAATCAGTAAGTGTAAGGGGGGGAAATTTTTTATTTTACCAGTGAAGGGGTTGAAACTTATACACTAACACTGTAACAAGGTGTGTAAATGTCTATACAAGTTCCAAGTTACGTGAACATGATATGTGCAGAGCATAAGGGCAGATAATATGCTTTGCATGGCACTGTAGCTGCTAAACCCAGACAATGATAGCTTAGTTTGACCTGCCCTTGGCTAGTGACACAACTAGCCTAGTCTCGTGTTAGACAGCCAAAAAGTTGTAGATTTTATGTCTGATAGTTCTGCAAATGGTGATCACACACGAGGCAAGTTTCCACATCGTAATGCATGCTGTCTCATTCTTGTTCTCGATCAGCCATTTGTTAGCTGTTGGGGTTACAACTACATTGATAGATAGACAAAGTGATGATGTGGTTTTGTTTTCAAAAATATGACATGTCAAGACTACAAAATCCAAAACATCCAAACCATCAACAGAACTGTTTAAGGCCAAGCAGGAACCAAAAAAAAAAGCATTTCAAAATCTGTCAGTTATTGTGCAAGGTCTGTCGAACACCCCAGTCCAACTTGCTAAGCAGCTTCGGTCTCTGGTATAAAAGAGGGAAGCAAATGCTGGTCATAAAACAGTCACATGATGTAAGTGTGCAGCACATATCATATGATTTACATCCATTATTATACTTGTCAAACCATTTGGTGAGCCCTCGTGTCATGTGGATTCTGAAGAGGTCATGCCTCTCAGGATAGAAATGTTTCATTGTAAGGATAAAGGTGATGAATGAGAATAAGTTTATTGATTTGCAGTGATGCTTGCTCTATCGTCTTTGGAATGCACCGTGACACTAATATAAAAATCGATCCCTGTGTAGCTGTAAAAGGTAATTCTTGATGATAATCTGAAGTAACGGTTACCTGAGGAACAGCTGATCATGTATCAGGGTGGTGAGATCGTGTGTAATATGACATCATCCAATCATGGCACCTAACTGTTACCGATTGCGGATAATCAGTCCGTCCAGGATTTCGCAATTTTTCGACACAAATCAACACAAAATCAAGCAAAATACACAATATTTGGAGGAGCTTGCCATTTTGCTAAATTTGGGCCAAGACGACATTCAGCCAAAGCCCTCTTTGGTTCATGTGTGTCGATTATGAGTACATTTAAAAGCTGACATTTACCAAGAAATGTGCAAAACAATTTGTGCAGTTGCAATTTCGCAATAACTCGAATAGTTTACCACAAAAAAAAAATAGCATCGCAAATTTTGAAATAGATTGCAGCAATATCAAGCATTTTTGGCCACAATAATCACAAAAAAACTCCACAAAATCCCGTACGGACTTGTTATTGGGAAAAGAAGGGGGTGTGGGCAGATATTTGTAACACACGTTGTGTGCACAATACGTTGTTACAGTAGAAAAAATACCAGAAGCTGACTGAGTCGGCTGTCTCTTTAGCGTTTAATAAGTGTTTATTTATTTTTTTGGAGGGGGGGGGGTAATTAACAAGCTCAGTTACGCTGTGTAACATGCTCAGTAACTGCGTACCTGCAAAACTCTGCGTAACCTGACTTCAGGATTGTAAATAAACCTAACGAGTTATTAGCTGTATTGCTTTTATACAACAAATCTATAAACAAGAAAATAAGTTGTAAGTGATGCAACATTTCAGACACAACGGCAAAATGTTCTCTTTATTTTTGCACACAGACAGCCCTGATTGGCTATTGTCACTGTGATTGACAAGGGAGAGAGAGTAAACCGTCCCTCCAATCCAGAGAACATGGCCAGTTTTGCTGTGCACTTGGAGTCCTGGCCGTGGATGGTCGTGGCATGTCTGTATGATAGGGCGAACTCTTTTCTGTTGCACTAGTCTAGTTTCACAAATCTAGTTTCGAACATAAGAGGACAAGAAAAGTTCAACAAAGAAAAACATCATCCTCAGTTGACACCAGGGAACCAAGCAAGTTGGGAAAACACTAGCTGAGGCATTAACAGATTTATTCCTAATCCCTTACATTTTAGCTAGCATTATAACAACGCTGATGGTGTAGCCGAATGCTGGAAGCTAGCATGATACAAACTGCTGTGATGATAAAAGCAAGGTATTTAGCAACAACTAGATTATGATGACGGTTATTAGGTCTTATGGTCACGTTGGAAAGATCGTATTTAAGTGGAACTCACATGAACGCCACCACAAAGTCGTAATTACAAAAATCCAGTTTCCCCATAGTTTCCGAGTCGGGGGCATGTTATTAAGAAAACGTACTGGAATCAATGGATACAAATCTGTAGCTGACGGTAAATTTGTTGAAATTTAACGTTTACTCGCCTCAGAAGCTGATTATAGTTATGTGTTTTGGTATAAGCAGCAAGTTATTGTCAGGCTTTTTTTAAATTTACAATAAAGCAAGCTAATCACCTGCTGAAAATATCATTTTGTGGGGGTTTTCTTGCGGAAAACTACTAGAATTGGCGAAATTGCAGTTGCACAAAATTGTTTTGCATCATGATTGTTGGTATATGAGACTATTTTAGCTGTACTCATGTTCGACGTGTGAAAATCAAAGAGGGTTTCAGCTGAATGCGCAGTGATGTCAAATGATGTGTCTTGGTCCAAATCTGTGGAAAATCTGCGTTAATGGAAAAAAAATTGCAAGCTCTTGCGAATATTGTGGCGTTTCCTTGATCTTGTATTTATTTCTGTGATTTCTGCCGAGGGACTGTATAATTGCTCTGAGAGATGGAGAAACCCTGATCGCATATAAAAACCAAATCATGTTATTGTTCACTTTCAGGGCATTCCCAAAGTTGGTAAAAACAAACACACACAAAAACCGCAACCTTGTTCAAAACCTTCCATCTTCAAAATGAAGAAACTCCAATCATTGTTTTCCTCACCCAAGCAGTCATTGGAAAATTGAAGTGTGTGGCAAGAAACAAACCATGTTTAGATGTAGAGCATTCAATTGGATAATCATGAATTTAAATTCCTAGATATAAATCATTAAAAACATAGGGTTTGATAGTTTTCCCAGAAGTAATGAAGTATGAAATTAAAATGAGACTCCAAAACAAATGTGTATTTATTTTTTTTCAGCTTTCCTTTCATATTGATGTACATAACACCAAGGGATATGTCCATAAACCTCTGAAACACCAGTTGTTATTTATGAAGTACTTTAAATACAGTAGGAAAGTAATTATATTGCTTTAGTTCATGCCTCTGATGGGTGGTCATGGACATTCAATCAATATTTCTGGTTTTACCAAGTTTTTACCTTTGGTCAAATGGAAGTTTGGTTTCACATTACACTAATGTGCAGAAAATGAGCTTTTATTACTGTAAACTTCAGTAGGAAAGTGCTTGAGCATGACAAGAACATGAAGTACTCTTGCTTTTTGCTAGTTTAATACTAATGGTAATGCTTCTTTGAGGTTACTAGCGCATATATTCTTTTGTTGCAAGCCCGGTGTGTACTTTCACCTCGCCGAGCTATGTAAATACACCAGAGCGGGATCGGGTCACTTTACCAAACCTGTCGGTCCACCTCCACTTCCTTGTGTTATTATTTATTTTTTCTAAATCGGCACAGGGCGCTACAGAGCTAGAAAAACACACGTTCACACGCTTTGATCTTGATTCATGCTTTAGCACACAGTGAAGGTCTTGTGCGTCTTTTAAACAGTAATATGGCAGCCCAAAATGTTTCTGGTTCTTGTGTTCACTTGCTTTGCCTGCAGGGAGGAATGAACACTAGTGCATTGTGGGAGCTCTGCTCGTTACACAAGCTTATAAAGTTGCGAATGCTGTCTTAAGTCCAGATGCGTTTATCTGCGAGATCTGAATTTTACGGTCAGATTTAGCACTATTGTGAACTTGATTTTTTTTTCTCCCTCTAAAGCTAATTCTTTGTTAGTGAGAAAATGACTGTCCCTTAGCAGTAAACTTTACCCACTAATTATGGAAAAATTCTTTTTATTTTTAGCTTGGTGCATTTCTCCAGGCTCTTTTCACCTGTTATGTAAAGCATTTGTTGAGAAAGTTGCAGGGGAATACTTTTTGGGTTGTACACTCTTAAAAGTATAGGTTCTTTACAGCATCTTAGGTTCTGCAAAGAACCTTCTTGTCAAGAACAAATTCTTAATTGTATATGGTTTTTGAATTGAGTACACATATATGGTTCTTTGGAGACTAAAGAAGTTCTTTGTTTCATTTAGGTTCTTCAGAGCAGTATATTGGTTCTTCAAGGTATCATCCCTTAACTGGTTAAAGAAACCTATAAGATTCTTTGTCAGACTTGAAAAGGTTCTCCTGGCATCACTCTTAAGTAGGGCTGCACAATTAATCAGACCTCGATTGTGATTAAATGATCAACTGCGATATTGACGTTTAAAATCCGTCCTCCGCTAAAACTTTGCTGCAGATCAAATCAAGCGCTTCCTACACTTACAGCCAATCACCATAGAGCGGCGCAGGGATGACGTCATTTTGAGTGCCAAAACCCCGAAATGGAGTTAGCATTTTAGCCCTTGAGCTGCCAGATTCACTTGGAGCTCCAGCGCTTTGCATGAGGAGAAATCATGACATTATGCTAAATGGCACTACAGAGGTTGTCGGGGACATTAAACATCATCACGGCGAACGGAAAAAAATCTCTACTGTGCGGCCATTTCACTTGCATTTGTGACTGAAAAGTATTTTGTGCGACTGTGAATAAATTATTTATCTGCACTGGTGCGAGTGACCTTTTCGGAGTTGTATAATACAATTGGAATAAAAACTACAGGAAGGCCAAAATGCATCCATACCGAGCAACAGTTACTTTCACACTGCTTTTCATCACCTCAGTCAACCGAACAAGTGTGTAAATACTGCAGAGAAGCCATTATAATGACGAGTAACTCTGTACATCATCTGCTTCTCTCAACTTCCCAATCTCAAAAACCGCCATCTGTTATTGATCCCGCAAAATGACCTGAACTTTCACCTGCTCGTGTAGACACAGCAGCTTCGCGCGGAGTAATTAATAATAATGCTAACACTACAAGGTGGGTTTGATTCAAACTTCTTTATTAAAAAAATTTCTCACCAATCATAATCAAGAGTAGCAACTGTTCAGTCTGTAAACATACAGTATGCTGGCGCACTCCTTCACTAAGTCTAATTCACTTGTTTTGATTTAATCCCCCACAAAATATTATCAGCAGACATGGACACTATACTAGGGGGACCGATCTAAAACAGATAAACAAACAAAAATAAAACTGCTAAAATGTAAAGACAGAAAATGTGCTTAGTTATTAATGAATCATTTAATATAAAAAAAGTTCGTATAATAACTTCATAAAATATAAAGAAATTAAATGATTACTATGGGTTGCATTTAATATGAATTTGAAATTTCCTTAGAAGGCTATTAGCGTTATTATTAATATGGATAATTTTTGTGTTAGTCTAATTTTAATTAGGACTCTATTGTTTTTAAGATATTTAAATATTTTATGCTTGTTTATCAATTAACCAACAATAATTCTCATTGCTATTGTTTTAACTCAATTTCAACAGTAAAGTTTAAAAAAAAGATTGGTATCTGGATCGGTTTAGGTCGTAAAACTCCTGATCGGAGCATTCCTAATGAACACCATTAAACTAAAGCGCTTTGCATCTGATGGGTAAATGAAGTCACCCAATCACATCCTATATGAGATTATTCAGATATATGCACAATATACATCGAGCGGTTCGAGAACTGAATCCAGCGCAGAACCATGACAGTGGAAAATGTCTAATAGTGTAGCTTTAAATATATTTAAGAGGAGCAGACTTCAAACACTGAACATCGATGTTTATTGTATTTGTTTACAAGGTGGAACAGGTTAATGGTTGTTTTTTTGCATACAGTCTGTAAAATTAACTGAAAATATTAAATTTTATTTTTTTCACAAGGTAAAATAATTTGTCTTGGCTCACACTATGTTCCTAAATTCTATCATAACTGACAAACTCAAGTTTTCCCATGCCTACTTGTGTGTTATATTGTGGCATGAAAAAACTTAATAAACGTGAAAGTGCAAAAAAAAATGTTGTCACTAAAATCAATAAATAATCGAGATCTCAATATTGAACAAAATAATCGGGATTATCATTTTGGCCTTAATCATACGGCCATAATCGTGCAGCCCTACTCTTAAGTCTTACTTTGTTTCCTTAAAGGGGGGGATGGTATTTTTGTCCAGTGGTCCTCACTCCGTTGCGTAGCACATGTATCCGCAAATTATTTGATACCATACGATATATATATTTTTGTATTACAGTTATTCATTTGAATCATTCACTGGTTTAGCAACAACTACGAATGTAACGATACACAAATTTCAGAATACAGCACTAATATGTATATATTCTGACACCCATAGTAAATCTAATGTGCAAATATCTGTATTTGCATATTATCTGTATAATGACTTTGCCAAATACAGAATCTCGTGCTTAGTCTCATCACACCAGAAAGCCACATTTCACTGGGTTACTTTTGTGCTTTCTATCCAGCCTCCCATACAGTTCTCAGTAATGCAGAGCTCTTGAAATGGTTGTCTGGTACACCTTCACTGCACTCTCAGCCACTGTACTCTATAACTTGTTCAGAGTGACTGTTGGCCACACTGTGGCTTCCCTCACCAGACCCTGTCCTGATTTTGAGTCTTGAGGGCAGCTTTTGGGCTGCCCCCAAAAAAGATTTTCTTAGTCGCCTAGTAGTCGTTCATTAAGGCCATTAGCCGACTAATTGAATGCTTATTATATTCATTTATTTACAGTTTCTGCTGCAAAGTTGACTGTGCAGAGATATCTCTGCAGTATAGTAGATGAGCCTAGAGAGAAATGTATGTTACAGTTATCAAACATGATTGATTTTCTTCCAGAGATAATTATTAGCAGGTGGATCAGCCAGGCCAGCCATTTTGGCGAACTTTCCATCACTGACCTCGTGACTTCGCCACTTCCTGTGTAATTTTTATTTTCTGCGACTTACCGACCACAGAAAATTTAGTCGGCCAAGCCTCTTCTAGTCCACTAACGATTAGTAGACTATTAAGGGACAGCCCTAGACAGCTTTGTCTAGGCAGTGCTCGGGTGGTGTGATCTGATCACACAGTGCTTACTGGGATGTCCAACTGCTTGGATATATTTTTACACCCTATTTCTAAGTTAATTTTGTTCCCTTATCTTTCACTTCCTTAAAATGCTCTCTAGCCTCTATTCGGATTGACAGTCTCATCAGTGACAGCTCAACTGTTTACAGTATAATGTGTTTAAACTTGTGTCATAGGTAGGTTGTGCTCAGTGTTCTCACAGAACACCGGTAATGACTCATCTGCTCCAGAGGTTCATGTTATAAATGGCACACAGCAGGTAAA
The DNA here is from genome assembly GCA_012411365.1 of Ameiurus melas. Lineage (NCBI taxonomy): Eukaryota > Metazoa > Chordata > Actinopteri > Siluriformes > Ictaluridae > Ameiurus > Ameiurus melas. The sequence continues at coordinate 15,336,513 of CM022765.1, read as the reverse complement.
CAGGTATATCAGAGCCACCACAACTTCAGCGGTAATGAAATCGTGGCCTAGCTTTCTTCAACAGAACATGTTTCAATTATTAAAGATATATTGAAAGTGTTTCTAGATATAGAATTAATAATTCTGTTTACTGTTTTCCTGGCTTGGAAATAGGCTAAAGTAGGATAGGACAGAGTGGTTTTAGTGGCTGGGGAAGAGGAAGCTTTGATCAGTTAAAAAAATATTAGATCTATATTTAGTAAAGATTTGTTTTTGCAAGTGCTGGAGATGCCATATAGAAAAGCAATCATGTGAATACACACATTGCATTGCTTTTCATTAATGATATTCAGAAAACGATTTATATCGAAAAGCCAAACCTTCATTGTGTTGCTCTTATGTAATGCAATCTCTTTAGTGAAAAACAGCAGGTTTTCTTCCTTTTTTTTTCCTCAATGCTGAAGTAAATGTACGTCTCTGTTACATTGCATGCCACTTTCATCAGTGTGTTGCACTCATGAAACAATGAAATGCGGTCACTGTCCTGTCACAACCCTAAGGTGTACTCGAGGGCATGGTTGTAATTAGAGGGCCTGAATGTCAAATTTTCCAGGAGGCCTTACTATTCATATTTTGTCCAACAGGTGTGGACAAATCATAAATTCAAATGTTTGCACACCCTAAATTCCAGTGAAAAGCTCCAGTGTGCAACCCATTCCTATGTTTTGGTTACCTGGGAATCCTAATTAACTAGGTTAAAATGGTAGCTACTTTAACATAATGTAATAATGACAATTATGACAAGGTAGCGTAAATGAACGGTCTGTATCCTGTTCTAAAAGTTCCTACATATTGTGTTTTCACACTAGACAAAAACCAGCATCTTATGTATGATTTATATACATTTTGATATACTATTATCATACATGGCTCGAACTGAGCCAGTTGAGGTGTTTCGGGCATCTGGCTGGGATACCTCCTGGACGCCTCCCTGGGGAGGTGTTTCGGGCATGTCTGATGAGGAGAAGACCCTGGGGCAGACCAAGAACTAGAGAGACTGCAGCCTCTACAATATCGGTAACCTGATGAAACATATGTCTTTTAAATAGTATCTTTATTAAAATTTAAGTTTCCTTCGAGTGTGTTGCACTGCCTTGTGATGCAGCATGAGCAGCCGTATGAAAAGATGTGGTCAAGGCAACTTGCGCTTATTTTTAATGACCATGCTCGCTGGTACTGCTCTGTACACTCGAGTTTACAATTAATCCTCATGATCTCCATTAAAGATACTGTTTAAACCCTTTAAAGGGGTCATATGATGATTTTAAAAGTTCATTATTTTGTTATTTGGTGTAATAGAATATGTTAACATGCTTTAATGTTTTTCACTTATTGTACATTTTTGCAGTACTGTACCTCCTATTCCCAGTCTGTCTGAAAAGCTCTAGTTTGGTTTTCTCCAAAGCCCCTCCTTCCAAAAAGCCCTGAGTGCTCAGATTGGCCAGCTGACCCGTTGCATTGTGATCAGCCAAAAACCTCAAGCGTCTCTCGGAAATGTCACGGCCCTTACCATAATTGCAAGCTTCAATTTCCAAGGCTTCTAAAGCAATTCTGAACACAGTTAATAATATCGTCGTTTTTACCGTATCAGTTCGAACATGAGCCAGGTTCTGAAAATGCGGATGATCAAGCAGATCAATAATATTTCAAATAGTGACATAGACGTTTGCGGAAGTAATATCTGGACTTCAATCGAAGGTGTCTTAGGCAGGTCTGAAGCAGTGTTCTCTGTTGGATAGAATAAATCCCTTGGTGGGAGACTGTGAGCTTTGTAACTTTGCAGATCTTATACATGCAAAACAGATCCATTACACACTAAATTAAAACATTAAAAGGCATCATATGACCTCCTTTAACATCTAAAACATAATACTCATGTACTCAGTCTGAAAAATATTATTGATGTATTCTTATTTGAAATGTTCTTTTGGGAGTTATTGCTATCATTCCAGTCCTGTGGGACTGACATGGTAAGGCTGTTTAAAGTATTGGATGTGCTTCTGATGTAAATAAACAACATTTTGCTGAGGATTTTGATCATGAAAATAAAATGAATCCGTAAATGTTATCATGGTTGCAACTCCATTAAAGTTTCACAGCATGGGCAGTTTGTACTTCTGGGTTTCTCCATAGACTTTAATGTAACACACGATATGACACATACCCTGCTATGAGTCATATCCCTATTAACAGAAATAACAATTAGTTCAAGACCAGTTCTTCTACATCAGCTGTTAGTAATATCACAAGTCAAATGTTGAATATGGTTGTCGCGTGATTGAATAGTACAAGATAAAAATAGAATAACATGATAAAATTTTGAGAATAAACAATGGTTTTCACACACGGCATGATGTTTATAGCAGCTGGAGTGCAATGTGAGTTGGTGCAGATGAGTAGTTGAATAAAATAGTGGGGTTTTTTTTGGCAGTGTATTTTTTTTTTTATTTATTGAATAGATATAGAACTGAGATATAGAATGAGAAGGCAGTAAAATTCATTCACCTTACAGTTTTTGATACTTTATGTGACTGAGGCAAAAATTGAGAATCAGGCACATGGACAATATTCAAAACAAAACACAAGAAAACAGAACAAACAGGAAAACACAAAACTAAATAAAATCCAACATTAAACAAACAGTAAAGAAACTAAAACCATATAAAAGAAAACATAAACTAAAGAATACAACACAATACTAATGAGAGGAAAACCACACAAAACCGAAAAGAAAACAAAACCAAAGCAATGAAAACCATACAAAGCAGTTATTTAACTGATTAAGGGGTTTTAATCTGTTTAAAGAGAACTCATTGTTTCAGTTTTCAATGAAACTGACTCAAAACCCTTTTAAGTGTAAACAGTACTAGTGTAACACTTTCTTTAGCAGTCACTCCGTTTTACGTTCTGTCCTGAGCGTCAGAGATGGGGAAACGGGCAGAGGAGCAATTGCCATGTGTGTTTCAATTGGTTTTCGTTACTGCATTCCAAAGTGCAGCTTGATACCTTGTCCATCTCTGTGTGTCCACACTCAGCACTCTTTCTCAGGCAAGTGTGTGAGTCATGAATAAAGTGCTTTGGGTGTGGCACAGGGCTATTCAAACACTCCTTTTTAAGTGCACCAGGTAGAGATTTCAGGAATCTGTCCTTAAGGATTAATAAAGAACAAGAGAGACGCCCTCTTTAGATATGTTTCTGTTCAGATTTGAATTTTAATTATAAACAATATCAAACAATTTTTTGTCTATATAAATAAACATTATTCATACTATATAGTTAGTTCTTAGGTTCACAGAACATCCCTACTGGATAAAATAACAATAGAATCCATCAAAGAAATGTGATCACAAATACCATTACAAACCATTAGTTAACCATTAAAATCATTACTATTAACATTATTGAACCTATAATTGTATTCGCTAGACATAAAATGTCCCAATAGAAGGCAACAAATTACCTGTAGAGACCCACGGGGACCATTACCATTTAAACCAGTACAATTCCCATTATGACATTACAAATTCTATGAGGGTTTCTATTTTTTTTGTTTTGTTTGTTTGTTTGTAGGACCATGCGACATTTTAACCTGCGCTCACATGAGAGTGACTTCTTGCAGCATAATCTGCAGTTTGTGTCCTGTGGGTATGGCACAAGCGCAACTGTTTTGCAACCTTTTGTGGACGTGTACCGCCATACGGTGTTTTTAGTTCCAAAGAAAAGGATAGTAACAAATGTATAGTGTCCAGCACATGATTTACTACAGTATACGATTTAAAATAAATTCCACTATTTATTTATTTGTTACATGCCAGGCTTTGTATTAGCTTTTGTTAGCAGACTAGCAGCATGAGCTAACTGTATTAGCTACATACTCTTACCAAAGGCACCACCATGTTCTTCTATCTCTATATTCTAGTATATCTTCTTTTAACGATTAAAGCACAAATTAAACAACCGCTAATAAGGATGAAATTTGTCGTTTAATTTGCATTGTGTATTAGAAGATTAGCAAAAGAAGCTAACTCTCCTAGCTATAAAGTCTTCACAGATACCAGTAATCTCTGCTACTTCCTTTGTTTCGTACAAGCTTCGTTTCCAGTTTGTTTTTTACAAGGTGAAAAAACAGCATTCTTGTGTGCTTAACCACAAAAAAATCACAAATTAACGTGCTAGGAATAAAACATGATGCGTGCATGCTGTTCTAACTGATACAATTAATGTTAAGGTGGTGTGATGCTGAGCAGGGAGCTGTTACCACCACAGTCATTTGCAAACGGTTACTCTTTAGTGGGGGAAAAAAAATTCTATAGTTCTTACTATATAAACAATAATATTTTTGTAATAAAAATTATAATTTATTTATAAATTAATAAAACTAATAGTAGTAGTTGTAGAATAATTAATTGTTGTAATAATAGTATTGGTAGTAGTAGTAATAGTAGTTGAAATAGTGGTTGAAGTAATACAGTGAGGTAAAGAAGTATTTGATCCCCTGCTGATTTTGTCCGTGTCCTGTACACTGACAAAGAAATGATCAGTCTATAATATTAATGGTAGGTTTGTTTGAACAGTGAGCGACAGAATAACAACAAAAAAAATCCAGAAAAACGCATGTCAAAAATGTTATACATTTTTTTGCATTTTAATGAGGGAAATAAGTATTTGACCCCCTCTCAATCAGAAAGATTTCTGGCTCCCAGGTGTCTTTTATACAGGTAATGAGCTGAGATTAGAGCACACTCTTAAAGGGAGTGCTCCTAATCTCAGTTTGTTACCTGTATAAAAGACACCTGTCCACAGAAGCAATCAATCAATCAGATTCCAAAGTCTCCACCATGGCCAAAGAGCTTTCCAAGGATGTCAGGGACAAGATTGTAGACCTATACAAGTTTGGAATGGGCTACAAGACCATTGCCAAGCAGTTTGGTGAGAAGGTGACAACAGTTGGTGCGATTATTCGCAAATGGAAGAAACACAAAAGAACTGTCAATCTCCCTCGGCCTGGGGCTCCATGCAAGATCTCACCTCGTGGAGTTGCAATGATCATGAGAACCGTGAGAGAATCAGCCCAGAACTACACAGGAGGATCTTGTCAATGTTCTCAAGGCAGCTGGGACCATAGACATCAAGAAAAGAAAAAAAGGGGGGTGGTGTGGAAAAAAGAAAAATTTTAAAAGATTGAAACTCATGAAGACTCAAAGTCTCCTGTGTTAGCAGTTTGCCTGCAGCCAGGACCTCCGTCAAACATGTGTGGTGAAAATTAATGCTTTTGGGTGTTTTTTTCTGCTAAGGGGACAGGACAACTTCACCGCATCAAAGGGACGATGGACGGGGCCATGTACCGTCAAATCTTGGGTGAGAACCTCCTTCCCTCAGCCAGGGCATTGAAAATGGGCGGTGGATGGGTATTCCAGCATGACAATGACCCAAAACACACGGCCAAGGCAACAAAGGAGTGGCTCAAGAAGAGGCACATTAAGGTCCTGGGTGGCCTAGCCAGTCTCCAGACCTTAATCCCATAGAAAATCTGTGGAGGGAGCTGAAGGTTCGAGTTGCCAAACGTCAGCCTCAAAACCTTAATGACTTGGAGAAGATCTGCAAAGAGGAGTGGGACAAAATCCCTCCTGAGATGTGTGCAAACCTGGTGGCCAACTACAAGAAACGTCTGACCTCTGTGATTGCCAACAAGGGTTTTGCCACAAAGTTCTAAGTGATTTTTTGCAGAGGGGTCAAATACTTATTTCCTTCATTAAAATGTAAATCAATTAATAACATTTTTGACATGGATTTTTTTTGGATTTTTTTGTTGTTATTCTGTCTCTCACTGTTCAAATAAAGCTACCATTAAAATTATAGACTGATCATTTCTTTGTAAGTGGGCAAACGTACAAAATCAGCAGGGGATCAAATACTTTTTTCTCTCACTGTAACAGTAATAGTTGTGGTAGTAAAAGTGCTATATTTGTGCCATTTACCATTTACTAATAGGTGAAGTAATGGTAGTAAAAGTTGTGGTAATAGCTCCAGTAGTTGAAGTAATAACAATAGTAGTAGACAGTTGTAGTATAAAAAATATATATATATATATATATATATATAAGTATTTGATGTTACAATAGTAATAGTATTATTAATAGTTGGAATAGTAATGCTAGTAATTAAGGTGACACATTAGTGTCTAAAATGGGCATTGTTATTTTTTTGCTCATTGTTAATTAATTTTATTTTTATTTTTTACACTTCCACATTTTTTTTTCAATTTCAAAAACATTTCCACTGTATTCCTAACCACTGCAAATTAATTAAGCTTTTGTAACTACTAATACTCCACTAACTTCCTTCCTCTCATTGTAGATACCTCAGTTCTGCTGCCATACTGGAATGGAAAAACAAGGTAAGACACCATTTGCTCTTCTTTTCTTCAGCATGACTAGTTATTTTCCAAACCGTCAAACATATATCAATGAAACTGTCGGGCCTTTCCTTCTTGGTAGCACGTCATCAAAGTGAAACGTACAGTCATCGGTGACATCGTCGAAATGCAAATATGTGCACTAGGTAGGGATGTGATTCGTTACAGCTGACCATGTGACTCCAGCGTCTGTTCAGTGGGTGATATCTGATCTCACGTTGCACAGCATACACACCTTCAGGTGTGCCGTTCCCTGGCTTTTTGTACTTTTGTGTCTGTTTGTATGTATACGTCTCGGATAGCAGACTCTATGGATGAAGAGAATCGCGCTGTAGACCAGGGAAATATCTCAGGTAGGATAAATCCTGTTCAGGAGGTCGGGGTTTGAATGCTGAGTGTTTGTGAATTTGTTTCTATGCTGTTATGTGTGTGTGTGTGTGTGTGTGTGTGTGTGTGTGTGTGTGTGTGTGTGTGTGTGTGTGTGTGTGTTTTCCACTCCCAGGTCTGAAGGGCCACATGACTTTGTAGTCTTTTCATGCCTGAGTGCTTTGTCTGTTTCAGCACACCTCATTAATTAAACTGTGAGAGTTGAAGCAGGAAATTGCCTAGCTATTCTTTGCTGCAGTTTATACCAAAGAGTACCTTTCTTTCTTTTTGTTACACGCTTTAAGTTTGAAGTGAATTCTGCATTCATCATGACCATCATAAGAAAATGGACATAACAGAGGCAGGATGGAGATTAAGAGTATAATAACTTTTAGTTTTCACAGCCAGCCTGATAGTTAAAATACTAATTGCTATCATTCTGGTTCTTCATTAAGCTTCTGGTCAACAGCACAGTGTTGTGTTTTGTGTCATTATTTTCTTTTTAGATGTAAACATTTCCAGTTCCAAAAACATATTTTCCAAATCTTTTTCCAGTTGTTACAGGATCAAAGCCAATTCATTTATTTAATTTTTTCCCCTTTGCCACCCGATCCACCATTGTATCTGGGTATCGGTCTGATTCCAATCATGTGCATCAGATCAGTGCCATATCTGACAACAACAATAATATAATACATAATAATCAAATGTATTGATTTATTGATAGTAATACTCATAGTAGTTTATAGTACAAGTAGCAGTAATAACAGTAATAAAGAAGTAGTAGCAATTGTTATAGGTGGTGGTAATGGTAATACAAGCAGTTGTAGTCATAGTAACTGTAATACAGAAATAATAGTAATGGTGGTGTTGGTAGTAGTTGCAGTAGTACTGGCATTAATAGTAGTAGTACTAGTTGTACTAATGTTAGCAGTTGTAGTAGTAATACAGAAGAAGTAGTAACTGTAATAGGAATTGTGGTGGTAGTTACAGTAGCAGTAGTATTAGTTGTTGTAATAATAGTTGTACTAGTACTACTACTAGTATTGGCTATTTTAATAATAGCAATAGTACTATTTGGAGTGATTGTAATAGTTGTAGTAGGAGTAGCAGTAATACAGATGTAGTAGTAATTGTGCTGTTGGTCGTAGTAGTTGTAGTAGCAGTAGTATTAATAGTTGTAGTAGTAATAGTAGCAGTTGTTGTACTAGTAGTTGTATTGATAGAGTGCTAGTTGTAGTAATAACAGTAGTCGTAGTAGTAGTAGTAGTGATGGTGGTAGTACTGCATAGTGGTAGTACAAGATACATCTTCTGCACCCTTTTACACTTTTCATTGTCATTATGAGACATTATTCTAGCTTGCTGCTCAGCTAGAATACCATCAATTATCAAAAAAATAATAATTTATCCAAAATTGAATCCTGTTTTAACAAAAATGTTCTTGTGATGTACCTTAACTCTATCTGTATACTAATATTTTAGTATATATCTGGACATGAGTAAGGGATGGAGGGAACAAGAGAAATTGGAAAGTGATGTCAGGGAAATGTAGATGTGCTGGGTAAAAATGCTGATAATACAGTAAGAGTCATGAGGAGAGAGAACACATGCAGCCATACATGCCCACGCAGTGTGTATGTGTGTTTTTATTGAAGTTCTGCCACTCCTGTTTCTTCCCACACTTACACACGCTGATGGCCGGTCAAAAATAAAACCAGCAAGCATTTGTATCTGAGATTCACTAAATCATTAAAGACTTATTTGAGTCAACCTTTAGACATAAGTGACAAACCGATGTAGTGATGATTCTAAGGTTTTTTTTTTATTAATTAATTTTAGTTTACATACAAAAAAAAAAAAAAAAACTTTCATTTTTGAGTTCCACTTCTCAATGTTCTTGCTATTTGAGGTCACAGTAAAGATTGTCCTGCAGATTGTCCTGCAGAGGGAGCTTTTGAATTTGCCCAGTGCAGTCCAGAGATTTCTTTTACACAAAAAGCTGAACAGTTTAATATTATAGTTTTGAAGAAGTAATAGTTTCTTCCAAGATAAATTGTATGCAGTTTTATCTTCACGATGAACTTCTTCCTCACACTTTATTTGTCCAAGGTTAGACAACTATGTCCTTTTTATAGAATTTTGCAACAACAGAAGGCAAGATTTTGAGAATATTTCTAAAAAAAAAGTGCTATTATGTGGAAAAAAGTCGCAGTATAGTCACAGCACTCATTGGGGCCTGTTGTACTGATGGGGCCTGAGTTATGTTACACTGCAGCTGTAACCATCGATAGGCTTGAAGATGACCACTTGGATTCATAGTTCTAATACTAACTGTGTATTTTAATACTGTTAAGTATTTCTTTTTTGTAAATGAGTGTATTTGTAGTGTTTAATGACTTTAATGTCTCAATATTACAACTTTATTCTCAAAAAACCTGCAGCTTATCTCTTATAATTTTATGACAAAATCATATGACTTTATTCTCTAAATCTTGTTTTTATATATTCTTCTAAACAATAGTCGTAAGATTATAACAGTTGAGGTCAAATCTGCAAGTAGTTATTAATAATTTAAAAAAGTAATCATTAAAATTGCATTTTGTTTTCGTTCTGCCCTGAATAAGCTATTTCATGTAACAGATGTTTACATATAGTCCACAAGACACAGTAATAACTGAAGTTACAGAAATGAACCAGTTCAAAAGTTTACATACGCTTGATTATTAATATCGTGTGTTGTTACCTGGATGATCATAGACTGTGTTTGTTTTGTGATAGTTGTTCATGAGTCCCTTGTTTTTCCTGAGCAGTAAAACTGCCCACTGTTCTTCAGAAAAATCCTCCAGCTCCTGCACATTCTTTGCTTTTCCTGCATGTTTGACCCCTTTCCAACAGTGACTATAACTGAGAGACTCGCACACAACTGTTACAAAAGGTGCAAACTTTCACTGATGCTCAAGAAGGCAACACGATACATTAGACTAAGAGCTGTTATTTTTACTCACCTAGTGTTTTCTGTAGATGTTTTTAGACCGAACCAGTATTTCATGCCCATAGTTCGTGCACTAGATTCTTGTCACATAGTATCATGTTCTATGAAATGTTGGTATTGGAATAATTTTTGTTGTAAAATTAAAAATATATATATATTGTAGTATTATTATAATCCAGTACAGTAATCCAAAATTATTTGGGTCACTAAAATTCGTTTCCTCAAACTTGCCACTAGGTGGCTTAGCTACACTACATTGCCTTCTAGGTGTGTGTGATTCCCTGGCATTCTGAAAAGGGTGTATTCGTGCTATGTTCAGAGAATGCACTCTTGATCCACTTTAGACCAGGTTAAACCAGTTACTAATTCAATATAAGGTGGATGAGTTCATTTCTTTGAGTATGTCCATAACAGCATTTGAATACTCCTTCTCAAATCCACCCTACATATATTTACATATCATAACTAACTAAATAAAACATTTTAATCCTTGACTGTGTGACCAATCTGACACATACCACCTATCTAAACATTGCTGAAGACAATGTACACCCCTTCATGGCACCAGTATTCCCTAATGGTAGTGGCCTCTTTCAGCAGGATAATACACCCTGCCACACTGCAATGCACTGTGTTCTGACACCTTTCTATTATAGCTAGCATGAACATTTTCAGCAGTTTGTGCTATAGTAACTCTTCTGTGTCATCAGACTAGATGGATTAGCCTTCTCTGTCCACCCGCATCATTGAGTCTTTGATGCTAATGACCCTCTCGCCAGTTCACTGGTTGGCATTCTTTGGACCACTTTTGCAGGTACATACCACTGCATACCGCGAACACCCCACAAGACCTGCCTTTTTGGAGATGCTCCGACCCAGTCATCTAGCCTTCACAGTTTGGCCCTTGTAAAAGTAGCTCAGATAATAAATATGCTTGCCCTTTTTTTTCTGCTTCCAACACATCAACTTTGAGAACTGACTGTTCACTTGCTGCTGTCTGATTAGAAAACTGATGACATGGCATGTCCACAAAGTGAAGAAGAAAAACAGAATGGATGTAGGAGTATGTGTGTATTCTCCCCGTGTCAAATCCCGAACACTAGACTATGATTCAGAGAGACATACCGATTCAGGTCTGACATTTGTTTTCCTGGACGTTGTGTGCATTGGGTGAATGCCAGATGGCTCACAATTTGGACATACAGTACGCTACTGTAGCAGAGAGTAAAGAAACCAATACTTTGTTGCATTTGTATAGTAAGTAGGAAAGTAAAGAAGCTTTCAAATGCTAAACGAGTTCCATAATGAACAAATACTAAGCGATGAAGTCCTGAAGGTATTGTTATTAATTCAATTAGAAGTATAATTGAACAAGTATACATTTATAATGTTATTGTTGTTTGTTGTTAAAAACCCAGAAGTACAGCTCAAGCATTTTTAACTGGAATTCATCATTCTTGCCAATTCAGTACAGGCTCATAACCAACGCCACAAGCCACACTATGGCCTTGGTTATTGCTTGTGTAACAGCACATATAGGGGAGAGTTTGACCTCCAATGTAGTGTTGACTACACTGGTTTTTATTTTTCAGCTCCAAGGTCAGATTGTTTATTGTGGTGCCTTTTAAAGGTGAGAGACTGTCAACGGTTTATTGTACACATCTTTCGGCAGCTTGATAAACCTAAAGATTAGGTCACCGTTATCCTACAGCCATCCGTGGCCTGAATTCCAAGAGAGCAAAATTGTCCGTACTCATACTCATGTCAATCACAGCAACACTAGCCAATCATGGCCTTCTGTGAGCTCAAGTATTTGGAAGAGGGATGATATTTCCTTCCTCCGAGTGTGTTGCGCCATCCTGTGATGCAGCATGGATGACCGTTTGAAACAAAGTCTACTTTATTCAAATATTTACATGTTCAAGTGTATCTCGATCTGAGTGCACTATTCTGTTGGTATTTAGGCTGGATATGGTGTAATTATCTATTATATGGTACAGCCTGTACACAAATATTCCGATTCTTCAGAGTGAGCAATAAAAAGAATGCAGGCACGTTAATAGAATTATTCATGCAGACATCGCAACAATAATAATACAGGTTATATGGAAGCATGTAATGTTTAGGATTGAATGATTGAAAATGAAGTACATGTTTAATCAGTTTCAGAAAAGCATTCAGTTGTTTTGTTAATTGTTTCTGTGTGTGTGTGTGTTAGTTATCTGTATGTGTGTTAGTTATCTGTGTGTGTGTGTGTGTGTGTTAGTTAGGTATCTGTATGTGTGTTAGTTATCTCTGTGTGTGTGTGTGTGTGTGTTAGTTATCTGTATGTGTGTTAGTTATCTGTGTGTGTGTGTGTGTGTGTGTGTTAGTTAGGTATCTGTATGTGTGTTAGGTATCTGTATGTGTGTTAGTTATCTGTGTGTGTGTTAGTTATCTGTGTGTGTGTGTGCGTGTGTGTGTGTGTGTGTGTGTGTGTGTGTGTGTGTGTTAGTTATCTGTATGTGTGTGCACATGTATAAATTGTGCTGTCTCTGGCTGGCACGAGACACAGAGCATGCGGCTCTTCTCTCCTCCTCAATCTCTCCATATACACTTTTAAGAAATGATCTTTAGCATTAGATCAAATTTGTCCCAAACATTGTTTACATTATGAACCTAATCACCCTAGAGTTGACAGCACTTTTGATATGTTAACTGACTCGATTTGCCTGATCGATTCAAGTTGTTAGTGTTAATGTTGCGTGGGTGTGTGTTTATGTAACCTGGCTGAATAAAGATATTGCCTCAGTTCAGATTGTCTACAGCCATGGTGTTAAATTTGAAAATGTCGAGCTACATGAAATTCCTTACTTGGAAAGATCTCGAAAAGCAGATAAGCATGACTGAATAGTGACAATGGTTAACATTTAATGTTTCTCTATTAAGGATTAGTTGGGATGATTGGTTTAGTAAAGATGATTTTGTTTTATAGTGGCGCTTCATGTTACAATTTTGACTGCAGACTCAACAGACTGGTGTTTTGGATTTGACACTTAGAGAATACACACATACTTCTGTCTATTCTGTTTTTCTTCTCGGCTCGAGACTTCCATTTTAAAAATATTATTATTATTTATAATTATGGTATTTCTGTTCCCATCCTATTCCTCTCAGATAAGTTTTAATAAATCATTAGGAGGTTTTTTTTTTATAAAGGTCAAACCAATCCCTGCTGATGTTGAAACTGGACACAACACATTTAAACATCACCAGATTGTTTAAAGTATATTACAGTGCATATTGCAATCCCAGTGTATAACAGCAATAACTTATAAATTTATGTCTTCACCTGATGATCATTCTTTACATAATCATGAATATTTCATGTAGCGTTAACAGTCATGTTTTTGTATCAGGTTTTTAGATCAGTTGAATAAAGTCTCTGGTATACTTTTTTTTTGCGTTCTCCAACGTATGCGCACAATCGTACGCATAGCCTTTCAAAGTATATTCCATTTGATATGTATGCGTGCAAAGGTGGTCGATGCAGTCGCGTCATGAAAACTTGCACAACCCCTCCTGTCTTCAAGAGTACAGAGCAGTAAAGCAGGTCTTCAGGTGTGATGGACAACAGTGAAGAATAATAGGAGAAAGACACGCTGCTTCACTTCTTACTAGAGGGAGAAAAAAAAAAGAGAGAGAATATGGTCTGTGCGACCACTCAACCAGAAAAGATCTTGCACTTGTTTCCGTCTCTTCTGTTTATTCCGTTGTTGTTGTTTTTTTTCAACTACCTTGAGAAAAAACGACCCTGGGTCACTGTTGCCACCTTGTGAAACAACTAAGTTGTGCAGAATAATTAAATGCGCATGTGCGACCTGTTAGAAAAATCTGGCGACACACGTATAGTATGAATGTTCTCTGCTGATGACTAAATTTGTGTCACATGTACTGTGTGCTGTTCCTAGCATACCCATAAAAGTGAAGTATACTTTGGGCTTAAGAGAACGATGTGTTGTTCTTATAATAAGGTCATGAGGGCCAAATTCTGATGGTTACATGATTGGGTCAGTGCCAGAGCCATAGTATGTTTCTGCAGGTGTGCAATGGTTAGTACCTACCAAAAATGGTCCAAGGAAGGACGACCGGTGAACTGGCGACAGGTTAATGGGCGCCCAAGGCTCAGTGATGCACGTGGGTAGCGAAGGCTAACCCGTCTGGTCCGATCCCATAGAAGAGCTCCTATAGCACAAATTGCCGAAAATGCTAATGCTGGCTATGATAGAAAGGGTATGGTGCGGCGTAGCTGCAGACTGGTCAGAATGCCCATACTGACTCCTGTCCACTGCCGAAAGCTCCTCCAATGGGTACAAAAGCATTAGAACTGGACCATGGAGCAATGGAAAGAGGTGGCCTAGTCTGATGAATCACGTTTTGTTTTACATGATGTGGATGGCCGGGTGCATGTGTTGTCACCTGGGGAAGAGATGGCACCAGGATTCACTCTGGGAAGAAGGAAAGCCGGTGGAGGAAGTGTGATGTTCTTGGCAATGTCCTGCTGGGAATCCTTGGGTTCATGTGGATGTTACTTTAACACGTAACACCTACTGTACCTAAACATTGCTTCAGACCAAATTCACTATACTCCTTCATAGCAAAGGTATTCCCTAAAGGCAGTGACCTCTTTCTGACACATAATGCCTCTTGCCATACTGCACAAATTGTTCAGAAAAGGTTTGAGGAACATGACATAGAGTTGAAGGTGTTGACTTGGCCTCCAGATTTCTTTGATCTCAATCCAATCGAGCATCTGTGGGATGCACTGGACAAATAAATCCGATCCATGAAGTCCCAGCTCGTAACTTACACATGGGGGACCCACACAATATTAAGCAGGTAGATTCACTGTTATGGCTGATCTCTCTCTCTCTCTCTCTGTGTGGAGAGAGAGAGCGAGAGAGGGAGAGAGCGATTGAGATCACATGACACTTTATTTGCACAAAACATATGTAAGAAAACACCTTAAATCTTCAAGACAATGATAATTCGAGTACAACTTATTTGCTGATTAGATATATTATCTAGATGTTGAGATAATTGTTCCAAAAGTCTAAACAGAGCAACAAATTTACAGCTGCAGTAAAGCATTAAAAGATTTATATTGGCTCATAAAATAGGTGAAGAATGTTCACCACTGCACAGGTCAATGGGGAGGCATATTTCTCACACACCTGCCATTCACTGTGCCTCTTGGTGTAATCAGATGCTTGTCTGATGTCACTTCCTGCTGCCTGCAAATTCCACCTCACCAGCAGTTCATCTTGCAGCGAGCTCTTGGGTTACCTCGTCCCTGTAGTGTGACATGTGACGTCTCAAGGGACCTTCACGGCCCTCATGACAACTCGAAATTTATTTACGTGGCCGTTTCACCCCTATGTGGCACTTAGGAGCTTAGGCACTGAAAAATCTTGCATGAGAATGACAGGCATCTGAACCTGCTCGAATACCTCAGGCTTGCGGAGTAACTTATTTACTAAGTCAGAGGTGCTCTGAGGGAGGGACCAACACGGAGAGAGGGAGAGCGCGAGATAGAGGGAGTTGTACTTGTACTGTGTGTGAAGGCGGGCCGGATAAGGACACAAACAGGGGACTGTGAGCAAGCCAAGCTGGCTTAGGTTACTCTTTAGATTCGCTCGCTGACTAGAGAAAAGGAGCGTGGAAGAGAAGCGAGACCGTGTTTTGCCCTCCCTGCCTTGGGCCTGGGAGCATGGGCCAGGGAGATAGCGCTCATGATCACACACTCCACTCCGCTCCTAATACAGGTGAGAACACGTACAGATAAAATTAATAGCTTACTGTCACTGTGTAACATAGCACAGAATGCTGTATTGGTGTTTTGTTTTGTTAAGTTTTTTTTTTTTTTGTTATGCTACTTCACACTATTGTATTAAATGTGTTCTGAGACTGTTACACACAGAGCTGTTTTTATCTCATAGTTTTTATTAAGATTATGTCCTTCTATTGCATACAGCGCAATAATAAACCCCCTAGAATTGATTAGTAATGATTAACATGACACTCAGTAAGTGAGGTTTGATTGCTCTTCCTCAAAATTGTACGTATATCGATTATTATTTTATTTTATTTTTTAAATCGTTAATATTCTGTATGACCTTGTTCCTCAAACTGCTTTGGAGAAAATGTAGTCCATATTGTGTAAGGGTGTTGGCTGGAACCTGTAGAACATCTTGATTATATTGAGGTCATAGTCACTTATAGATTGCTCACTGCTTTTAATTTGTAATTTGCGTATATGAAAACTAGAGCGGAAATATCGGAAGTATGTGGTTTTGGTCATAGCCAGCACGTTTTCCTGGTGCTCTTTTAATTGCATAATAGTATCATCCCTTCTTTCAGATATTCTCGTAATAGCAAACTATATTCTTCTGCTGACTTAGCCTGTTTGATGTCTTCTACTAGTGTGATAAATTGTCACAGTGTGCTCTTGCTTATAGATGTTGTGATTTATCCTTTCATAAATTTTTCTTTCTTTTTTTTTTTTTTTTTTTTACTTTTTCTTTAAATAACTACAACTTGAATTGAAGCAGCTGGGATAAAATGTTGTGGTTAATTTTTAGAATGGTGAAAAAAAATTAAACTCAAAGGATTAGAACTTTTGTGTTCAATATTTACTGACTTTATATATATATATATATATATGTATATGTGTATGTATGAATGTTATTTATATACTGCGTATTTTATCTGTACCTAAAATAAGCAGTACACAGAAAAAATAAATCATAAAAGTTAATAAGAATAACAACATTAATAATAATAATAAGTGTTTGTATATGTGTTTATTAATCAGTCTGTCCAGGATTTTGCGATAGCAGAAATGAACCCGAAATCAAGGTATTTGGAGGAGCCTGCAATTTTTCAAAATCACCACAGATTTCCCACAGATCTGGGCCAAGGCGTGTCATGTGATGTCATCACAACACACATTCATGCACTCAGCCAAAGCTGTGAATCTTTTTGATTCACATATATAGCTAAAGGTCTCAATTACCAACAAATATCACTGCAAAAGACTGCAATTGTGATTTTGCCAAATCAAGTTGTTTTCCACAAAAAAAAAAGCACAAAAAAGTGACTCATTTGAAAGCCGCAGCAAAATCGAGCATTTTTGTCCGAACAATCACAAAAAATCTCCCCGGAATCCTCCCCGGAAACACATTTATTATTACTTATTGCAATTTTTTTAAAGCAACATTACTGTATTTCTGGCACTTTGGGAGCAATCCCAATTAGATTTCAAGATACATTCTATATCGTAGAAATGCCTTCAAGAAACATGATATATTATCGCTCATCACCAGCTACAAAGTTTGTAGCATTAACAGCATTACAAAATCTCACAGATACAGTTAATACCATTTGTACACATTATTTTAGTGAATAGCAAATTTATTTGTAAAAAATAGGCACCAAATCATTTTAAACAGGTATCAACCCTTCAAAATGAGGAATACCAAGGAAGTCAATGTATAGCAACAAGAAAACAGACTTGAATAAAATGTATGTTCTGTTAATTAGATAATAAAGGAATTAATCATGACAGGGTGTACTGTTAAAGGAAAATAATCTTGTGACATTCCATGTTTATTCATTTATAATTACATAAGTCATTCAATAGTCACTTTCCCGCCCCCTCTCATTTGAAGTTAATAAGGACAAAAAAGAAGCATTAAGTTATAGAGAAACCGGGACGCACAAAGTCCTCCATCCTGATGACATTCCTGTGTCTGAAGGCAGCCTCCTTCCATAAATGATAAATAAATGTCTCCTTACAGAAAGCTTCACCATTTCAAATGTTATAGATCTTTGTTTAGCAATACATTTCTTTTACACTCTATTTTAATACTTGCCCTTCCATGATATAAATTTAACACGCTATTATTGTTACAATCATATTTAATTCACATTGTGTTATCACAGTAATATATATATTATTTTTTATTTATTTATTTATTTTTTTTAAATAATCTGTCTTACTCCTTTAGTTGCATGAAAACAGTCCCCTGTTGCTTATATTAAAAGATGTAATTCTTTATAGACCTGTTAGAAAATCAGTCCGCACAGGGTTTTGTGATTGTTACGGCCAAAAATGCTTGATTTTGCTGTGGCTTTGTTCAAAATTTGTGATGAAAACTACTTTAATTGCACAATATTGCTTTGCACAGTCTTTTGCAGTGATGCTTATTGGTAAATGAGACCTTTTAGCTGGACTCATCAGAGGGGGCTTTGGCTGAATGCAAGTTGTGATGACGTCACATATCACGTCTTGGCCCAAGTCTGGGGAAAATCTGCGGTAATTTAGAGAATGGTTTGCACTTTTATAGCGCTTTTCTCCAAATCACAGGCTCCCCTGAATATTGTGGATTTTGCTTGATTTCGCATTAATTTCTACGATCGCAACATAACGAAAGTCTGGAGGGACTGATCAGCTTGCAAGTTTATAGTGGGTTTTGAGAGGTTTCACAGATGCAAACTGTCAGGAAATCAGGGACTGTGTGTATTAGATATCACAAATTTAGAATTTTTACATTTTCAGAACAGTACCAAAAAATGTATTACGTTATCACTTAGTGCACATCGTTAATTATTTAGTACACTTTCTCTAATAATTATATATTTCTTAATATTATATTACATTTGTTATACAATTATATTTCTCTAATAGTAATGTATTTTGTAGCATATCAGTTGTAACTCTGTTGTAATAAGATTTCTGACAATGCAATGTTCCTTTAGAACGTCTGTAGGATTTGCACCGGATAAGTGATGTCTTCGTGTCTTAATGATGTATTCATGGATGTCACATTAAAAATCCCATGCGTACTACGTGCACCTCATTTTAATACAAGCTGAACGCTCTGACATGACACTGCAAGTTGCGAGATCATTAGTAGGTCACATGATCATAACATGCACTGTATGTAGGCTGTACCTATGCTATGGCCACAATAACTTGCCTAAAATATCCAGAAGCTTTTTCAACATTGTCTATATGTAGACTCACTGAAAGTGGACTGTGGAAAGAAAATGAGAAAAACATCACCTATTTTTTTTTTTTTTTTAATCTTAAGCTGTCAAGTTTCGGGCCCCATTGTAGCCTCAGACTGCTTTTCTTGGCTGATAGGAGTGCAACCCGATGTGGTATCCTGCTGTT
Organism: Ameiurus melas; assembly: GCA_012411365.1. NCBI lineage: Eukaryota > Metazoa > Chordata > Actinopteri > Siluriformes > Ictaluridae > Ameiurus > Ameiurus melas. The sequence continues at coordinate 15,317,482 of CM022765.1, read as the reverse complement.
GTAGAACATCCACCTCAATGCTCGACTTGTCATGCGTTCCGAGATGATTTTCTGCTCACCATGGCCGTAAAAATTGGCTGTTTGAGTTCTTGTAGTTAGCTTCCTTTTGGTCGTGTGTGCCTGTGTGCCGGTCTTTAACTTCGAGCCACTTTGAGTATGTTTGCAATGGGCATATGTTGGTGTCTTGTGTGCATGAACACTTAAAATGGTATTTGTGTGCTTCTATCAATCATGCCAGCTGCATGTGTCTTCGTCCTCCCTTGATTAAGGATCCATGAATGTACTCTACTGCGTGTGTACACTGATACTCACCTGGTCACATGCCACGCTCTCGGTTGTAACACATCCTGTAATGGTGCCATGGAAACAGGCTGCGCTGGAGTCTCTGACATCACGCCTTCCTTTATTCCCACACACAGACACACACACGCACACGTGTGCCTGGTAAACATGTGGGCAGCCATTAATGTAGAGAGCAACACTGTACCTTGCACCCATAAAGGCTTAATATAAATTACATTACATTTTATGGCATTTGGCAGATGCCCTTATCCAGAGCCATTTACATGTCTCATTTATTCAACTGTGCAGTTGAGGGTTAAGGGCTTTGATTTGAACTTCCGACCTTCCGATCAACGATCACCGTCTTAACCACTGAGCTAGCACTAGCTTCAATCCATCAGCAGTCTGTACGCACTCTAAATCCACTCCGCTCATAGTACATTTACTAACGACCAACTTTCCATAACGCCGTAGGCCTTTTTACTCTATAACTAATCCATTCTGTTAAAAAGTAAAGCTGTATTATGTAGGCTCTGCTAAAGTGTCCATGTAACTCTCTCATTGTTTTGTCTACATATTCAGGACAAAAGAAAATAAAAGGTGCCAAGAATTCTCAATTTGTTAACGGTGAGTGCTTTTCTGCACATGTTTTACTACTCTTCCTGAAGCTCCTTTGCCTAGGGTAAACACTGAAGCAACTCCATTTCCCGGATATCCACACACACACACACACACACGCACACATATCTTGCTGGAGTGGTCCTGCAAGACTTGCCCCATCATGTGCCTCAGACCAGTTTGGCTTCTCTCTCACTCTCTTCCCCTCTTTTGTGCATTATTAATTTATTTAAAGCAAACGCCCTTTGCAAAGTGAACGGCACAGCTTGCTTACTACACTTCAGAGTTATGCAGGACTGCTTCCAATATCCTGTGTGTTTCCCTTTGTTGTGTATACAAACTGTCACATGGCAAAAAGAAGGAAAACAGAAACCTTTTCTGACTTCTTGCTGCTCTGCCTTCATTTCAAAGCTGTTCAACTTGCTCTGTAGTGAACATTTTGTTATATTTGCTCTAGTACAGTGATTTCAGCCTCATTAGCTGATGAGTTACAAATGTCTGACTGAGATGGGTAGTATAAAAAATTACATTCATTCACTTGGCAGACGCTTTTATCCAAAGCGACTTACAAATAAGCAAAACAATATATCAAGCAGAGTACAATACAAGTAGTGCTACTATACCAGCTCCATTAATTGAGTTCCAGAGGAAGCAAAGTGCACAGAGTAGAGGTGTAAGTGCGTTGTGTTTTTAAAAAAAAAAATAAAATTAATTTTTAAGTTGGTTAGGTGTTCATGGAAGAGGTGGGTCTTTAGCTGTTTTTTTAAGATCGTGAAAGATTCTCCGGTCCGGTTTGAGATTGGAAGTGCATTCCACCACTGAGGAACGGTTAGCGTGAAGGTTCTGGTAAGGGACCTTGCGGCACGCTGAGTGGGAACTACTAAATGTCGGTCGCTAATCGAACACAGATTGTGAGAGGTAACGTAGGCCTTCAGGAGAGAGTTGAGGTAGGAGGGTGCTGTTCCTGACAAGGTCTTGTAGGTGAGCATCAAGGCCTTGAACTTGATGCGGGCAGCTACAGGAAGCCAGTGGAGGGAGATGAAGAGGGGTGTGACATTGCAGCATTCTGCTGCAGCATTCTGAATCATCTGATGGGGTTTGATGGAGCTGGCTGGAAGGACAAATAGAGCTGGGTGTCATCAGCATAGCAGTGATGGGAGAAGTCATGAGACTCAATCACCTGCCGAGAGATGTAGTGTAGATAGAGAAAACGAGTGGACCCAGAACTGAATCCTGTGGAACGCCAGTTGAGTTGCTGAGTTTCAGAAATACCTCTGCTCCATGATACCTTGAAGTATCTGTCAGACAGCTAGGATTCCACCCAGCGTAGAACCGTTCCAGTGATGCCCAGGTTGGAGAGAGTTGACAGGAGGAGTTTGTTTTTCCCTCAAAAATTTAGTCTTGGCCAATTCCCACCAACCGGCCAGCTCCATCACGAGGTAGCATGATACGTCTTCGGCATGCATGAGCCTGTGATTGAATTCTGTTGCTGTGATTGGTAGAGTAGAGAGAGTATAACATCCCTCCCACCCAGACAGCATGCCCAATTTTGCTTTCTCTTGGACTCCCCGCCATAAATCTTTGCGGCATCGTCTTTTGGATTGGAAGTTGCCATCTCCGGACAATAAGGTGAACGCTGCTCTTTTGCGCCACTCAGAAGCCCAGGTCAAATTTATTCAAATTTGGGGGTGGAAACCGGAGTACATGGAGGCACAGTGCCACATTATCATAAAGTTTAAAGAAGTTGCTGTAAGTCTCGACTCCATTTTCATTGGCTTCCTTGCCAGAAAAATCTGTCTTTTTCTAAATGAAAAGAGAGAGAGAGAGATTGTTATGACTGTAATGTGCTGCTGTTTTTATTTTGGCTCCATTGCCTGTAAGAGATACAAATGACTTTTTCCCACTACTACACTCTTATATTTTTGCTCTCCGAATCCAGAATGGTCCGCTGACATTTACACTGCGCTTTTTCCAACATTTTCTTAAAAATTGGCTTGTTGGCTGTTTTGAAAATGCGCCATCTAGAATAACTTGAGGGCGAAAAAGAAAATTAGTCAAAATTGGTCGCAATGCATGGGTGAACAAATCATAAATTCTTTAGTTAAGTTCCTGTATGCTGCACAGTCCCATGTTTCAGCTGCCTGGAAGCTAGGTTTGGGATGATTGAATCTATCGATTGACTGCTATCAACTTATAAATGTCTGTTTGAAAACATGGTGTCTGTAAAAGCTTTTCGTCTGTTTTGTAGTCTTGTACAAACTCTAATAACCTGCTGTCTGACGTCAGAGCAGAGCAACAAAGCATCTTTTACCGATGCAGCTTATCTTCCCTTGTCCGTGTTGTTGAACTGATAAAGTTGTGAATGTCTTAGACTCACAGAACATGAACGGGGGTTCAAATTAAAACATTGAAACTGTGTTGTTTATCAGGGCAACTTCACTATGCAAGAATTCAATAAGTATCTCTGCTGCTGTTCACATGCATGCATAGCAGCAATACTAGCAGCTACAGCCAACTTGTAACCAGCTTCTGATTTCTTTTTATTTATTTGTTTATTTATTTTATTTTATTTTTTGCTGTAATCATGCAATATTTACAAAACACCCATTATGTATGTCTGGCCACACCCCCTTTTTTCCTTTCCTCAGCATCCACAGCGAATCCTGTCAGCAACTGGAGATTGTTAGTGGCACGATATTACACATGAGCTCAAGCCTACCAGAAACCTAATGAACTAGGTGACAGCTAGTGGTAGCTAACATAGTATAAAAACATATGGCAAGGATGTTAGTTAAATCCATTCATACATGTAGCACATCATAACACAAAAAGCTTTTCAGTTATCAGCTGTGGTGTAGTGTCATGAAATCGCAAATAAAAACTTTTTATTTTCTCTTCTTATGTGTATCCATATGGTGACTGCATGTTGTGCTGCATTTTAATTTGCTAGGTTTGGTCAGTGTTTGGTCTCTGTTTAAAAAAAAAAAAAAAAAAAGAAGTAGTGGCTTATATTTGCAAGACAAAGCATATTTCTTTACCATTATTAATCCCAGTGCTACAGTTGTGATTTATGCTTATGTGATTTAACATGTTGTTTTTTTAATGTCTCAGATGAATGTAACACTATGTTAAACTCAGTCAAGACTCCTAATTCTGATGGATACTTCGCAAACTGTGTAGCTACTGACTCAGTCTACTGATAGTATGTCATGGTTGTAATCACTCACATAGAACAAACACTTTTTCCAGTGTTGAAAGTCATGTAGAACATTCCTTTCTACAAGCTTACAGAGATGGAGATAAAACTATGTTCCTTGTCAGAATTTGCTTCTGATAACGCTCCATCTTTCACATTCTTCCTCTCTAGATGATGACGTTGACAACCAGCAGAACAGCACGATAGGGAACGATAACCCAAGCTCTGGCAGAGACACGCCTCCTTCCAAACAGAAGGGGAAGTTCTCCAACCTGGGTAAGATCTTCAAGCCCTGGAAATGGAGAAAGAAGAAGGAAAGCAGCGAGAAGTTCAAGGAGACGTCGGAGGGTATGGATTTCTTATTGCATTTCAAACCTAACTGCTTAAACCATTTTGATTTTCCTCGCTTTCGAATATTTTCAGATCTCACCATTCCGCCATCACTGTCTTAAAGAACGCCAGAGGGCAGTGAATCCACCACTGTGACAATAAACTTCATTGCTTTATGTTGGCTTGTTAGCACCATAGCTTATTCGCACACTGGTCTGTTAAAACAGTGTTTACAGGAGGAGATACGCAGCCAAAGCACCCAATAGGTTGGTGCAGGGATATCGTCATTTTGTACCGGAACCCGGAAGTTATCATCACACCGGTTCCCTTGACAAAAACCCAATAGGATTTTCCCATAGGCTTTTGGATTATCGCAAACACGTTTTGTCCATCAAGATCATTTTCACAAATGAACACAACTTTTATGACATTTGAAGCTTAAATACAACCAGAAATAAAAAGCTAACCGTATGCTATAAATGAACTAGACCACGATCGCTTGACTTCAATGTCACCATCACCAAGCTTCCAATGACTTTTCCAAACTTGATTTGAAATATTTTCCATATTACGGATTTACTCTGTGGATTAGTCTTCATCCACATTTGGGGGGGGGGAGATTGTGCACAGCACAACTGAACCAGTTTATCTGCAAAAACTTTACCTGTTCGTCGTGATGACGTTTAATGTCCCCGACAATGCCTGTAGTCCCATTTAGAAACTTGTTAGTGTCATGATTTCACCTCGTGCAAGTGCTTGAGCTTGCAGCACAACCGTTCAGATGCTTGTTTCCAAAATGACGTCATCCCTGCACCACTCTATGGTGACTGGCTGTAAGTTTAGGAAGCGCTTGATTTGATATGCAGCGGAGTTTGCTATGAGCAGAGGATGAACTTTAAATGTCAATATTGCAGTCGTTTATATTCAGTCAAAATCGTAATCGATATTCGATTAATTGTGTAGCCCTAAGACCAGGGATCAAAGTCTTATCTTCACAACATGTGTTTGTGGAAGTGCATCATGGCATGAAAAAAATAGATTTCTGAGGACCTCAGAAAAAGAGTTGTTGATGTTCATCAGACTGGAAAAAGTTAAAAAAAACCCTCTCTAAAGAGTTGGACTCCCACCAATCCACAGTCAGACAGATAGTGTACAAATGAAGGAAATTCAAAAACAATGTCATACCTCCCCAAGAATGATTGACCAACAAAGATCACTCCAAGAGGATTGTAATAGTTCAAACATTTGTAGTAGTCCACAATGTCACAAAGAAACCCAGGGTAACTTCTAAGCAACTAAAGGCCTCTCTCACATAAGCTAATGTTAGGGTGTAACAGATTGTTGTTGTGATCTATACTATATTCCTGATCCATACTGACCTGTCCCATGGTTCGGCAAACATGTGACTCACGAATTAATTGCGCAGTTTAACCATCATAGAGTGAAAGACTGTTTAACTTTCAATGTTACTTTTTAAAGTAATAAATTCTTAAACCTCTATGCAGAGTTGCAGTGAAAAGATACTGACAAAGCAGCCATGTGTTCTTGTGAATGGGGATGTTAAGATTCTAAAGGGTACAAAAACTTTCACCACTGTATTATTGTGTCTTCATTATACATCCTCTCTTAGTATACATCTTCATTATACATCTTTATTCTTGTATGTATTTAGTGTATTTAATGACAGTCACTGTGTTTACTTGTCTTGTTTAACACTGTTTCACGTGAAGTGTACCACCATGATTCTGGGAAAATATACTTCATTCCAAACATTACATCTTTCAGAACACATTTAAAGCAGCGAGTGTTATCACGGCATCTAGTTACATGTTTTAAATTTTTGTGCTTCACTTTACAAGCAGGCAGGAGAATTCCCAAACAGCTTTAAAAAGAAAAACAGAAACAATGTCTTTCCCAGGTTAAGTTCAAAAGGTGTGCTCTCTCTCACTTGCTCCTATCTTATTTGTCTTGTCTGTTTTGTCAGTCCTGGAGAGGAAAATTTCAATGAGGAGACCCCGGCAGGAGCTGATAGACAAAGGAGTACTAAAGGAAATCTCTGAGAATGGTATAGCAGCTTTCAGGAGACATGTATATTCATGACCATAAGATCATTCATACACTTTTTATTTATTTATTTATTTTATTTTTTTTTTTTATTTTTTTTACCAGAGGTTAAAAAATGGAATTTACGCCTGTTTTTGTGGTGCCCGTATTCAGCATTGAAGTTATTTGAGATGTCACACTCCACAGTAGTGGTTAATGGCTCATGTGAATGTAGACACTTGAAGCTTTAATAATTTGCCGTTTTTCCTAAGTATTTCTGTTTTTACCTATCCACCTAGCCATGCTACATGTAAAATAAATTACTGCCATGCTCCATGTGGGGGAAAATGCAGTACCATGCTAAATGTTTATGCTTTCTCAGTTGAAACAGCAGTCCGACTGAACATAAGATTTTTTTGGCAGGAAAGGCGTATTATTTTGATAATTCTATATAATAATTACTTTATAGACTTCAGATACAGAATTTATGAATTCTGATCATTTTTTCTATCTTATCCACTAATTGTAAACGTGTGTACTGTAGAATCTACTGTAAATATCAGACAGTATTGTGTTTAATATCAGCTCATGTTTTACTCTGTCTGTTGCAGAGAGTAATAATGTGAAAGCTCCCTCGGTAAAGAATGGCCACACACAGCCTATATCCAGGGACCAGGGGTCAGAAGTAGGGTTAGAGGCCAAGGGCAGGCCACACGGTGAGGAACGAAAGAGTTTATTGGCACCCGAGCCTGAGCGGCGAAGCCGGATACCGTCAGATGTGACCCGTAACCGGCAGCCTCTGGACGTGGACGCCCGCACACGCATCCCATCAGACTCCGAGAAACGAGAGCGAGACGAGGCAAGGCACCGTGAACGGAGGGATGAGAACCGAGAGCGCAGGGACGAGAGAGAGGAACGCATGAGAAGGGATGACAAAGAGGACCGGGAGAAGCGAGATACAAGAGTAGATTGGCGAGAAGAAAGAGAACGGAAGGACAGGAGAGAAGAGAGGCGAGACGTCAGAGTAGATAAAGACGGGAAAGCGGATAGGGACCAAAAGAGGGATGACCGGGATGAAAGAGAAAAGCGAGAGGACAGGGAAAGGAAAGATATAAAAGAGCGAAGGGATGATCACACCAGAAAGGAAGAACCTCTTCGTCGCGACGATAAAGAGAGGAGGCCTGAAAGCGAGAAGAGGGATGACCGAGAAAGGAAAGATGACAAGGCGAGAAGGGAGGAGCGAGAAAGAAGCAGAGATGACATTGCGAGGAAAGATGGGAGGAAGCCTGAGCTGCCAAAGTTGATCAGGCCTCAATCTGAGATGGATATGAGAAGCAGTTCGTCTGATGTGGGACAGAAAATCCGGCCTGTCTCTGAAATTGACCACAGGAGCACACTGCCGCGATATTCACACCCTCAGGATGACCCCAGGGCGCGCACAGGTGAAGCACCACACATAATGTTTTGTGGGTTTTTTTTTCTTTCTTTTTTCCATGCCTCTATTATTGAACACATGCGAGGGAGCAAAATGTATTACCTGGCAAACCAGGCAATAGTGCAGACTAGAATATACGCTCATGTAGCACATCATGTTTGTCTACGTGTGTATATGTTCTCAGACGCATGCATTCTCTATATTAACACACTGCTTGCATGTCCTCTGTTACGCTTTCTCTTTTCATTGTGCTACACATGCTGCTCATTTGTATTATGTTTTTAGGGATACGCCAAATGTCAGAAGTATAATGAAAATTGGATGTACATATCAAAACATACTACTTGATCATCAATCAATTAAATTAAAATAAAATTTACTTATTATGGTTAAAACAACAACAGCAACAAAAAAACCAACAGCACTGAAGTTTCCTTCAGCAGTCCTCTCTAACCATGTTAGGGTAGCAGCAACTTTCTCTGGGTTTCCAGTTTGCATGCGATCGCCCACAATTTGGTATTTGTTAATAATAATCACCTTTGTGCCGAACTTATGCATCATTTTCATAGTGTTACATTGCACGTTTTCCGTTTGATGCATATTTTCATGCAATATTACCAAACAAACCTAATAAGTTTAATTAAATTAATTATTAATGAATAGTTGAAAATATTTTTGGTGGCTCACTAATTTTTGTTACCTGTCCATGTGTCTGTGTACGTGTTTGTGTGTTTGTGCTAATTAGGCTCTGTGGGCGTGCGCTTCACTCCTGCCCCTGAGTCAAAGGAGCAGCAGCCTCCACTCAAACAAGCCATACTTCCCCCAAAATGGCTGATGTCCTCCACTGACTCTGGTCAGGCCTCATCATCATCCTCCTCCTCCTCACTATCGTCCTCATCCTCAGCTCCACCCATTGCTAAACCCCCTCCTCGCACTGCCTCTCTATTGGTGGATGACTCGTCTCGTCAGAGTTCTTTACCCGCGGTTTCAATAAGAAACCAGGACAACCCACCTGTTGTTCCGGATCATTCTGCCCCTCCTGCCCCTGCTGCTGCTGCTCTCACACCTGCTCCTGCTGCACCTCCCACCACCTCTGATGCCCCTGTACCTGCTAAAATGCCACCTGTTCCCCCACCCAAACCCACCAACCGTAATAGTACGTTAATACTTCAAGGTGAGCCATGTCTGCTTTATGCTTTATGCTGCATTCCCTCAGGGGTTGCTCAAAACCTACAAATGATTACATTTTTCTTTCAATGAATCCTAAAACCAATGTAAGAAGTAAGAGCACGTAAGACGATATTAACACTATGTTCTTTTGAGAAACTAACACTGCATTCAGGTCCTGGAGAATTCAGAAGAATTCAGAGGACGGGATAATCACATAATGACACAAAATCACAAAAATTTTCCTTAATGTTAATTAGAACTGATTTGGATGCAGCTTTAATTTGTTAGGTGCTGAAATATACAGACAAATTCCTATTTTAGGACTATTTCTATCGCACGCTTATGTAAGCAGTTAACTCCCATTGTCTGTGTGAATGCTCCCAAAATTCCTAGTAGTAATTCCCACTCTGATGTTGAAATAAAGTGAATCCAGCATTAGCCTAGATATTCTTGTCTGTTAGTGCTGCCAGGATGAATACACACTCTCTCGTTCCTTCCAGTCTTTGAAAACGTCCAGTTAATTATTGTTGTGTGTTTTTCCAGTGTAGCATGTGTTCATTAGAATGCTTGTGATTATTTCAGGCTTTCTGTGAACACTGATTCTTGCTTTTTAATCTTTGAGTACACATCACAGAAATGTGTAGTTGAGTTCCAATTGTACAGACAATGTAACTTGTTCTTTCATGATTCAGAACTGGAAATGCTTGCTTGAGACACAGGATGCATATTTCTGCAAGGCATTCATGCATAGTTAACCATCTGCAAAGAACAATACAGGTGTGTGTGTGTGAGGGCAGGTATGGGCTTGTCTCTGGCATGTTTGTGCTGATGAACTATTGGCATAGCTCTCATAGAAGCACACATCTTTTATATACACCTGCTAATTGTGTGCATGCGAGCTTGCCATATAGGCGGTTGAAACCAGGACAGCTGCAAAAATAGTTTTGCTTACGCAAAAACAATGCCCAGTCGAGATCGATTCATTCAGATTGACAAAGATCTTTACATTTAAACGTGATGTTTCACCCCAAACCTCCAAAATCCTCTGGTCAGCCATAGGTAAAATTCAAGTGGAGTGAATAAAATTGATGATCTCAATGGCACTGGTCTAGGGGTGGGATTTATTGAGCAATGGAAGAAGGTGGCCTGACGAATCACATTTTTTTACGTCATGTTGTAGATGCCATTTCTCAGATTTATACCTGAAGCAGAGATGTACAAGGTGAAAAGGAAAGGAGCAAGAACAATCCCTGTGGATAGCCCATGTGTGACAGTCTACTGAGGCATTCAGTTCTTTGTCTGGAATTCAGTGATCCTGGACACCAGGGCAGTATCACCCACCAGTATGCGCTGTATGATGCCAGAACCACTTGAGAAGTCAAAGAACATGACTCTCACAGATCTCCCTTTGATATGCTTTGTACACCAGGTACATAACTGTGTCTTCCACCCCCACATGGTTGGTATGCAAACTGTAAGGGCTCTATTACCATGACTACATGTGCCTGAGGTGACCTAGAATAAGTCTTTGAAGGGACTTTATCAGCTGGGATGTTAATGCTACAGGTATGTAGCTATTCGGATCCCTGGAGTCCTTGTTCATGGGTACAACCAAACTGGGTGTACTGTAAGACTTCACACAGCTGGACACTTTTCACCTGGTCAGGTGTGAAGGACTGTCTGTGGGGAGCAGGGTAGAGAGGGATCTGCTCATGGTCACTGTCATATGGAGGTGATCGTGGACAGTGGGACTGGGTGTGGTGAGAAGGTTTCCTGGGAGATAGGGGAGTTGATGGCCCATTGTCAAACTGGTTGAAAATACAAATATAATGTGAAACTGTGTGAAGCCTGTGTTACCTGTAAGTGTGTAGTGCGCAGCTTAGAAGTTAATTGAACTGCCTTGATGTATTTCTCTTAGCCACAACATTACCCAGGCATGCTAACTCTCAGACTCCTCTGCACTGGACCAGCAGGAGATGGCAGACTGACCATGGTACTTACCCCTGTCTACCCAGCTATCTCTGTTGCCCCCAGCCTTATCCAGGTGCCCCCTGTCCTTTGTGCCTCCCCGTGCCAGTTACTTAACATCTAAAAGTACAGTACTCATATCCAGACCTGGATCAGGCATCTGGTTTGTCTCTGTGGTCCTGTTCCAAAACGCACAAGAAGTTCTGTTAATTCTTGCTTCATGCAGGTTTAAATAGGTGCCTAGGTATAGGTCATTTTCATATGAATTAGCAGTAAGCTTGTACAGGACAGGTGCCAGGAGCTTCTTTCGCATTGGAATAAGACCTAGATGTGAGACTGAACTAACACACCATGATCATCCACAGCTAAAATTGCACCCATGTTTACCCTCATCACTACACTTTATGTAATTCTGTGTCTCATTATTTGTCATCGGATGTGCCCGGCATGGTATGATACCAATCAGTTTCGTGCATGAATCCTAAAAATATGCTAGACCAGAATATTGACTTCTACTTTAATCCCATGTAATCGACACTGACTAAAGAGTACAGTACCCCACTACAGAAACTTAATTTGCTGCACAAATCATTGCTCTTTTTGTTTATTTGCATTTGAATAGATATCCTTGGTACTAACATGTACATTAATTCTTTAGCTAAAATGTTTTGTTCATTACTTAAGAGTAGTTATGATGTCAGCTAGAGCTGCAACAAATATCTAAGATCTTTTGCTGTTCTAATTTCAAATAAAATTTGAAAGCAAGTTAAGGTTGAAATGGATCTGTATCTAAATGCTGGTAAATCAGTATCCTACACATGGACATAACCTTTCCATTAATCATTTACCGTTTACTATTTACATATTTTACTGCTACTCAAAAATACCAAACAAAAAGATCCTGCTTGGTAAGTGAAAGATGACACACATCAAGCTCATGTTACAAAAAGTTTTATGGATGTCATAAAACTTTTTGTAACATGAGCTTGATGTGTGTCATCTTTCACTTACCAAGCAGGATCTTTTTGTTTAAAATGTTTTCACAGATCGGATGCCATGAAATGTGGTCCTGCTTTCTGTTGACTAATCGTTGCAGCCCTAAAAGTGTGACCAAGTGTCGTCGATGTCAAGTCGTATTTTCGTAGCTTCCTTTAAAATATCTAATATATCTTTATTTGATTTCTATTTGCTTTATCATAGCAGATGTACCCCCGCCCCTGGTAGTCTCAAACCCAGTTCCTTCAAAGCGCTCTCCTCCCATTCCTCCTGCAAGGATAACGCCTGTCACTAAACGCAACTCAGGGGACCCCTCATCCAATCAGGCTGAGCCTCCTGCCAGAAGTTCTTCCCCCAACCTTCCCCCCTCCCAGTCAGAAGACAGCAAACACCCCAGCTCTACGGCTGGAACGGTCTCTCCACCACCTAGCCATATCCCTCCCCCTCCGCCAAGTATCGCTGTGGATCCTCCGAGCCCCACCACTGAGCCTCCGAGCCATCCTCCATCCATACCTCTGCACATCCTGATCCAGCGTGCACTCAACAGCCCTGGCCCTGTAGAGCCCAACCCAGATGGGAATCATAGAGCTCACTCTATGCTGTTTGAGATGCCCCCAGAGGTCACAGATGTTGAGACAAGTGGACGACGTTCGCTTCCTGTCACCATTGAGCCGCTCAGACTGTGAGACCTTTGTATTAACTTTGTGTAAAAAAATTTTTTAACATAATTGGGTGGGGCGATTCATATTAGACAGAATGCTGTATTTATTGTACTGAAGCAGTATTTTATCTGTTACACTTTTTCTTTCTGGTTCTCTCAGGCCCGAGGATGATGATTTTGACATGGACGAAGAGCTGCAAAAGCTGCACCCTCCTCCCCGGCAAGAGCTGGAGCCCGGGAGCAGGTTGGGATTTGTGGGAGACCCCATGGTCATCTATGAGGACTCGGACAGTGAGCAAGATGTGGATAACGACTCAGATGGACCTATTCTCTACAGAGATGATGATGAGGATGATGATGATGATGATGATGATGAAGATGTGCCCTTAAGTATGAAACTCTAATTCAACTTTATTAAATTTTGAGTAAATTGTCTTACACATTTATTTCATGCCGAAAGACAGCTGTAGTACTGGAGAAATGCCACGTGTTCTGGATATTTGGACCAACGAACAAAAAGAGAAGATAAATTGTGGATGCATGGACAAAATGTTATATAATTATATATATATATATATATATATATATATATATATATATATATATATATATATATATATATATATATATATATATATATATATATATATATGTTATATATAAGTTATTTATATAATTATCAAGTAATTTATTGAGAGTTAGGTCAGTGGTCTCCATGCTTGGGTGATTTTTTTTGTGCACAAATGAATGAGAGTTTTGTGAGTACATTTTCAGCCATACATGCCCCCTAACCAATGTTTTTGTTGTTGTTGTTGTTGGTTTTTTGTGTGTGTGTGTGTGTGTGTCTGTGTGTAAATATATGCAGTGTGAAAACAACCCGAACCAAAATGATCAATTTTGCTTTAATTCAGACTCCCCAAATGGACTAGGTGTGTAAGCGCTCTTATATGAGTGGAGAGATGTCTTCAAGATAATGTGGTTCAGGATGATAATTCTTGATGATCTGATTATATGAAAAGCTTCACCATTTGTTAGGGAATGACACACTGGATGAGTGAAACACAACAAAGCTATGAGGTGTTTGATGGATTGTAAAAGGCTTAATGAAGATGGAAAATATTTTTTTTTTCTTGATTTAAATATATATATATATTTTTTTTATCTCTTTTAGCTGGTCTGGCTGGCAAAGTGAAACGGAAGGACACTCTGGCTCTAAAGCTGGAGAAACAGCAGGAAAGAGAGGAGAACAAGGGGCAAGAGAACAGCACCTGGAGAAACCGGGAACAGTGGGAGGCCATGCGCAACAAGATTGGCTCCACCCTCACACGGTGTGTGTGTGTGTGTGTGTGTGTGTGTGTGTGTGTGTGTTTTACCTGTCCGAGTCAATCAACAGCATTATTGCACATTAAAGGTTTGATATTGTATCATTTTAGGAGATTGAGTCAGAGACCAACACCAGAAGAACTTGAACAAAGAAACATTTTGCAAGGTCAGTATTTACAACATGCTCCAGTGCCAGACTTATAATTTCCTCGAATAAAACACTTCTTTTTTTTTTTTTTTTTTTTTGCCCTTTTAAAGTGCATCGTAAAAATACCACACCTCCACCTTTCCATCTATACATTTTCATAATGTGCTTTGATTATTTCTAAGGCTTCACAAAAAGACCCTTTTTTAAGGTCAAGTCAAAATTGAACTATTATTCATACTCCATAAGGAGAGTTGCGTAAGTGAAATAAAAGCCTGTTTTTGCACTGTATGGCCAAATGCTTAGAGTTGCCATGTTTGAAAAGTGCCAGCTTGTGAACACATGATTATATTTGCTTTTTCTGTGTTACCTGCTGCTCATTTACATTTATTAATTTAACAGACGCTTCTTTCCAAAGCGACTTACAGATGAGGAAATACATCAAAGTGATGTATTTAGCGGAGAACAATACAAGTAGTGCTACCATACCATTAATTGAGTTCTAGAAAAGCAAAGTGTGCAGAGTAGAGGTGTAAGTGCCAGAGTATGTGGGGTTTGTTTTTGTTTGCTTTTTTTAAGGATAATGTGGGGGTTGGCATTTTAGGGGTTAGTTAGGTGTTCACGGAAGAGGTGGGTCTTTAGCTGTTTTTTGAAGATAGTGACAGGTTCTGCTGTCCGGATTGAGGTTGGAAGTGCATTCCACCACTGAGGAACAGTTAGTGTGAAGGTTCTGGAAAGGGCCATTGAGCCACGCTGAGCAGGCACTACTAAGCGTCGGTCATTAAAAGATCGCAGATTGCATAAGGGAACGTAAGCCTTCAGTCGAGAGTTGAGGTAGGAGGGTGCTGTTCCTGACAAGGTCTTGTACGTGAGCATCAAGGCCTTGAATTTGATGCGGGTGGCTACAGGAAGCCAGTGGAGGGAGATGAAGAGGGGTGTGACATGGGCTCTTTTGGGCTGGTTGAAGACGAGACGTGCTGCTGCATTCTGAATCATCTGAATGGGTTTGATGGAGCTGGCTGGGAGACCCAAGAGTAGTGCGTTGCAGTAGTCCAGTTTTGATATGACACGAGCCTGGACTATAAGCTGTGTAGCCTGTTTGGTGAAATAGGGTCTGATTTTCTTGATGTTGTACAGAATGACCCTACATGGCCGTGCAGTTGTTGAAGTGTGGTCTTTAAAGGTCAAGCTGTCATCAGAAGTCACCCCATGGCTCCAGGCCGTACTGGTTGGCTTGAGTGTGGTTGAGCCGAGCTGTGCAGTGAGGTTGTGGTAGATTGAGGGGAAGGCTCGGATGACGAGAAGCCCAGATTTTGCCTGGTTGAGCTTAAGGTGGTATTCCCTCATCCAGTCTGAGATGTCAGAGATTCGTGCAGAGGCAGATGGCAGCATAGCAATGATATGAGAAACCATGAGACTCAATCATCCGCCCTAGAGATGTAATATAAATAGAACAGAGCAGTGGACCCAGAAATGACCCCTGAGGGTCAACTCCTGTTGTGAGTTGCTGAGTTTTAGAAATACCTTCACTCCACAATACCTTGAACTATCTGTCTGAGTGATACTCTAATGGCATGAGTAGATGCGCCTCTGTTCATAATAAATGTACATGTACAATTATGCTGGCGTGTCTGTAAAAATATTGTATCAGCACTCAGTTGGTTAGGAAGCACACAATAAATCAATCATTTCCAGATATATGTACAGTAAAGGTTGACTAACCGATCAATCGGCACCGATAACCGATTACTGGAACTTATCTGCAAAAATCCACACTGATAGTTTTTCCTGTTTGCGTCCTTTGCGTGAGCAGCTGAGAAGGGTCCTCTGTCATACGGTATGAGATTGGCCTCTAGAGGAAATAATAACCATCAAAGACAAAATTTTGTTGTGTTATTTGAAGTGTTTTTGAATCATTTTGGATATCTCTCTCTTTATATGTTATTTGGAGTGTTACTTTTTGATTCAGTTTGGTTGTATATTTATTTACTTTAATAGTTATTATAAGTTAATATATATTTATTTATACTGAATAAAATGGATTTTATTGATAATGAAAACATATCAGTTGGTTATTGAGAGTAAAATCCCCTATCGGTAGACCTTTAGTATTCGAAATACAGACACACTGTTATTAATATATTTAGATGAGTTTTGAAGGAGTTGTAGCTTGGAAGGACAGAAAATAATGCTCTCTATACAGTTTAATACGACCTAGATTACGTTTTATTGGGGATTCATTTAATCTAAGCTAAAATGGTAGGATGTTCATCACATGCTTGTCTATACGTAGGTTGATTAGCATAGTTCCTCTAAAATTATTAGCAGAATATAGGCATCTTTTTGAGGCAGCGGTCAACCGAAAAAGCCGGATGATTTAAAGGTTAATGCTCATCATTCACAGTAGTTACTGTCTTGTTTAGCAAACCTACCAGTACACGCCATCTTATCGGTATGGTTTTGGCAGGTTGAATACAGTTAGATAAAAAATTTCCATTCAGCATGTGCAAATTCCATATGAATTTTAGTTTCTTCTTGCTCAGAATCATTTGACTCAATAGTGGGAGAAAATGGCTAGTGGAAAAGATGCCTTGTGTGGAGTCTAAATACACACTTCTTTAAGCAGACAACTCTTTAGATGAATCTCTGCAGAGCTCTTTTTGGTGTCTATATGAGAGGGGGGGGGAGAGACCATTCATGTTTTCCTCAGCTAAACAAACTATTTGCTTCTTGTTCTAGCCAAGAATGAGGCAGACCGACGAGCTGAGAGAAGCGAGATCAAACGCAGACTTACAAGAAAGGTTGGACTCTCTCTCTCTCTCTCTCTCTCTCTCTCTCTCTCTCTCTCTCTCTCTCAAAAAAACTGTCCCTTTCATGTATATTGCTTCAGGACAGTGCTTTCATGTAACTTTTTTGTTCCTGCAGTTGTCTCAGAGGCCCACAGTAGCTGAGCTACAGGCGAGAAAGATTCTACGCTTCCACGAGTATGTGGAGTGCACACATGCTGAAGACTATGACCGGCGTGCAGATAAACCCTGGACTAAACTCACACCTGCTGATAAGGTATAGAACAGCTCACATCACAATTGTCCAGGGATTCCCAATCTGCACAGTTTAGTTTTAATACTTATCAGATGCAGTTCATCTGGGGCTCTCGTATATCATCAGTTCTTATTCATAGTTTTGTGTGTAAACAGTACATGGGCACATTTCTACTTATGTAGAAGTACTAGTATGTACTTTAGTGGGTTATTCTTGTGTGTGAGGATGTGCGTATGTTTAGAATTACTTGTTTTCGTGTGTATGCAGACACCCCAATTGGTAGAAAAGTGTAATTGTGGGCACACTGACTGAGTAGCTCAATCACTCCAAGCCGATTCTAAAAGGTTGACAGTTGAGAGCTTATAGTGTGAAGTCCGATAAAAGGTGCCTCTACAGGTAAATTTCCGTGTTGTCTTGCTTGAACATTTTGCACACATGGTTTTATGCAGGGAGGAATGTGTTTATAAGGAGCGCAGGAGCTTGTGATCATCAGTGGTTCATCAGTTGATTTTGTTTGCCTAGTGCAGATTTAGCTCATTGGTCAGACCTACTTTCAGTGGCCAACAAAACATAGTAGAATACATACTCAATTTCATTCTATGAGCCGCAGGCACATTTCAAACAGAAATTGGAGATTGTCTGGCATTTGAGTTCAATAATGACATGTCTTGCATGCGTTCATGTGTCTCACATCCCAATATATTATATTTTGCGTATAGTGCTCATATATTGCACATGCAAGATTTTTTTTTTTAGATATTCCACATTCTGTATTGTTGCTGTACTGTACTGTTACTGTACTGTTCCGTCCATTATTTATATATATATATATATATATATATATATATATATATATATATATATATATATATATATATATATATATATATAAATATATACACACACACTCAAAATATTAGTTATTGTTATATCACATAGCACATATTTCCAGTTACAGTCCCTTCTGAAAATCTTTGAACAGCAACGCCAATTCTGTTGTTTTCACTATACACTGAATACATTTCAGTTTGAGATCAAAAGATGAGCATGAGAGGATAAATCATAATTTCAGCTTTCATTTCCTCATATTTATCGAAGATGTGTTGACTTAAAACATGGCACCTTTGATGGCAAACCATCCAATTTTTAGGTGAGCAAACTTATAGGAACAGATAGTCTTAAAGTAAATAACGCTTACTATTTTTTTTGCATGTCAAACCACAGCGTTTTCAGGACATTCCAAATTGTTATATTGGCTACACCTAATGCTTGTGCAATGGCTCTTATAGATTTTCATTTTTTTCCCCCTCAGCTTCAAAATGGCTTGCCTTTCTCCCATTGAGAGCTCTCTGGTCTTCATGTTGATTTATCTTTTTTATTGCAGTCTTTACAGCTGAAACCTAGGGCTCAAACCAAAAGTATATATTCAGAGCTATTTATTATTGAAACAATCAATTTAACAGGGCACACCTGTGCAGCAAGAAACATCTCAGTTGCATGTTCCAGTATTTTTGATTGCTTGAGGAAAAAATAAAGGGTGGGTTCAAACAAAAGGTGCCATGTTAAGTTGTTTAGCACATGTAGATTTTCTATGAGGAAATGAATGCTGAAATTCTGATCAGTCGTCTCGTTCTCATCTTTTATCTCAAAACCCAAATGCCTTCAATGTATAGTGAAATAAATTTAATTCAGGTCTCTAGATGGCGACTAAAATGGTTGCCAATGCGACTAACTTTTTTTATTTTCCGACCAAGTTTTTCCTGCCAGTCGCCAGTGGCCAACCTTAATCTACGAACAAAGTTTAAAAACAGATTAAATAGATGTTACCATACATCTTGTGTTAGGCTACTGAACTCTCATCTCCTATTGTGCATGCATCTACCTGCCCTATCGCGTGTACTCCTGTATGTCTTCCAATAAATGAACTCTGCACTCTTGTCCTGCGGTGGTTGAAGCGTCGGCTGTATAGATGAACAGGAACAGGTTTAATGTCACGTTTATCGGTTTAAAAAAGTTGTTTAATTTAGATTGATGTGTTTTGGAATTTGAATTTATACGTTATATGTAGGCTAGCTACCTGCGTAAACAAAATGCGCAAATGATAAATATCAGACTTTTTCTCATTCCCTGCCCATCCAAACCCTGCCTCCTCCATTAGATGCCGACAATGTTGAGACCAACTCGACCAATGAAAGTTCTCAAATGACATTTGAGTCATCCCAGTCCGTTTCGATCGGTGTGCAACAATCTTTCACAGATGATTACAGTTAAGCACTGCGAGTTGAGTCGTCTTCTCCCGTCTCTGCGGCTCCCATCCCGACAAGAAAGTTTAAAAATTGGCTTGGCTGCAAGAGTTCGACTGGTTACGTTATGACAATGGGCAAATGTACTGCACCTTTTCTGCTAAAGCAGGACAAGATATTGCTGTTAAAACAGAGTTCATTACCCCTCGTGCCACCCCAATCGTGAAAGCAACATGCTAGTGATAGTCACAGATAAAGATGAGGGAAGTGAAAATAAAATTCTGTGCAGCCTACATGATTGCAGTGCATGAAATACCATTCTTAACGTTTAACTCTCAAATTATATTGATGAAGAAGAATGGTATGGATGTATCAAAGACCTGATAACGATGCAGCATGTGCAGAGTATGTAGGTTGCATTGAATTGGATGAATTGAAAAGCAGTTTGCTGGAGGAGACTTTAAAGGCAAATTACATCTCTGTTATAAGTGAATGTGGCACAGATGTCTCAGGAAAGGCACTTATCTGATTATACTGTAGGCACTTATCTGATGGAATAGCTGTAACCTGTCTAGTAGGGTTGACCGAACTTGATCGCAGTCATGCAAAAGGGACCCTAAATAATCAACTTGCTACTTGAAAATGCAGACTAACCAAATCCAATCTGGTAGGTACACAAATTGAGTGCTTTTGGAGCAGATGGTGCAAGCGTTAATATGGGTTCATCAGGGGGAATAGGGGCACGTTTCAGAAGTGATATAGGTGAACATGTCCTGTCCTTCCGCTGCCTACCTCATCGTCTGGAATTGGCAATGCTAAGCACTCAAAGGTCAGTGCCAATGATTGAGAAGGTCTATGACCTTTTACAGCTTGTATGGAAAACCTATCACTTCAGTCCCAAAAGCAAGCAAGAACTGAAAGCAATAGGTGCAGAATTGGGCTGTGCAGTACAAAAACTTGACACTTGCTGCCACACATTTATCGGGTGCACTCTGTTTTCCTTCAGTCAAATTATGCAACAGGGCAGGGTCAATACACTGATGTGGATCATCACATGGAGCACCTTGCATGTGTCAGGCTTTGTACTATCATTGTTGGCAGATTATCAAAGCAAACTAACTGTACTAGCTGCCGAGTCAGCCCAGATCTCTTCCTTCCAAGCTATATATTTCTTTGTAAAGTCTGCATTTAATGGGAGTTCTTCTGTGAATCAAACAGTAATTGGGAGCTAATCTGCTGTAGGAGCTGAGGGTGTGAGAGTGGAAATGAAGAAATGTTGGACCACATGCGTCACAGGATTGGTCTGAGGAATCATATGTAGAATTGAGAACCTGTCGCTGAAATCGAAGAACCATGCACTTTTGCATAGATAATGACTTAGTCACGTGCTTGTGTGAACATAGGATAAGCCAGGCTGAACTCTCCACTAAATATGAATCTTAACTTTTCGTAATGTCTCTTTTTTTTTTTGCTTGTCAGTTTGTTTACATAGTATATTTGGGGTTTTTTTTTCGTTTTTTTTTACTGCAGGCTGCCATCAGAAAGGAGCTGAATGAGTTTAAGAGTTCAGAGATGGAAGTTCATGTGGACAGCAGGATGTACACCAGGTAAATCATCTACACGTACATTTACATTCAATCCTTTTTATAATACAAAAGTGAGCTGCTTCATTTTCTTGCTTCAGAAGCAGCACTGTGCGCCATTAACATTAGAAACCGTCTTTTGTTTAGTTCATCCACTTGATTCTCTGTTCAGCACTTTTTTTAATTGATCCCTTGACTCTTCTATGTTACAGGTTTCACCGTCCTTAGTCGAAACCGCCTGAGAGAAGAGAACGCAGAAGCGAGAGTACGAAGCTCTTGAAATCCAATGGAGCCATGGAAGCCATACAAGCTGTACAAGACGCTGATGTATCTAATTTTTATTTCTTGAGGATTGGAATGCAGTGCCAATCCAATAGGAACTACGCTACCATGGGCTCTTTGATTTCTGCTGAGTTCATATCAGTTGGTGCTAGGCCTTAAGACAGCAGGCATCCAGGCATGGGCTGCACAGAGCTCTCTGGAATTCTGACTGGCCTCATGGTGCACACAACTCCTGGTCCCAGTCTGCTGATTGCACCACCCAAACAGCCTTTATTTGTGGTTTTGGTGATGCAGAAACAGAAGCAACACTGTTTTTTTCGTAATCTGGAATCTATATGCAATATATAGAGAATTTTTTAAATTTATGTTAAGGATGGCACTGTGATCTTTGTACTATGAACAAAATGTGACGGTGGCATGGCATTGTGTGTGTTATGGTTTGCCTGATGATTCATTTTTGCTGGTCGCCTGGTAATTAAAAATAAAAAGTAGTTGACTAGTGAATTTTTTTAGTTTTAGGCTATTTTATTAGTGCGGTTAGATGCTAAAAAAAAAAAAGAAGAAGAAGAATGTGTTTAACTGAACTTCAGTTCACAGCCATACATGGGCTATAAATTCAATTCCGAGCTTTGTAGGACCAACCTGTCTGTTCAGCAGAACTGTTGATTCTGAAATTGAGAGCGCACAGCACTGAAGCTCATGTCCATCACCAGAGCATACAGCAGCTTTCCAGGCTCACAGTAATGCACAAGTTCAAAGTAACGTTCAAAGACGAGTGTGGACTATACAACAGTTGAGTGGGATACAGATATTTTGTTTCAATTTGAATTTGATTTAAAGGACTGCGGTGTGGGATTAAATAATCCTGTACACAGCTCTACACTTAAACATACATGTGATATTAGTGATGTGGTTTTTCTTGACTAATTGGCATCCCTACAGTGTGACTAGTGAATGTATTAGTAAGCTACTTGATGCAGTCCCTTAGGTGTGTGCGTGTGTGTGTGTGTGTATGTGTGATAGGAGTGTGTATCTGTACATGCTGTAACACTCTGCCTTACAAATGCTGAGATAAATACTGGTGCCCACAAAAAAAATCAATCAATAGAGAGAAAGTTATGTAAAGTAATGACATTATATTTTCCACTGCTGTTTATCACACATACATCCATATGACTCTCAGGATTAGTACTCAAGGGTACCGTCTTCTCTCATTTTACTGTTATTCCTTTTATTTCATATTTGTGTAACACTGTCTGACAAGTGTGTTAATTTTTTTGTCTTTGCTACCTAACAGCAACATGGCACTTCTCCAGAGATGAAATGAGCTTAAATGCAATACAGATCTTTAGTGTAAAGAGAACTGTTAAAATTGTTGTTACAAGCAAACTGTTCGTGAACCTTAAAATGACAAAATGATGCACATGTTGTTTTTTTTTTGTTTTGTTTTTTGTACATTTATATGCTTTTTTTTTTGGTCCAAGTTGATTTTATGACACTGTTCAAGGCTGTTACTAGGCCTCTTTTGTACAGATATATATATATATATATATATATATATATATATATATATATATATATATATATATATATATATATATATACTGTTCTGATAATTGTATAATTTTGTCTTCCAAATGTTTTAAAGATGTTTTAATTGTAATTACGGTATTACTAAAAGATTGTGTATAAGGCACAAATGTTATATATATATATACACACACAAAATAAGTGTAAGTAGTGCAAAATGGTACTCAAACTTTTATTCTAGTAATTTTTTATGGTGAAAAAAGACTGATGTTCGTAATTCACTTCATAAGTTGATTAAAACTCTTAATTTCTGAGACATTTTTTGTCAAATTGAGTTGATTAGTCTTGGAGAAAGTGCAGTTCAATCAGTATATCTGAGTTTTTGTGCCATCTGGTGGACAAACTTGTTTATTCATGTAGACTTCTACTTAGTGGCAGCCTGTCCACTACTCTTTATGACGTTCTCCCTACATTTTAAACTCCCATTAAATACTTAAGTCTTTTTTATGACCAACTATTTGCAAAAGTGCTACTGCTTACTGCTCATTTATATATTATATTTAACTTTCTAGATGTTGAGCAGTCACAGTGCAGCGCATTCACTGCCCTATTTAGCTCCATAGAGTTATTACTGCAACTTGTTGCAATAGAGGTTCATGGGATGGGTGGGGGGAATCATGCTGCCCCACGGTTGCTTTTCACTGGAGGAGGTGCAGTGGTACTAGATAGTTAATGACAAGGTTGCCAAATTGGGCAAAATACTCCATGATGCAGATATCTTGTTTTATAACAAATAATCAGGAAAAAAACATTATACATTTTCACAAAACAAATAAAGATTAATTGCAGACAGTGTGTCTATGATGCACATGCCCTTTTCTGTTGTAAGATGTATTGCAAACACCTAGAGAGGGAAATGGGGATAGTTAGTAATGTCTGTACTTCACAAATGTGTGGGGAAACAAGTACATCACCCTGGAAAAAAAAGAGCTAGTTTCAGGCATTTTATGTGATTATTATTATTATTATTATTATTATTATTATTATTATTTGTAATGTAGTTGGGCTGGAAAACCTGTCACCCTTGGTCAATGATATTACCTCAAATAAATGTAAATCTAAAACGGCTTACGATGAGCTGTACTGTATTCTGGATGTAGTTAACTCTCAACTGCTTATTACTGGGTTACTCTAAAATTCACTAACTACTAGCTTATAGACTCTCGACTTAATTTTGTCTGAGGCTATGTCTTTATTAAAGTCATCCTGCCCAACCAAAATCTACGGTTATGAGCCGCTGCTGTATCTACTGATATAAATGTGTTTTCTGGCTTTTGTTTAAATCCATGGCTCTCAAATTGGGATCTGAGAAGAAAATCCAGGGTGTCTGGGATTTTGTTTCATTTTGTTTCAACTGAAATCACAACTCATTATCATAAGCTGTATTTATTATGTTGTAATAATTATTAGGTTATCTGCCTAGTGGCTTGAATTAAATGGGTTTAATCCAAAGCTTAATAACTGAAAAACAAGTAGCGCTATAAATATTGCCAACTTGGACCTCAATGGAAAGTTCAGGAATAAAAAGCTCTAATAAACAGGCAGAAAATAAATGACTGTACACATTTGAATAATGAGCCAATATTTGAATAGTTCATAAAATAAATCTGTACTGAGAGGGAGCAGTGGATTTGATTTATTATTGATATTAAATAAATGTTTTATTCATTTATCTTAGAGCTAAAGGGGTCTCTGGCTGCAAAAACGTTAAAAACCCTGGTTTAAACACATGGTTTAAATGATTGTGAAGCTGACATTTGCTCTTGCTTTTGAACCGTTATGCACTCCTCAGTCTATTGAGGGAGCTCTACCATAAGCTTGCTCATTCCAACTCGACTTAAAACAGCCCTTATTCTATACACATATGGTATCAGATGCATACTTTATTTTCGCATTCAATTCATTTGATATGTATAGCACTTTTAACAATAGACATTGTCACAAAGAATTCGGGATGTACATTGAGAGGAAACCAGATACATTGTGATTATACATCATTACTCTACAGTTGAATGCTATAAAGCCAATAAGTACTATGAATGTTGAAAATATGTTCATTATGAGCATGAGTCTTTATGATTAAGTTTTTGGGTACAGGTGACCAGGTGAGTGAGCCTTACATCGCATACATTGTTTTTGCTAATGGCAATCTTTAATATATCCATGTTTCAGGTTATTTTAATTGTGCCCTTGCCTACTCTCTTTCCACCTTATGAGAGCTTTTGAAATTTTAATTAACAAGCTAGAGTGATTGTTCTTTATGCTCAAGCTCATTTGCAGTTGATGAGATCTCAGATCGATGTTAGCATGCACTCAACTGTAAAATAATCATTTTTATATATTTATTTTATTTTATACACTTTTAGAATATTTATTTGATATTATATTCTCTGCCTAGCATGCTTCCTCTCGGCTTCACTTGTATTTCTACTGCTGTAATTGTTTTTGTTTCTTCTTTCATACCCTTTTTATTTATTCTCTCTCTCTCTCATTCTCTCTCTCTCTCTCTCTCTCTCTCTCTGTTTGTATCTCCTGAGTGTGATACTCCACCGATGTGAAGCAGCATGATGGCTGTTATGCAATGAGCTTGTTATGCATTTTGGCTCCCACAGGCCTAATTTATTTTCCCTGAAATCTGTGTTTGTTAAGGCTTTAGTTCCTAGCCTTTTTATTTTTTGTTGCATCCATTTAACACAAAGGGAAATGTTGATTGTTGTTTAGAAATTTGAGCCAAATATGCGTGTGACTGCATGAGACTTCACATGATAAAATGTTGACATTTTCTAACTTACCGTATATACAGTAGTTCTGAAAGCTACAGTGGTTAATACAGCTGTCTTGTTTGCACATATCCAAGTTATAACGTCTGATTACTCCCAGAAGTGAAAAGGCAAGTTTACAATGGGAAGTAAACCATCCTGATGCCCGACCTCTGGATGGGATGAAGCTCTCATCAACTGGAGGCTCCATTCTACTACTGAGGATGACCCCAACTAGTGCGGCCTGGAGACTACTGAGGATGGTGCCGCTTGAAATACCACGGAAATTATGTTGGACCTCAATTTCATATTGCACTGTTGTGCTGAAATTACGGTTGCTGCTATGGCCTTAGGACTGCAATTATCACATACAATTTTGCACTCAAGTCTCCTTTAGTGAACAGTGGATTAGTTCAACAAAACAGGCTTCATGTAAAACTATAATGAACTTCCCTTTATTGTCACACTATCCCTTGTTACCCAGATGAGGATGGGTTCCCTTTTGAGTCTGGCTCCTCTCAAGGTTTATATCATCTTAGGGAGTTTTTTCCTAAAGCCAGCGGCTTGCTCATCAGAGATAAAGTCACACATTTAAAATCTGTATCCAGTGTTTATGTTTCTATAAAGCTGCTTTGCTAAAAGCACTATACAAATAAAATTGAAATCAAAGTGATTCCCACTTTGATTTCCCAGCTTATTTATTTATTATATATATATATATATTTTTTACACCTTAAAACATATAGGTACTTTTGGTTCCCCTTCACAATTTAAATTTTTCTATACAATGCCATTGCATTGTCTCTGCAAATTCACGATTCATGCATGAGTGAAAGAAGAGGCCAAGGAAGATGGAAACTAATTGTTATTCACATTCGATTGGCAAAAACACCAATGCTGCTGTGAGAGTATCTTCATTATTGAGATAAGATGGTCTTATTATACTGCCACCATCTGCCAGTGTATTCTTAACCACTAGCTTTTTGGGGTGACTTTGACTGTGCCACAACTGTGGTGACTACAAAGCATCTCAAAATGCAAAACACATCACACTTTGATGGACTACTAAAGCAGAAGACAACATGGTGTTCCATTCCTATCACCAAAAGCAGGACCAGTGTTTTTCCAAACTTTCCTAATAAACTGGATGGTGAGAGTATCAAATCTATATTATATGTTATATACTATATATATATAGTAGTCTTTCTCGTTCTATGAGAGGTTGTATGTGATGATAAAACACCTGGCCTTGGGACTACCTGTGCTTGTGGGTGACAGACAGTGGGAGTAAACTGGGCGAGGTGAGAATTTTGTGTAGGCGAGATGTGTGGCTTGTGTGTTAGTGCCTCTCTCTGTAGAAAACACTGCTTGACTAATGCGTTTTTGCAAGGGTCTAGGGAATAGAGAATTATTATGTACCATTCACAGCATTAATAATATGAATTTACATTTGCAACTAGAAGCTGTTTAACAGTTTGTGAAGTGAAGGACTCTTGTATAGTAAAAATGTACAACAAGGTTTCTTCAGCTCAATAAGGACTGATCATGAACAAGAGTGCTCACATACCCTTCAGCAGTTGCATGTGTGTTGAGGACAAAACAAATCATTCATATTGTACGTGTAATTCAAATCTGGCTGTGTCACTCCACCTGGTTGTTGATTAGTTTCCTATAAAAGCCACCCATTCGTGTTTTATTCCTTATTTCTTTTTTTCCATGTTCCTTAATAATACATCATTATCTTGGATTCAAAAAGAAGAGTTTATACAATAAAATAAACAAAACTGAACAAGAGCTACCGTATATATACAAGGAAAAGTTGATTTTGTTGGTTCTAACGCTGAAGACGCCTCAAATAATTCTGTTAAAAAAAAAAGACCATTTGACCAAAAGACTAATTAGCATGGCGAAAGGGTTTAACTTAGGAAAACTATTTCCTCACTGGTTGTGCAAGATTTGAAAAGTACTGGTGAACGACATTTCGACAACTTGAGCAGTAATTATTGTTTGGCATAGCCAGTAAAGAGCTAGCAACGTAAGGTGTTTTAGCCTAACACTTCTTACTCTAGATATTAGCTAGTTACTCACTAACTTTTTCCATTTCAATGACATCAGTAAGTAATGCCAATTTCTTACCAGTGCTTTAGCTCCATTTCTCTTCTTCTGCAGTTTTTTTTTTGCTTTTTAATTTTTTCCCACTGCAGATAAATATAAACACTTTATGATCGCTGCTTCTTTGTGATCTGACGTTAGTTATGGTGGTTTCTAACTGTTAAATTAATGTTGTGAAACATCAGCAAGCCAATTTAGTTCCTGTGTTCACCTCTCTGACAGGATGAGTAAAGTTTCTATCGACATAATTGCGTATATAGAAGCACTCAGCACAAACGCTCAGGCTGGCAGAGGCATACTTACTTACGAGCCTGTGTGGGATGAGTGCAGAGAGACAGCAGGGTCATGCAGCGGTCACATCACTGACCAGCACATTGTTTAACCTTATTGCGGTAGATATGAATGAAACATCTAATAAAACTAAAGTGTATTACCAACACAAGTTTCAATCATGGCTAACAATCATAACATTAATATAAAATGTAGTTAACAACAAAGGGCAATATACTGTATTATATGGACAAAATATAATATAACCTCTGGGTATCTTACACGGGTAAGAAAAGTGTTAGACAAGTAGCATGAGCTTCACAAACAATCTATAATGACCAGCTAAACAAGTGATGGATGTTTTGGGGATTTTGACAATCAAAAGGTCACCAACATAGAGGAGATAAGTAATAGAGGGACACGATTTCCTTATATCATTATGAATGGACTACTTGATTAATTTCTATTTTGAAGTAGTGCGACTCTTGTGTTTACATTCATCAGTACAGTGAGACAGAATGTGTACTTCAGGTTTCTCTATTATTCTTATATTAAATCTAATTATCCAGTGAGACAAAGCCCCTGTGCACAAAGTGAGCTCAATGAAGACATGGTTGGAGTGAGAGAACTTGAGTGTCCTTCACAGGACCTCAAACCCATTGAACACCTTTGGGATGAACTGGAATTGGAACATCTTCACCCGACATCAGTGCCTGACCTCACTAATGCTCTTGTAGCTGAATGAGCACAAATCCCCAAAGCCACGCTCCAAAATCTAGTGGAAAGCCTTCCCAGAATGGTGGAAGTTATTATAACAGCAAAGGAGGACTAAATCTGGAATGGGACGTTCATAATGCTCATATGCACGTGATTGGTCAGGTGTCAGCAAACGTTTTGGCTATATATTGTATAACAAAGCATACTGTTTGAAGCCTTTCTCCAGCTGGCTATAAGAGGATTTGCAAGTATTCTTACATATTTGATGAACATCATTGGCATTAATCTTTGGTAGCAGTGAAAGAGTTTAGTGAAAGAACCAGAAAAGCAGTAGCAGTATTAAGAAGAATGTGAAAGTGTTTATGCAATAAGCCCACTGAGGCAAAGTAACAGATTCATCCAAACAAAATTTGATTATACTTTTTTTCTTGAACTAACCTTGTATTAACAGAATACAACAATAATCTTTTGTATGAATGTATTTGCAGTAAAAAAAATAAAAATAAAAAAAGAAAAGAAAAAGAAAGAAGGAAAGAATTTTGGGTTGTCATGCCCTTTAAGTATGAAAAAGTAGATGTAGTAAAGGGATATGAATGGAAACTGAGAAGTTGACAGAGTCTTCTGAGCACCTGTATCAGGACAATGAAGCAATGTGCATTCTTGATGAGCACAAATATTAAGGGATGGAGATGAGATTCTATAAAGCACTAGTGAAAGGCAGCTGTAGCAAATGGAGGACTTGTATAGAGGTACTTAATAGACTATATGAAAGGCCTTTTTATTTCATCTTGGCCTAATCAGAAGGCAGATGGATTTTCATCTCCTTCTAAATTTCCATCTCCTGCTAAATGAAAAGAGGAGAGAATAAGTCTTACAGTGTACTGTACACTTTATATTTTAATTGAAGGTGCTTTTACATCTCCAACTGCAGATCAAATAATGGAACATCTTGGAAAGATGTTTATTTGTGTCTTTCCCCCTACCTCGACACGTTTCTTCTCTTTCATTTCTATCCTCATATTACACAAAAGCCTCATGAGAAATTCAGACCAAGTGACATTTTCTCTATGATAAAACAAAAACAAAACAATGCTATTGTTAGTTGTGGACCAATTAGAGTCAATCAAGGTTCTCTTCAAGTGCAAGCAACTGCATGCATGAAAAAGGGACAAAAGGGCAAAAACAGAAATGAGTTTAATGATCAAAAGCTGTTAATTTGGCATTGCCTTGGGAAACATTCATTTTTCATTGACATCCCATGAGATGAGAACAAAAATGCTTGCTGCAGTTCCAAAGCTCAGTTAATTATACTCGCTACATAAGCCATGTCCCCCAAGGACAGATATACTATGGAAATGCCGGTGTGTACATTTTCTGATCAGCTATTTCAAGTTCATTTATTTCAGGTAACAGTGCAGATAACTACATATTCCAGTCTGGTCCCTGGTCCCTTGTTACAATTTCTTTATGCAATCTCATCTCCCGTGGAGGTCCTGAAGGACCTCTTTATTATGATCAGCATAATAATACTGAGTAGGACCCCTTCTACACTCTCAGCACAGTCTCATATCTTCATGGCAAATGTTGGAAATGTTCCACAGAGACTCTGGTCCATGTTGACGTGACTGCATCACATTGACATGTTCATGACATGGAACCAGTTTGATACAACTTATGCTTTGTGACATGGTGCATTATCATGCTGGAAGTAGCCACTGTAAGATGGGTGACCATAAAGGGATGCACAAGGGCAGCAACAATACTCAGATAGTCTGTGACATTCAAATGATGCCCAAATGGTGTTAAGGGGCTCAGTGTGTGCCAAAAACACATTCTTCACACCATTACACCACCAGCAGCAGCCTGAATTCTGACCCTACAAAATTCCTCAGACCAGGCAATGTTTCTCCAATGTTCAACTGCCAACAGTTTCAGTGAACCTGTGCCCACTGTTGCCTCAGATTCTTGTTCTTTGCTGAAAGGAGCAGAACTTGTTATGCCTTCTGCTTGTATAACTCATCCACCTCATGGTTTAATGTGTTGTGAGTTCTGAGATGCTTGGGTTCTGTGAGTTCTGTTTGCTACATATAACTGAATGACTGAATTTCTCTTATTCCTAAATGAGAAAAGGATACTTTTTTTTTACTTTAATAAGATGCTTTTATTTATACATTATTAATAGATAGTTGGCACCCTGTCATGCCTTTTAGCCATGGTTTATTCTAATGGTTTTGATATGAGTTGGTAAGATTTGCCAGA
Organism: Ameiurus melas; assembly: GCA_012411365.1. Classification (NCBI taxonomy): domain Eukaryota; kingdom Metazoa; phylum Chordata; class Actinopteri; order Siluriformes; family Ictaluridae; genus Ameiurus; species Ameiurus melas. The sequence goes on along the minus strand of CM022765.1, from coordinate 15,286,458 downwards.
TCTCGCCCATTTTATTCACATTAGTTACTGAATTATTGAAATTCAATATTTCACATGATCAGCGCTTGAAACTATTTAAAATTTTTGGTAGGGAATTTGGTAGGCAAAATGACATTACTTTGCTTCTAAAAGACAATGGTGAGATATTAAAAGCAAATACACTTAGTTGAGCAGTTTTCTCATGATTCAGGCTTTAAAGTGAATGTCTGAATATGACACATTGTCCCTTCATTATTCTAATAACTATATTCCAGTCAAAAACACTATCTTGGCATCCATTAAAACACACACACACACACACACACACACACACAAACAACACAAAAAACGTATGACAGCATTTTAATTTATCTGGAAAAATTATAATAGTGCAGCATTTTAAAAATTTTATTATTATTTTTTTTTATCTCTGGCTTATCTTTATATGGTTGACTTCTTTTAATTAAGGTAGTGAAACTCTCAAAATTCTTCTCTTTTCCTACTTGTTAAATGTGAACATATGTGAACTGTATGCTCTAATTGTAGAGCAGATGGTAGATTGGAAGCTCTTGACTTCACAGGTACTATTAAAATATAATGTTAATCCTTAATTCTGTGATCTTAAATGTGTCTCATGGATCCATTTTTTTCATCGACAAAGTTTTTAGATATAACTTTTACTAAACAAGCTCCCAATATCCTTCTGTAAGTTTCATCAACAGGCTCTCCTTCATATGAGGTTGCAATTTCTCACCATACACGACACTTTTATGGAAAACACTTTATGGAAGACTTTTTTTATGAGAGAACCATGGCCTTTGTGTTGATTTCACACTGAGCAGTGAAAAGCTTGTGTGTGTGTGTCAGATGTCCACTTTAGATGGGGCCAAAAGAACATCATCACCTCCAAATAAGGGGAATGTTACCTCAAGACCCCACCATAATAGACATCTCTCTCTTTCAGTGATGGACTTAATATTCTGTTCATGAACACAACAAACAGGAGTAGATGCAAGACACATCTTTGATTGAGTCTGACATTCATCTTAAACTGTTTTGAGTAGATGCCAAGAACACAATACTCACTGCAGTTATACAGAGACTGGAGCACATGAAATATTGACTCAGTAACCCTGGTCCATGGTTCATGACCTGGATGGAAGACACATTGTTCAGACTGAATGCTAGCTTCAACTATCAGACCCGCTTCAGAATACTGAAGTATACTTTTCCTGAGAGACGGAGTCCTATAATTGGAACACACTATAGACATACTAGTCCAGTGCCTTCAGCATCTCCAGAAAAATACCACCTAACCCAGCAGCCATGCTAATTTGAAGATACAGTGGTGCTTGAAAGTTTGTGAATTTTCTATATGTCTGTATAAAAAATCTAAAGCATGATCAGATTTTCACACAAGAACCCAATTAAACAAACAAGACAAATAAAAAATGATCCAATATTACATATCTGTGAGTGGCAAAAGTATGTGAACCTTTGCTTTGAGTATCTAGTGTGACCCCCCTTGTGTAGCAATAACTGCAATTAAACATTTCCGATAACTGTAGATCAGTCCTGCACATTGGCTTGGAGGAATTTTAGTCCATTCCTCAGTACAGAACAAATCAACTCTGGGATATTGATGGGTTTCCTCACATGAACTGATTGTTTCAAGTTCTTCCACAACATTTCTATTGGATTAAGGTCAGGATTTTGACTTGGCCATTCCAAAACATTAACTCCATTCTTCTTTAACCATTCTTTGATGGAATGACTTGTGTTCTAAGGGTCATTGAGTTGCTGCAGGACCCACTTTCTATTGAGATTCAGTTCAGAGACAGATGTCCAGATATTTTCAATCAGAATTCACTGGTATAATTCAGAATTCCTTGTTCCATCAATGATGTCAAACCTTCCTGGCTCAGATGCATCAAAACAAGTCCAAACCATAATACTACCACCACCATATTTCACAGATGGGATACAGTTCTTATGCTGGAATGCAGTGTTTTTCTTTCTCCAAACATATTTTTGCAAACCACTGATGGCAGGTCCTCTAAACTAAAGAGGACTTAAGAGAAGATGGACCATCAGGCTTTTTTTTATCAGCACTCAGTTGAAAAGCCTGCATCTCTGATGTTATTAGTTGCATAGCTTGCACATCTGGAAAGGCACCATTAATGCTGAAAGGCATATAATATACAGGTTTTAGAGCAACATGTACTTCCATCCAGATTCCATCCCATCTTTACTTCTGAGAGAATTTTGCCTCTCTCAGATAATATTTTTTATACCCAATCATGTTACTGACCTCTTCTCAATTAACCTAATTAGTTGCAAAATGTTCCTCCAGCTGTTTCTTTTTAGTAACACATACTTTTCCAGCCTTTTTTTGCCCTATCCCATTTTTTTGAGATGTGTTTCAGCCATCAAATTAAAAATGTATTTTTCCTTGATTTGATATGTTATATTGTGAGGAACATATGGGTTTATAAGATTTGCAAATCCTTGCATTCTGCATTTTATTTACATTTTACACAGTGTCCCAACTTTTTTGTAATTGGGGTTGGTATATAGATTATTTCCTACAGACCTTAAATAAATGCAAAGTCAAGAAACATTTTGATTCTGAGCCTGATTGCTTTCCCTCAAACCTTTTAATCAACAAGTATTTTATTCAAATATTCTCAGTGGTTAGAATGTTAGGGAGTGAGTTGCTGACTGCACTTTGTGTAAGTATTCATTACATTTGGAGGAGCAGCAAGGATAGTAAGTCCTCAAAGCTTTCAATACCCCTCAGATCAAAGATGCTGCACATCCAAATGACAAATATATGACATTACAAGGAAGCAGCCTATAGTCCATTCATGATCAAAGGCAAGTTGTGAGCGAGTAGGTGATGTCTTTCCACAGACGAGGAAGTGAGTAATCCTGTAGGCAACTACAGAATTACACTGGAATAAATATTCTCCTCAGCTCTCACAGTAGGCTGCTATTTTAACATTGTGGCACTGTGTGTACTCACTACACTGAATGCTATTGAACTACTTGAACTTGTTTATTCACTCATATTTTGCCACAATATAATAATTTATTAAATTTTTTTGTAAGCTCAACTCATCTCTACAAATATAATGATAAAATTATATTAAAGCATGGTTGACCTATATGTTTTATTTCAGCCATTTAACTAATCCTGGTGTCTTTTTTTCAATCCAGCAACATTTAGTATTTGACAACAGCATGAAGCAACACTAAAGATGCCAAATGATGTTGGCAGAAAAATTATGTTTGGTTCAATGAAAGCAGTCAAGTGTGAAATACAAATTCAGGCAACATGTTTTATTATTATTATTATTATTATTATTATTATTATTATTATTATTATTATTATTATTATTTATTTTTTTTTTTTTTTTTTTTTTTTTTTTACTTGACTACTTGCCTTTAATTAGATTTTTGCTACACCCCTAATTCTGTTTAGCAGTTGACTGAACTGTTTCTAACACCATATTCTCCAGCCCCTCGAACACATACTGTATACATACACACCCAGCTTGATAAAGGTAATTATTTACAAATTTCTATGCAAAAATGCAAGACAGAATTAATGTTCCTGAAGTCGATAGTTAATAATTTTAATAACCATGAGCAAATGAAAAGCGGGAGCTCCATAGACATGATAATGGGGTACTTTAAAAATAAATACACTGGAATTATTCCACATCAGAAATTGTGGGTATACTGAATCAGTGGGTTAATATCACTCATTAAGCACTCCTTAAGCAACGTGAGCAATTTCTCTGCTCACTTAATTCAACAATTTTACTTGTTTTTTTTTTCAAAATGGACATTGTCACAAAGCAGCTTTATAGAAATATATCAATTCCAGATTTTTAAATGCATCTTTAATATGCAAACGAGAGGTGATGTTGGCAAGGAAAAACTCATCTGGGTGCACCCAGTGATAGTGTGATTATAAATCATTTCACTTCTGTATAACTGTATAAATATAGTGCAAGTTAAACAAGTTAAACTAATTAGGTAACTATTTACCCAAGATCATTTATCATAACTTTCATATTTTCTGTGGACAAAAGTATTGTATATGTAAAATAGGACCCATTCTTTTGACCCCTTATATTTCATTTTATATGCCATTAAGCAACTTTCTTTTCTCTGACTTGGAAGAATAACTTGAATGTACTAAATTAAAATAATAATAATTCATACTAATTGGGAGATTTCTAACTGATTAATGTTTTTATTTAGTTTTATTATTTAAACATTGATTTTTATTCTGAGGGTAAACAAGATACTTCAAAATGAATTTTAATGTATTTTCAAAGATATATAAGAAATATAGATATAGATTACATTTTACATCCATAATTAAATGTATTGCATGCCGTGTGTATGTGCAGGCCGCCTCATGCCCAGTGTTCCTGCGATGGTATATGTCTGTAAAAAGAATAAAATGTCTGTAATTCCTAAATGGTTAGCGCAATACATTTTCCTAAACACCTTGGATTTAAGGTGAAAGTCTACACTTCGATCACATATTCGTAACTTTGTTTCAAATCCATTATGGTGGTGTACAGAGCCAAACTTATGAAAATTGTGTCAATGAACAAATACTTATGGACCTGATAGTATCTTTTACAATTATGCCCAAAATGTTCTTCCTTGGTCTCATCAGATTATTACACATTTTGCCACAGGGTTTGGGGTCAAATTAGGCATGCTTATAAAGGCTACTGTCTTGCCAGTTTACCCCATAGCCCAGGCATGAAGAATATGAGAGATTGTTGTAGCTTGCAGGGAGTAACCAGTACAGGTCTCTTAGCAGACTTTCAGGTCCTTTAGTCAAATTTGGAGGGACGTCATGTTCTTGGTAATGTCACTATGTTGACTCATTTCTCCACTTGTTGAAGATGTTCTTCATGGTGCTCCAAGGTACTAATCTAATATTTTAGAAATTCTTTAATACCTCTCTCCTGATCTATATCTTTCAACAATAAGATCATGCACATGTTTTAATCTCTTTGAGCATGGCTACAGCAGTCAGATTAAAAAGATGTCAAGAAAATCCTATGGAAACTGCTGATTTTTATTTGGAGTTAATCCGAATCAGGTCATTAATGGTGTATGATAATTACTTTTGAATGTTATTGGTTAATTCTGAGCACAGTCACATGTCCCATTATAAGAGGGAGTGCAATTTATGTAAAAATGTGTAGGTCTTATTTAGTTCTGTGTTCTGTCTCATGTGGTTAGTGTGTTGTTTTATGTAGCACCATGGTGCTGGAGGAACGTTGTTTCGTTTCACTGTGTACTGTAATGGCTGTATATGGTTGAAATGGAAATAAAAACCACTTGACTTGACTTGACTTGTCCCTAAAATCTTTCTTTTTGTTTTTTGCTAAATCACATTAAAGGTGGGAAAAAGGTCTGACATGATTTTTTAAATCACAAATAATGCCATTTTAGCAGGGGTGTGAAGACTTTTTATATCCACTCTAGATAAATAGATTGAATGTCCCAATCACACCCCCCCCACACCACCACCACCACACACACACACACACACAAAATTCTGTGACAATTATACTATGATCATATGACAACATTACAAGAGAAATTGTGATCTGGATTTAGGTCCATCATAAAATAAGAAGGCCAAGTGACAAAAATACATGTAGGTACTCTTAAAATTTTTTTATTTAGATTTGCCTGAAAAGGAAATGAATGTTTGGAATTAATAATACACAGTAGCACTCATTGTCTTTTATGTCTTAGGTCTAAAATCATCATCACACCAAGCTTCAGATTTGGAATTGAGTAGGACAGGCTGGGCCTTTACAGGTTCCAAAAGCTCCATGCTGACACCCAAGAAAAAGGGCATTCATTCTGTCCATCCGTGCATATTTTAAAAGAATAAATGAATTGACTGTCTGCTGTCTGGCTGTCTAGTCCGCAGCAGGAGTGAACAGAGCCACCAAAATTGAGTCTGGGGTTAGATCAGTGTGATGGCGAAAAGAGACTCCAGTGAGCAAAAGCCCTTATGGCACGGTGTTTGTCTGTCTGTTTGTCTGGCTGTATGCCCCCATGGGTTTGTGATTTTTAACGGATATGACAGATTTAAGAAAGTCTGTCTGGTGTGTCTATGTGTTTCACAGAGGAGTCTGATCTCATGCTGAGCAACAGCACTGATGGATCAATCAGCCTCCTCCGGTGTGTTATATGTTATGCCATCTGCTGCTGATGCGTGTTTGCAAAAAAGCTATTGTCTTAATATCGCAAATTTTCTGAACCACTTCCCTCCCTATGGTGGATAATAATAAAGGTGCTAAAAAAGGTTCTTTTGGTTCCCTTAAAAGCCAATCCATTTACTTAAAGAACCAGTCCATGATTCTTTAATGGTGAGACAAAAGCCTGAATAATAATTTTCCATCACATGATCAATTTTACAGTGGGGAAAATTTTACATTCTGTGTTCTTCTATGTAAAGAACCTTTTCTGGCACCTTTATTCTTAAGAGTGATATCCAGCTAATATTCCATCCATTTCTAATACAAATGTTTGTATGCATTTTTAACTAAATGAAACTTTGTGGCGCACAATATTACAGTACTGCCATACTGCTATTCTAATCTAATACCTGGTATTTTCCTTGCTGTTTTCTTGAGCTGCAATTTATTCTCTATCTTGAATGGTTTCACCATTACACAATTCAGTGTTTTCTCTTTTGTATTACACATAATTACACCCATCATTGTCTTCATAATTTGCAAGTTTAATCAGGTGTTAAGGAAAGAAAATGCCTTAGGAAGACCAGTAGCTATTATTGTAGTTTTTGCTATTACTGCAATATTGTAGTTAATTAATTTTATTGTAGACTGTTTTATGTATTTATACAGTATATAAACTATATATAAGCTATCAATTATTTATTCTCACAATCTACTTGCCACATTTGGCAATTTCATGGTGCAAAAAACTGTAAAAGGAGCATCTTGTGTTGGTGTGTGTGATGATAAATGTCACTGACTGTTTAGGGACACAAGTACTCTTTTGAAAAGTGTGCATGTGGGGAGGAACAGCACGGCCTAATTACAAACACTCTCCTACTGATGCTAATTTGGCCACCCTGAAAGATGGCTTTTAAGGTAGAAAGCTTTGAAGCAGCCAATTGTCTGTAAAGTCTATGGCTAGCTGCATAAAACCCAATGGATAATGCCAAACAAACAAGCCCAAACAAGTACATGGAAAGATGAAGGAGCAAAATTGCCACAAATGGGAACATATTGATTGATTGTTAGAATAGGCTAAATGTGTCCTTCTTCATAGAAGATGAATAGGATCAGCATTCCTTGTACCCCCTTGAACCTCTAAATTTGAAAATTGTATAACTTTCACTATTACTACTTCTACTACACATAAAATGCTTTATATATATATATTTATATATATATATATATATATATATATATATATATATATATATATATATATATATATATACAACAACAACAACAACAACAACAACAACAGATTTTCAATGTGGTCTCTAACTTTTGGATCTCACTGTATCTGCTTCATATATATATATATATATATATATATATATATATATATATATATATATATATATATATATATATATATATATATATATATATATATATATATATATATATATATATATATATATATATATATATTTAGCTTCCTAGATAGGCCCATATTTGCAGTAGATGTATTAAATGGACCCATGGATTAGACAGTCAGAGTGTAATTTTGTTGCTGTGCACTGATGCAACAACAAACAGATTGGTTAGAAACACCCACTGACCTTAGCATCTTCCCTACAAACAAGGTCTCGGTCAGCCCATATGGTTAACAGACACAAAATCTGATGTTATTTAATTACACAGTACCTGCCTAACACCAAAAACCTCAGTTTTCTCCACACACAGATACAGTAGCAAGCACCAGAACTAGCAGGATTGCCTGTGCAGCATGTTGCCAGAAGCAAGCAGTCCTCAACAACTGGAGTGTTGTGTCTAAATCTGACTCACTGTTTTATTTTTTTTTAGAAGCAAATCAAATATAGATAGATAAAACCTGCCTGAAAAAGTTTTGGCTTACATTATTTCCACCCAAATATGCAGCTTTACTCAGGAATACAGTACAATGTGAAAGAAAAATTGGGTGTAGTATCTGTTTCATGTTGTCTGGAGGACATAATGACTCAAAGTTGCTTCGCTCGCAAATAAAAGCCATAAGAGTCCTTTTGAACGAATATTTAAAGTGTACAGACTGTACTATAATCACTTGGGCACTATTACTCTTTCAGTCATTGGTTATAAAAACAATAATGGAAAAAGGTCACCGTTTATTTAGCCAATGCTAAATAAATTATTAGACAATTATACACGGTATGGTCAAAAGTATGTGGCTATCTGACCATCACACCCAGATGTGCATATTGAAAAATCATGGCCATTTACATAGATTTAGTCCCTATATATTATAACTTTTGCTGTTATAATAATCACCACTCTTCTGGGAAGGCTTTCCATTAGATTTTGGAGTGTGGCTGTGAGGATTTGTGTTCATTTATCCACAAGAATATTAGTAAGGTCAGGCGTGAAGGCCTTTTGAGCAGTCGATGTTCCAGTTCATCCTAAAGGGGTTGAGTGTGGTCAGGGACAGGGTTCGGTCGACCTGAGTTCTTCCATTCCAACACTGGCAAATCATGCCTTTATGGACCTCACTTCATGCACAGGGGTGTGGTAATGATGAAACAGGTTTAAGCCTTTTGTCATGTCAGCACCTCATTACAACTATCTCTGTCTATAAGCATGGCCACTGCAAGCCATTCTTTCCAGTCTGCTTCATGGTTTACAGACATGGCTGTCATGGACTATAACACACAACACTCAACACTCAGTACATACTTCAAACCTGCACACAATACAAAGTCTTGCCCAGCATAGAGCATTCTCCAGACTTACCAAGGCTTATTATCATGATTGTACATCTGGTTCTTGATTCTATTTTTTTCTGGTTAATGATTTTGCTCTTAAACCTAGTCTGTTTGCTCATCGCTGGCTGTGTTTCTTGACCATGTTTGCCAGTTACAATAAAACATTTTAACCTGCACCTCCAGCTGTCTCTGCTGCCTGACACCCTTCAGTTCCAGTGAAGGCAAATTTTAATGCTACAGCAAAAGAAATTCCATACAACTGTGTGCTTACAACTTTGTGGCAACAGTTTGGACAAGAACCACTTTGGACAGCAAGGTGTCCACATAATTTTGTCCAAATATTGTATAAACAACTACTTTCAAATGTTTTGTGTATTGGATCAAGCTATTATTTTTTTAACAACCACATTGCATTTCTGCAGAGCTAAAGCTTTTCCCAGAGTGCAGCAACTCCAAGACCATCTGAGTGAGATAGTCCCAAACTCTAACATGGATATTGATGATATGACTATGCTTTTTTGCTTTATTACATTTACATTTACATTTATGGCATTTGATAGACTCCCTTATCCAGAGTGACTTACAGAAGTGCTTTGAAGTCTCTTTCAATAAATACCTTCCGATATTAGTTTACTAGAACACAGACTAAGAATAATATCAGTCTAAAATTCTATTGGGAGGTAATATAGTAAGACAACAAAACTTTTTTTTTTAATGAAAAGTGCTAATTTAAGTACTTTAGGCAGAGGTTGTTCTTTAGACATTGTTTGAAGACTGGCAGTGAATCAGCTGTTCGGACATCTAGATGAAGTTCATTCCACCACTTAGTTGCCAGAACAGAGAAGCGTCTTGATGCATGCCTTTCTTGTACCCTGAGATCCCTCCAAGGATTGGAAGGAGCATTGCAGGATGTGATATGTGTTTTGAGGTAAGTGGGTGCTGGTCCATTTTTGGCTTTGTAGGCACATCTCAAATTATAAATGCAATAAAAATGCATTTACATGAATCACGATTACCGTAATTCTCAGACTATTGAGCACATCTGAATATAAGATTTTAATTTTAAGAAGAAAAACAGTTTTGAACATTTATCGGCCGCACTTCTCTATAAGCCGCAGGTGTCCACGTTGTAACTGTCACGATTTGTGACATAAACGAAGCAGGACGGATGCAAGTGCAGTTAGGACGAGACCTTTTATTGAAACAGAGGAGAACAGACTCAAGAGAAACAAGAACCATGACTCAATGAACTAAGCTAACTAAACCAACTAACTTAAACATTAACTATGACATGAAGCAAATACTCTATATCTATACTCTATAAACCACTTCTACATCTATATTCTAAACGAAGTCTATACAACTCTAAGCTATGCTACAAGCTACTAGGCTATAAGCTATGCTATAAGCTACTAGGCCACAGGCTAAGCTATAAGCTAACTAAGACACATGGCATGAACAAATACTCTAACTCTATATCTAATTACCCACGTTGTGTGTGTCATGGCTCCCAATATATATACACACCAGCCAAACTGCTAACATCTGCGGGCAATAACAAAACACACGTGACTTGACAACACATGACAAGATGGGGTGGAGACATGATGTCAACCAATATGCATTTCTTCATGTGTTTTCCCTGATGAGGGGGAGTGCATGAAGCCCAAAACGACTGATCTGAAGAATGTAGTGTGAGCTTGTTAGATTTAATTCGAACAGTTTCATTGGTCCACTGTGACCTGTTGGGTCATTTCATTTGTCCGATGTGACAAGGTTAAATGTTTTGGCGACATGAAACTCGTTAGCCCGTAAAAATCCATAAATTAGCCGCATCATTGTTTAAGCCGCAGTTTTCAAAGCGTATGAAAAAAATAGCGGCTTATAGAAATTACGGTACTGTATAAATACATCTTTAATATAACAAGTTCTGTCTTCTGTCTTTTTCACCTCAGTGGGCAAAGTAGGCTGTGTAGCTATGTATTTAGTTATTATAGCTTTAGTTTTTATAAGTGGCAAAGGGCCTTGGAATTGCCTTGATAAAAATCACATCACAATAATATAGGCTATTACAGGTTGAATGCGTATTTTATCCAAATTTTGTAGTTAGTTGAAATACCATAAAACATTAGGAAGGTTAGAGAATGTATTTGTGAATGGTCATGGAACATTAGAAGAGCAGGAGCTATTGGCATTAGTGTGTAACTGTCTATTGGGTGTCAGTCAGTGCTATTTAATACAAACCATTAAAAGAGTTTCAAAAAGTTTGCAAAGATTAAAAAAATACTATTAAAAGCAGTCATTTATGAGGTTTTTTCTTTTTATATCTGTTGTGTTGATACAGTGGCTTTAAATCATGATTAAAATGTTACAGCGTTTGTTGTAGATACAGTAATTATTATGGAGAAGAAGGTAACATCGAAACTATATGGTAAGAATAAGAGAACACTAAATAAAGCTTAAAAAGGCTGATAATTATGCCAAATACTGTAACTGCTGTATTCACAATTTATAGCTATGTATTTATGACTGGTATGTGATCCCCTTTAATAAACCAACCCAGATGCATACTCCTGAGGGTAAAAGAGAAGGCTTCTTTTGTACATTTTTCTTCTCTGCTTAGGAGATAGGGATGAGTACAAACCATAGAATGAAGAATTCATCATGTCTCTGAAACATTCTGTTCATCAACACAGCATCCCCCAGAGAAAAATTAGCAATATCTTTGGCTCCAATTCAAATTCCATGCAGATGTCAAAGGTGAGGTGTCTGCTTCTAATAATGGCTTTCCTCAAACTCGTTCTTCAAAAAAGACAATGTATTTGTCTTGAGCTTTCACTCATTTCCCACCAATGTGCTGGTGAGAAAAAATGGATGAAGGTGAAGCAGCATGTGCATCTGTAGTGAGCATTTCAAAGTATCTGACTACTCAAAAATCACCAAAACCTGTGGCTATACCCTCTTGATTTGAATTGACAGATCAAACATCTATCGTCTTTGTTTTTGATAAAGTCAGAAAAGCAAGCCAGAAAACTCATTAAAACACAGAAGTATGAGAAAGATTTAGTGGCTACCTTAAAATCAAATAAGTGTAGAAATGTCTCCTTCCTAAGCTTTGTTTAGCTTTTCCGTCAATCCCCCTCGATGACATTTTTGCTATATACAGATGTGGCCTTTAAGAATGCATGTTTTTTTCACACAGTTTCATGCGATTCATCACGTGTGATCATGCGGCACCCTTCAGGCATGCTTCTTAGAATTTCAATTCATTTGCTGTGCCTAGGTTCGCCTCTGAAACTCCCCCTCACACACTGTCTGCCTGTCCCATAGAGCCCCCTCTACCGCTCCTGCATTATGCCACTGTTTTAATGATGGGCACTTGCTGTCCTTGAGAATAATATTTTTCCAGACTGATTTTTCCCACACTTTTTTATTCTTAAGAGTTGAAGATGGGTGAGAAATAGACTGACAGACACCGCTACTGTGCCAGAATATCTCAACTCCTAAATTAGTGCCTCCAAGTTTCTCTCTATAGCCATGGCTATAAACCTGGAAATTAAAAGCTATTAAACATTTGATCAAGGCACATAATCAAATCGAGTCTCTTCTTGTACGTACATTGGGTAAGTTTATTTCAAAGCATTAGTGGAAATATTTTTCCTTTTATACAGATTTGAGGCCGCTATTCCACCTCTTCACATTATTCAGAATTTATGATAACATAAAGATTAATAAGTCTATATAAGTTTAAATTAGTTAACTGTTATTTAAAGAGCAAATCATAAGCTCTGTGGCCCAAATGTTTTTTTCTGTATTAAAAATACATCCTTATCATCTTTGCGATCTTTTCCAATAAGAAGCTCTTTAATGCAATGTAAAATACAGTATACTGTATGCTCTGAGTATTGTCCTTAATAGGCGACAATTTAAATAATACACAAATATGTGCAATAATTGATGAGTGTATATTCATGTACGATAAGATGCGGATAGTTTAAGGAGGCACCACTATCAGACACAGATTCTGTGTTTACTTTACTACTGAAAGGCTCAGTTCTTATCCAACACCTGTACAGTGGTGTGAAAAAGTGTTTGCCCCCTTCCTCATTTCCTGTTCCTTTGCATGTTTGTCACACTTAAGTGTTTCGGAACATCAAACCAATTTAAACAATAGTCAAGGACAACACAAGTAAACACAAAATGCAATTTGTAAATGAAGGTGTTTATTATTAAAGGTGAAAAAAAAATCCAAACCATCATGGCCCTGTGTGAAAAAGTGATTGCCCCCTAAACCTAATAACTGGTTGGGCCACCCTTAGCAGCAACAACTGCAACCAAGTGTTTGCGATAACGTGCAATGAGGTTTTTACAGCGTCCTGGAGGAATTTTGGCCCACTCATCTTTGCAGAATTGTCCTAATTCAGTTACATTAGAGGGTTTTCGAGCATGAACGGCTTTTTTAAGGTCATACCACAACATCTCAATAGGATTCAGGTCAGGACTTTGGCTAGGCCACTCCAAAGTCTTCATTTTGTTTTTCTTCAGCCATTCGGTGGTGGACTTGCTGGTGTGTTTAGGATCATTGTCCTGCTGCAGAACCCAAGTTCGTTTCAGCTTGAGTACACGAACAGATGGTCGGACATTCTCCTTCAGGATCTCTTGGTAGACAGCAGAATTCATAGTTCCTTTTATCACGGCAAGTCTTCCAGGTCCTGAAGCAGCAAAACAGCCCCAGACCATCACACTACCACCACCATATTTTACTGTTGGTATAATGTTCTTTTTATGAAATGCAGTGTTCCTTCTACGCCAGATATACTTGGACACACACCTTCCAAAGAGTTCCACTTTTGTCTCATCGGTCCACAGAATGTTGTCCCAAAAGTCTTGGGGATCATCAAGATGTGTTGGGGAGAAATTGAGACGAGCTTTGATGTTCTTTTTGCTCAGCAGTGGTTTTCTCCTTGGAACTCTGCCATGCAGGCCATTTTTGCCCAGTCTTTTCCTGATGGTGGAGGCATGAACGCTGACCTTAACTGAGGCAAGTGAGGCCTGCAGTTCTTTGGACGTTGTTGTGGGGTCTTCTGTGACCTCTTGGATGAGTCGTCGCTGCGCTCTTGGGGTAATTTTGGGCGGCCGGCCACTCCTGGGAAGGTTCACCACTGTTCCATGTCTTCGCCATTTGTGGATAATGGCTCTCACTGTGGTTCGCTGGATTCCCAAAGCTTTGGAAATGGCTTTATAACCCTTTCCAGACTGATAGATCTCAATTACTTTCTTTCTCAATTGTTCCTGAATTTCTTTGGGTCTCGGCATGATGTGTAGCTTTTAAGGATCTTCTGGTGGACCTTACTGTGTCAAGCAACTCCTATTTAAGTGATGCCTTGATTGTGAACAGGTGTGGCAATAATCAGGCCTGGGTGTGGCTAGAGAAATTGAACTCAGGTGTGGACAACCACAGTTATAGTATGTTTTAACAAGGGGGGCAATCACTTTTTCACACAGGGCCATGATGGTTTGGATTTTTTTTCACCTTTAATAATAAACACCTTCATTTACAAATTGCATTTTGTGTTTAATTGTGTTGTCCTTGACTATTGTTTAAATTGGTTTGATGTTCCGAAACACTTAAGTGTGACAAACATGCAAAGGAACAGGAAATGAGGAAGGGGGCAAACACTTTTTCACACCACTGTATATAGCTCATGGCTCTTAATTAATGGTTCCATCATATTCAGTCTGTACCATGCATATTGTGTGTTTTGTTAGTTAGGTTTGTATAAATTGCCTAATTTCTGACATTTTTATACATAGTGGTGGAAATGGCCAAGATATATTGGGGAGACTGTAGTTGGGGAGTTTTTATTTTTTTATTTTTGATACTTGATGACCAGAATGTAAATATAATATATATGTAAACATATCAAGAAAAACATTACATTTATTTAATTCGTCCTCCAAACAAGAAAGGCACATGAAATGTAAATGAACAACATTCATTAATTATGTCTGGCACAAAACAAACACCACTCATTCATCCTTATATTCCATATCATGATCCCCTGCTCTCTCACTCCTGCCTTTTTTTACCAGGTGGTCCAAAGAAATTTTTTTTTTTCTTCATCCGGCCCAATTGACTGGCTCTGGCCCCTACAAACTCTGTGACAGTCTTTGTCAGTGCAATAAAAAATGAAAGTGGTACAGTTAAAACCCAAAGTTGCTTGAGGATCTGCATAAATATCAGCTAAAAAACTTTACAAACATTACATATCTCTTCGCTTAACTATAGACCAGGTTTCTATTTGCAATAAACATGTAAGCAAACATGACTGTAAATATAATACTTAGCAAGCTATGATAATGAAAATAAATTAAGATAAATAAGGGTATCCAAAATAGATTAAACCTAGGTTATTTCATGCAGTTTTTTCATATCAAAGTTTCTACTATCGCATCTGTTATAGTAACTGTTTCTGTTAAGATCTTCAGCTCGAAAAGACTGCATTAACTTCCCTGAGGTGCTCTGATCAGTCCTAAGAACATGCGCACTGATAGAGTAGCATTCCCATTGGATACAGCCTGTAGGTATTACGGCCAATCACAAAAGTCAACATTGTGTAATCACAAGCAGAATATCCCCACTAAGCTTATGTGTGGAATTTGTATTTATGTGTGGAATTTGCTTTCGTAGGCTTTTGAGTGGATAAAAGATAGAAAAACTCTTTCTTTTTTTTCACACATTTCTTGAAAAAGTGTCCCCCGTCCACCTCCATTTCCATCCCTGTTTATGCATAATTAAAGTATGGTGTCCTGCGGGGCTCTTTTCTAGGACTGTTGTGACTGTCATTATATAAATGCTTATATTGTTTACTGTTCTGCTACATATCATTAGATGGCTAACAATCATTGCTATCCTGATATATAAGCCAAGAACGCCAATATACACCATCTTCATGTATTGTGGATTGAATAAAGGTTGAAAGCTTGAAAACGAGGCAACTTTCTCCTAAATTCAGTCTAACCCAACTGTCTGATTATGTCAAACCTATTTCTATTCAATTATAGTATGTAGTGAAAAACTTTGAAATCGTTATCATTGATTCCAGTTTGTCTTTTTATGTAAGTATAGGTACTACTGCAAAGATAGATCTCCTACTACCACAAAACATTTCTAAGCTGAGAAATCACTATCCTCACAAAATACTGCTACTCACAAATAAAAATCGCAATGGTCTAGCCCCAGAGGACATCTATTATCACAACTAATTTGATTACAGTACCTTGATCACAGATTATCAATACCTGAAATAGTTTAAAATTTTCAGAAAGTAAAAAAAAATGTGTGGAGTTCATGCACAGTGAACTAACTCAGTTGTAATTACTCACTCTGCTGACAGTAGAGCAAACGTGCACTGATATCTCAGGGCTCCATCATGCCTATTCTACCTTCTGGCTCTCCCTTTTATGTTAAGCTGTTAAACCTATTGTGCCTGAGTCTTATCTGTGTATGGTTTTCAACTATCTGAGATCCTCCCTCCTGAGCAGATGATCCTGCTTTGGTCATGTGTATTCTCTCAACCAATTCAAACACTTTGAACCAGCTGTGTGTGCAGTTCAATCTCCTGTGGATGCCTGGAGGGTGCATAAACAATTAGCACTTCCCTATTAAATTCCTGCTATGTAACAGTTTAAAATTAGCTGCAGATTATCTTCAGTGCCATTTACAACAAGAAATCTGAACCTCTTTCTGGACCATTCATTTGTCACACCACAGTATGCACATTCTAATATTTTTTCTTTGTTAATCTCAGTTGTACTGCTGTACTCTATATTTTTGCTCTTTTGTGCTCACTTCAGTTCCATGTTCCAGTGTCAAAAAAAATAAAGTGTTTGTCCCTTTTTAGTCTTGCTTTATTGACTCATGACTGAACTTTGTCAAATCGTAACTCCAATAGTTGATGAGCACGCAATGCTTTAATAAATATGCTCTCTGGGGTTTAACCAGTGATCTGTGTCTGAGAGCCTGTGTTTACGCAACACTGTGCTGAAAACAATTCCATCTCTGAATTAAGAAGCATGGCAAAAGGAAGATGACCCATGACTCACTCTCTGCTACTGTGGATAAACAAAAGTGTATATCCAAGACTATGCATTGCGTCAGCAAATGATTTTGCCTAAAAAACATTTGTTGTTCAAAATAACAAAGACTGTAATGCTCACAAGAAACATCCTTCAACACATTTAGCCTGGTTTGTCTTTTTACAGTAATATACAATTGTTGAAGAGTTATTTACAAGCACAATATCCAGTGAGGCTCAAGATTTCTGCCTTGTATTATCTCAGGGAGTTTTTCTTGCTCATTAGGGATCTAGGTCTCCATTTGGAGCTCCTTTGTGACAATTTATAGTGTTGAAAATGCTATACAAATAAAACTGATATAAAGTAGATTAAATTGAACTTGGTTTTGGGATTGAATCATTGTCTATACACTGGAACCTTATACTGTCCCAGATGACAAAATGAGATGTTTGAGCAGTTGGTCATACAGGACATCAAGGCATGACAGCAAGAGTCACATAGCTAGCTGCCTGTTTGCAGCACTGATTTACCCTTAGTAAATAGCCAACCTTATGGCCTGGGACCTTGAGTATATCTTGACTAATGCGTCCCCCCACACCTCCCACATACACCCCAGCATAACAGAACCACTAGTTTTTACTTTGTCACCAATCTGGACTATTCTTAATATTAGAGAATATGAAAATGACCTGCACTAACCAATAATGTCATCCAGTATAATACTGATATAATTGATATGATCCAAAATGAAACCAATAATTTTAGTCAAACATTTATTCACACCCTTGCCAAATAAATAAAAAAGTGTAGGCAAAACACATCATGTGGTGGTGGTGTGTTCACCAGGTCCATTATTATGGCACTTTGGTAGGTGTTTTTTTTTAAATTATTTAAATGTTTCTTTTTTTATGTTCAATCATTTGACACAAAACTTACAAAGAGAAATTTATCCTTTTAACCAACCTGAGAAAATAGCATCTGTGGAAAAGCTGAACGTGAAAGTAAACTCAGAAACTAAAGAAGGTACTAATGAAACTGTGCTCTTGTTCAAATGTGAGTAGAAAGTAGTTGGTAGTCCATAAAGGTATGCAAAATAATGTGGGGCCTGAAAACTTCAAGAATATGTTGGGACAATGAAAGTAAATTTTTTTTTTACAGAGATCAATGCCCAGCCAATGTTCTATAAAGCTTGTTATGTGTCATATTCCAAGTGTGACTCAAGATATTTTAACAAATTCATACTGCATCTGTGGCAACTAAAATGTAACAGCAAATCCAGCACTGTAAGCAGTGTTAACTCCATCACGTAGAGTATACACAGGTACAGGAAGCAGTTCTTTTTGGGTTTTGGCTCAAACCACATTTATAGAAGGAGTTGGAGTTGTGGATGGAGGTGTCATCCAAATGGTGTCTTACTGTATAATGAATCTCAATAAAAGCCAATTTCACTAGACTAGGTTTTTTTTTTTTTTTTTTCTGTAGACAGTGCCATGAATCACGTACTTCATGGTGTTCCTGGCAGACCGTGTTAGTTGGAAGATACTTTCAGTAGCAGCAGTGATGAGCTAATCTGGCAAATCTTAAAACAGTGTTGACGAGATGTGCAGAGTTTAGATTGATCGCAAACAATGGCAAATTGAATTCTTTAAAGATTCAATAGAATACCACCGACCAGGGTCATCAATTAGATTAAATTCTCATGGAGGAAAGACTTAAGTAAGATTGAAAAGTAATCCTCATTAAAACTACTCTTACAAGTATATGCAATATATGAGTCATGGTTGATTTAAAATAAACCTGAAACTAAGATGAAGAGTGAATAGAAACATGCCTCCTCGTTTCAGCTACAATTTATCCCCACTTACATTCTCACTCCTTGCTGTTACCATAATAACACTTTTTTTTTCTTCTGTCTAATAGGTAACAATACGTTTTTTGGCTGTTCATATGTGCATGCTATTGTTCTTTGGTCCTACTCTGATAATGTCACTATGGCATGTTCTCTAACACTCTCTCTCTCTCTCTCTCTCTCTCTCTCTCTCTCTCTCTCTCCACACACACACACACACACACACACACACACACACACACACACACAGTTATAGTCAGGACCATAAATAGTTTGTCTCTGTATATCAGAAGCAATGGAAGCAATCAATGATGTGATTGAAGTGTAAACTTTCAGCTTTAATTCAAGGGGTTTACAAAAAAATATTACATTAACCTTTTAGGATTTGCAGCCATTTATTTATTTCCTTAATTTTCACAGGATCAAAAGTAATTAGACAAACTAACATAATCATAAACATTAGGATTAGTTTTAATACATGGATGCAAATCATTTGTAGTCAATGACTGCATGAAATCTGGAACCCATAGACATCACCAAATGCTGAGTTTCCTCCCGTGAGATGCTTTGCCAGGCCTTTACTGGAGATGCCTTCAGTTGCTGCTTGTTTGTGGATCTTTCTCACTTAATTTTTTTCTTCAGTAAGTGAAAAGCATGCTCAATTGGGATGAGGTCATCAGACATTTAAGAACTTTTAATTTCTTTGCCTTAAGTAGCCCTTGGGTTGCTTTCACTGGATATTTTGCATTATTATCCATCTGTACTGTGAAGTAGTGTCCTATCAGTTTTGCAGCATTTGAATGAATCTGAACAGAAAGTATAGTTCTGTACATGCCCATTCCACAACACAACCTCCACATGTTTCAAAGGTGATGTGGTATGCTTTAAAACACGAGCCCTTCCTTTCCTTCTTCATTCTCTTCTCTTTCCATCATTCTTGTACAAGTTAATCTTGCACCAGGACTGGTCAGGCTTTTTAGAGATTTTTTTTTCTTCTTTTTTTTTTCTTCTCTATTCTTTCTGTTCTTGAGTGTTACCAGTCGTTTGAGGTAATTCTTTTGTGTTTAAATTCATGAAGATGCCTCTTGATTGTAGTCCTTGACAATGATACGCCTATCTCCTTCAGTGTGTTCTTGACTTGGCTAGACATTGTGAAGTGTTTTTTTCCAAGAAGAAAAGAAATCTTGATCATCCACTTTAGTTGTCTTCCATGGACTTCCAGGCCTTCTGGTGTTTCTGAGCTCGCCAGTACATTCCTTCTTTTTAAGAAAGTACCAAATTGTTGATTTTGGCCAGTCCAAAAGTTTCTGTTATCTCTCTGATAGGTCTGTTTTTTTTCAGCCTAATGCTGGCCTCCTTCACTTGCATCATCACCTATATATATATATATATATATATACTGTGAGGGAAAAAAGTATTTGATCCCCTGCTGATGTTGTACATTTGCCCACTGACAAAGAAATAAATAAATATAAATTATAAATAAATAAATATAAAATATAAATTGATTTGCATTTTAATGAGGGAAATAAGTATTTGACCCCCTCTCAATCAGAAAGATTTCTGGCTCCCAGGTGTCTTTTATACAGGTAATGAGCTGAGATTAGGAGCACACTCTTAAAGGGAGTGCTCCTAATCTCAGACACCTGTCCACATCAATCAATCAGATTCTAAATTCTCCACCATGGCCAAGACCAAAGAGCTCTCCAAGGATGTACAAGGAGGGACAAGGAGGGACAAGATTGTAGACCTACACAAGTCTGGAATGGGCTACAAGACCATTGCCAAGCAGCTTGGTGAAAAGGTGACAACAGTTGGTGCGATTATTCACCAATGGAAGAAACACAAAAGAACTGTCAATCTCCCTCGGCCTGGGGCTCCATGCAAGATCTCACCTCGTGGAGTTGCAATGATCATGAGAACAGTGAGGAATCAGCCCAGAACTACATGGGAGGATTTGGTCAATGATCTCAAGGCAGCAGGGACCATAGTCACCAAGAAAACAATTGGTAACACACTACGCCATGAATGATTGAAATCCCCCTGCTCAAGAAAGCACATATACATGCCTGTCTGAAGTTTGAGAATGAACATCTGAATGATTCAGAGGACAACTGGGTGAAAGTGTTGTGGTCAGATGAGACCAAAATCGAGCTTTTTGGCATCAACTCAACTCGGCGTGTTTGGAGGAGGAGGAATGCTGCTAAGAACACCATGCCCACCGTCAAACATGGAGGTGGAAACATTATGCTTTGTGGGTGTTTTGCTGCTAAGGGGACAGGACAACTTCACCGCATGAAAGGTATGATGGACGGGGCCATGTATCATGTACTTTGGTGAGAACCTCCTTCCCTCAGTCAGGGCATTGAAACTGGGTCGTGGATGGGTATTCCAGCATGACAATGACCCAAACACACGGCCAAGGCAACAAAGGAGTGGCTCAAGAAGAAGCACATTAAGGTCCTGTAGTGGCCTAGCCAGTCTCCAGACCTTAATTCCCATAGAAAATCTGAGGAGGGAGCTGAAAGTTAGACTTGCCAAACGTCAGCCTCGAAACCTTAATGACTTGGAGAAGATCTGTAATGAGGATTGGGACAAAATCCCTCCTGAGATGTGTGCAAACCTAGTGGCCAACTACAAGAAACATCTGACCTCTGTGATTGCCAACAAGGGTTTTGCCACCAAGTTCTAAGTCATGTTTTGCAGAGGGGTCAAATACTTATTTCCCTCATTAAAATGCAAATCAATTTATAACATTTTTGACATGTTTTTCAGTTTTTTTTTTTGTTGTTAGACTGAAAATTTCTTTGTCAGTGGGCAAACGTACAAATTCAGCAGGGGATCAAATACTTTTTTCTCTCACTGTATAAGTGTGTGTATATATATATATATATATATATATATATATATATATATATATATATATATATATATATATATATATATATATATATATATTATATATATATTATATATTATATATATATATATATATATATATATATATATATATATATATATATATATATATATATATATATATATATATAAATTATATATAATTATATATATAACTCATGTTGTAGGCCAGAGAAAATGTGTTCCTGGTTGGCTCTAGCCTGTAGACCAGCATTTAATGATTGTGACCTTAGAAATAGACTATAATGGATAAGAAGGTACTTCACAAATTCCATGAAAACTGATGTAGTCATCACAGAACACGAGTTCGGTAATTTGAGCCACTTGTATTGTTTTCTATGTCGTTTCATAAAAGGACTATTACTTCAAATTGCTACTGAACCTACTCTTCAGCTATTCATCCATGGAATCATCTGTTGCCACAAGGCAATTCATAGAAATGGGCTTTGGCATGTGAATGGGCATTCAAAAAAGCAAAAGAGCTGATTAGCTCAGAAAATGTGCTCACAAAATACAACCTACCCCAGCACATAGCTTGTGATTCTTTACCATATGGCATTGCTGCAGTGTTATCACAATGGATGCATACAGGATCTGAGAGAAGCTTTTATAATGGAGGTACAGAATTTTAATTAGTACCTGTATGGACTGTGCTTTTCACTGATAATAACTGACCATTTGTTTCTATTGGCCATTTTTTTTATGTTTTCAGGGGTCATGAATATCCCCCTGAATTGAAACCATACAACATGCAACATGTTGCAACATTGCCTCTGCTGTGAGAGCCAAAGGAAATTGATGGCATTAAAGGGTGGCATGTTAAAAATGGATCTGCAATTCTAACCTGATTTATTGAGCTTGGTCTGTTTACCAAGGTTACCTCATGTGGCACATAATCCTTGTTTCAAAGTACTAAAGCACTTCATGTAAACACATTAACGTGAAAGGCTTTTGAAGAAACTGGGTATCAACATACCCAACAACACTCTCAGATAGCACCTGTTTTCTCATGAAAATGGCTGCGTACCGTCTACAGGCAAATGAGGCCTGTCTAGCTTAAGTAAAGTGTGAAATATTTTGCTGGCAGAAGAGCACAGCAAGTCCAGCTCTGAGAGAAAAAGAGGAACTTACTGCCCTTCTGTTATTCAAAGTTCACA
Organism: Ameiurus melas; assembly: GCA_012411365.1. Lineage (NCBI taxonomy): Eukaryota > Metazoa > Chordata > Actinopteri > Siluriformes > Ictaluridae > Ameiurus > Ameiurus melas. The sequence continues at coordinate 15,263,483 of CM022765.1, read as the reverse complement.
GCCATTTTTTTCTGTCAAAGGTCACAGCCCTTCTGTCTCTCAATGCTTCCAGCTCCTCTCTCTGAAGCATTTCAGACACACGTTTCTTCCTTTTTCTCTCTCTCACTAAAGCAGAGGCTCTCAACCTTTTGTAACTAAAGCCCCCATAGCCTCCCCAATCATGTGGCATGCCAATATATTGTGTGTGTGTGTGTGTGTGTGTGTGTGTGTGTGGTGTATATATATATATATATATATATATATATATATATATATATATATATATATATATATATATATATATATATAAACCTAATCTATAATCTGTTTTTGATAGATAGATAGATAGATAGATAGATAGATAGATAGATAGATAGATAGATAGATAGATAGATAGATAGATAGATAGATAGATTTATTTTTTGCTTTTGTTTTTGTACTTTTTAAATTACTTTTGATAACTTTTATGATTTTTTAAAATAACATATATAACATATATAACTTTCACGATTCCCCCGTGCAACTGTGCGCGTTGAGCGCTGTTGCACATGCATGGGCCTCTTCCGGGATGACGTCAAGGGTCACGTGTGTTGTAGAATTGCGAGCAGCTGTGAACGGTTGTGGCGCTAAGGACTGGAAGTCTAATTATACCGGGAGCCATGTTCCACATGGGGCGGTTCAACTGTCTGACTGACTGATCTACATATGGACATATCGACGTGTGTGTATGACGGAATGTATTGTAAAGCTAAAGGGCGATTATCGTGAATGCCGTTTCAGTTTATGTTTATGCCTTAGCCATAGCATTAGCGCTAGCCGTAGCCAACGGAGCATAGTTAGCTCAGGAGTTTGTTTATCGTGTTTTGTGTTGCATTCGTCACTGTTAATAAAAGTCACCGTTCCACTGCGACTGCATCCTGCCTCCTTCCCTTCACGTCACGTCGCGTAACAATATCAAAATAACAAATATAACATGAATTATCAAAAATGTTTCTGAACAGTATAACTACTTTGAGGAAGTGAACTAGGCTGTAATAACGTGGACTATTTTACATGTAAAACATGTTGCATTCCATTCATCTTGCATTCTAAAAACATTTGCATAAGAATTATGTAAATTGGGCACTATGAGATACTGCAATCCTACAAGTTCGACAATAGGAAGAATTCAAGCGCTGCAAAATGTACACTCTGCTCCTGCTACAGGAAACCCCATTAACAACCACACCAGAGTATCAAGCACCTGATTCATCTTTATCAATTGACCACCCAGCATGACCAATCTTCTTCTTTAGCCAAAATCAAAGAAGTCATCATACAGGCAGTTAAATCTATACTGATTCCAACCATTTCTACAATTTTATCCATGCTAGCTCCTTACATATAATTGCCAAGATAGTGCCAGACAGAGTAGAGTGGTCTTCCCCTGCCAAACCTTGTTTACACCCAATGTTTCTTCCTCCTAGTTGCAGACCAAAATTTTCATTACCTCTGTTGCTTTGAACTTGCTCACTGGGCATTAAGGCACTGTCACCTCAAGTGCTCTGGGATAATTCACTTACAGATGCTCTATAAAGTAATTCTTCTATCATGTCCACAAAAATTAATCAGCATCTTTTGCTATCCAGACAATGTCATTTCTTGTCAAATTTGCGTTGTCTCCCTTTCAGACCTGCACATATCATCCACTGGAGTCAAACAACCCTTCATGCCATGGGAGCCATCCTCGCACTCTAGACATCCATCTGCCTGTGATTAACTTTAAGAAGATCTTTAGTTTGACATAATCTCCTAGACATACTGCAGCTACATCTAGATAAAGAAATAGAGCCTCAGTAAGGACTCACTAGCTACAGTACGCATCATTTTAACTGTCCTTTGGGGGCCTAGCTAGCTACCATAAAGTTCTCCCCAGTTCTGCAATCCCTCTTCATGTCATTTAGTTGAGTATGTGGTCTGCACTCACAAAGTAATATGTAGTACAATGAGATTAGCTAAAAAGAATTGTTGAAAGACTCTTTCTAATGCTCTTTGAAGGTAAGCAATGTATCCTTTTTATTTTGATGTGACTCGTTTACAGTAGGCTCTGTCAGCGTCGGCGCCACGAGGGGGCCCCAGGAGGCCCGGCCCAGGCACCTAGGTCACTGTGCTCACCTCTGGTATACACCCCACCCCACCACTGAACTTGATTTCAGCTACTGGGACTCAGCACCCAGCACAAATAACTAAATATTTTTTTAAATAATTTTGTAAATGAATTTAGTTTAGAGTAGAAGTTGACTAAAAAATACTTAACATCATCACCTACAGTCACAATCAGCAAAACTACATACACATGCATGCTGCTATGACGACAGTGACGCAAATAATGGTTGAGCGTCATCGTGAAAGGAAACTTTGCAAAGCTGACTTTGTCTAAAACATTTAACGTGTAGCTTTATAATTCAACAATAATGGATATTTCACAATGAATGGAAAGACCGCATCCTGAGAAGGTTTAATACTTCCACTCATCGCCTGCAGCTTTTCTTAAGATAAGATGTCTTTTTGCTTTTTTATCTTTGTTGTTACAGTGCTTTGCGAAAGAATCATCAACAAGTGGGACACAATTGTGAAGTGGAACGAATTCTATTGGATATTTTAAACTTTTTTAGCAAATAAAAAACTGAAAAGTGGTGCGTGCAAAAAAAAAGCTGTAGTTCTCTGCAGTTCATCCAGAGTGATCATTTATAATATTTATAAATATATTTACACACCCCAGCACACATTGTAAATTATAAATGATTATACAAGATGCAGTCCTCTAAGATACCAAGTTTCAATTAGTTTCAGTATTCATGAGTATTTCTAGTTTATTAAAGACACTTAAGCTAATGCTGAGTATTTTTCTGAGTTGTGTTGCTAGTTGCTATAGCAACAATGGTCCCCTATCAATGGGTTTAATTTGAATGCTCAGTTTTTTTGATGAGCATATTCTGTACATGACTGAGAATAATAATGTAAAAAAGAAAAAAAAAAGCCTGGGAATAAATATCTATGATGATTTACAATTACATTTTATGTTTTTCATAAAATGAAAAACATATCAGATCAGTTATAAATATAATAATTGAATAATGCTGGTTTGTGATTTCCAATACAATTAAGTAATCACAGACCACCTGGATATGATTTATCCATGACCATAGAGGATTAATTATGTGGAGTTAGCTAACAGAATGTGAAAACACTCAACTATACTTTAAGGGTCACACTGTCTGCCGGTTTTGGAAAAAAAAAGTGAAAAAACAAACAAAAAAACCAACAAACAAAAAAACAATGTCCCCAGTTTGTTGCACACAGACTTGTTATATACATTAGAAGGAAAACAGCCACAGCAGATTTGACACAATATTGACAACAGAACTCATGTTCAGGCGGCACGAATAAGTTCCACAATTTTTCACTAAAACTATTTTGCAGTAGTAAAAAAGTAGCAAATGCAAATAGGAGCATGGGACAAAAAATGGACCTAGAGAAAAACAGTAACCCTATTGTAGAAAACTGGATTTACACAGCTCTAACATTTATGACAGAAAAATGGCAAAGTAATATTTATACAAATGCCAAAGAAGGAAAGAAAAGGGGCATATTGTCATCATTTCTGTGATATTATCTCTGCTAATTCCTTGTTTGTATTTGCAGCCCTCCTTTCAGTCTTGTTATAGACAGACCCTCAAAGAGCCCTTCACTCACACAAATACAAACATATTGGATTTTAATGCTAAGTAGAATGAGACAATCTGTGCTTATAAACTAGTTAGCTAGATTGGGTAACGATAGCCAAAGCTTTCTTGGACTCAAGCTGGAAGGGGGCCCAGAGGATACAATGATGTACAATCCAAATTTCTGATCAAAATATATTGGCCAAAAAAAAAAAGGTTCTGTCCTCTGTACATGACCAGATGTTTAGAGGCTATTTCATGCTTGTTAATATGAATTATAACAAATCATCATGCTGTGAATGTTTACTTTGCATGTTTATAGCCATCTTGGATAACTAGAATGAGATGATGGAAAGTTAGCAACCTAACATGTTGTAGGTCATGGTGTAGGTCACCATAGATTCTGGCAGACAAGGAATTATGTATATAGACATGGATGAAAGGTGGTGTCAAGGAGAAAACAAATAATTCTGATCATTCACCCAATGATCGTTTAAGCCATGTGATATCAAAACTTGTTATTTCATGAATAATGACAATTTAAAATAAACAGTAACAGAAGCACAGTTTTAACATTGTCAACATCCATTCAAAAGAGAGATATTTTGCACTATGGATTTTTAGGCACTTTATATACATTTCTGTAGAAGCACAGCAAGACTGGTATCTACTGATCTAAGTATAATACTAAAGCAATGTAGCAATTTGATTGTTACCCTTAAAGCATTTCTTAAATGTATTATACAATATACAATATATGGAAGTTCATTTATTTCTATGTAAGCACACTGCACTACTTAAATACACTACTGAAATAAATGTTACATTATACACTCCCATGGAGGTTTTGTTTTACTTAATGCAATTTGTTCAAACCAATATATGGCATTCCTACCAATCTGATACGATTTTTAAAAAAATATTAAGCTGATGTCTTTTTTTGGATATTCATTTCAATCTCCAGCTCCGTCTATAATACAGTCCACCTTGTAAATGGATTAATTTTTTCAAGATTTTCTAAATGAAAATGGACATGACATAAACAACACAAATTTACTGCTATATGCCCTCCTCTGAGCTTGTAGTTACTTTAACAGATGTTGAATCCAACTGAGGTAACTGAGGTGAATCCAATCTTATCTGTGAAGGGCTGGTGTGGCTGCAGTTTTTCATTTCAACCAAGTAAGAGCCACATGACAGCTGATTAAAGACCAAGATCAACTAATTAAAAGGGTAGAATCAGGATTGGTTTGGCTTGATTGGTTGAAACAAAAAATTCTGCAGCCACACCAACCCTTAGTGGATAATACTATCTCCATGCAACCATGTGACTATATTCCACTTTATTACCTTATTTGATTATTTTTACCTTCTGAATCGAAATATTCACGATATTATACTGATTCAGTCCGAGTTAATATAGTAAGTCTGTACAAGTCTGTACAGCTGTAGATGTTCTAGGCGATGGTTCTAAGAATGAAAAACAATGAAAAGTCACAATAAGGTTATGATATCTTCAGGTTTTCCTAAGTCTTAGTGACTGGTAATGCAGGACATTGATGTGTTGTCGTCAGGACAAAAATTATCTGATGACACATTGTGAATTTGTTGGTCTGAAGCTCTTGTCACAGTCCATTATACTATCTCTGTTCATATCACAGACTATTCCTTTGGGCCCCAAGGAAACAGAGACATTGTTTCTTGAGCATAAACATCTCCAGGGTTTGTTGTAGCATCTGAAATAAATTCAAATTTCTTTTTAGTTCTCATAAAGGTTGGAATCTGTTGTCTGTAGCCATGTATCAAAAAGTACAAAAATATGACAATTTTCCTAATGAGGCAACCTTATTCAAATGTGGCGTGTGATGGTTTTTGTCTGAAAATAAAAATGTTTATCTCATTCAATCCATTTCAGTCAGTGGTGCAAAATATGTCATATAGCATGATGTTGATTTCTGTGTTGGCCTCAGGAAGAGGTCCATTCCAGACAGAGAAAAAAAAATCAATTGATCTGTGTTTTATGGCACAGGCAACCCACTGATTTGACTTGTCTATAACTGATTGAAGCCATTTACCTCAAATCTTCTGACATGCATTTGCTGCCTATGAGGATACAGTGAGAAGATACATCCTTTTAATTCATGACTGTTGCGATAATGTTCATAAACATTTACTTAGAGATTGGTTGCACTCTGTTATACTAATTAATTGGCATTCCTCTTTTGAAAAATGTTCAATTCTAGAATTCAGTGGTGGAAATCTGGGTGACCTCAGAGTGCAGGTCTTGTTGGAATCGTGAGCGGGATCCTGGTGGGATCTGTTCCAGGCCTAGTCATAGTGGAGTCCTTCCTGTCTGGGATGGTGTACAAACTGATAGTGGTTCTCGGTTGGGATTCCTGCCTCTGGAAATGGTGTTCTGTTCCATTCTGGTACGGAATGGTAAGCAGAACTCCCTGAAGCACCTCTTGAAATTCTCATCTAGGAAAGCATAAAGAATGGGGTTGAGACTGCTGTTAGTGTAACCAAGGGCAATGCACAGGTGCCAACTGGCGATGACAAAGGGATTCCTCTGATCAATCTCCACCAGAGTTTTGATAATAATGAAGATGTGAATGGGTGTCCAGCAGATGATAAATGCTGCCACCACCACTAGCACCATGCGAGTGATGCGACGCATATTCCTGTCCTTCTCCTTGGAACCAGAAAGAAGCCGAACACTGCGCAGACGAAGGATCATCAACCCGTAGCAGATTGTGATGACGAGGACTGGCACTACAAATGCGAAGATGAAGACACAGATTTTTGTGACTGTGTCCCAGTACCAATCAGGCTCTGGAAACTTCAGAGTACAGACTGTTTTTCCTGTTAGGAAATATTTTTAAAATTCAGCTGTGTTAGAACAACAACAATGCTTATGCTGCGTTTGGTAAACTATACTTAAGTTACATAACAATTTGTTACATGTAATTTATTTGAAGTAACACATTGTCGTTCACCTTGGTCTGTCACCTTGGTAACTGCCATGACCATTATGGGCACTCCAATGGCAGATGAGAGAATCCAAATGCACACGTTGATTAACTTAGCCTTGACGGGAGTCCGGAACTCGAGTGCCCTGACTGGGTGGCACACAGCGATGTAACGATCAACGCTCATCATGGTCAGGGTGAAGATGCTAGTGAACATGTTGTAGTAGTCAATGGCTATGACAAGCTTACACAGGGGCTCGCCAAAAGGCCAGGTGTTCATTAGGTATTTAGCACTCTGGAAGGGAAGTGTGCTGGTGGCCAAGGCATCAGCCAAAGCCAAATTGAAAATGTAGATATTTGTGGCAGTTTTCATCTTGGTATATCTGGACAAAACAAATACACAGAGAAGTATATTGTTAATATTTACTGTATATATGGCTTTAAAATACTGTCTTTCAGTAGCTATCATGCAGTAGCAATCAGAAAATAACATACCCACCGTGTATCTGGGTTGGTGTAATGGGTGTACTGTGATAACAATGAATTATAAAGAAGGATTTATGTACATTTTCATTGGATTTAATCTAAACTGAAAGCTATAACAGTATTACATTACAACAGAAACATACATCACATTTTGTGATGATAGCTAGTTGTCTGAAAACTAATTGACTGAAGGTTGCCATGTTTTTGAAGAAAACAAAAACATAAAAAAAAATCCAGTTACAGATTGGCAGAATGATGCAGTTCACCAAATTTCATCTGAATTGGTTTCTGAGAAATAGATATTTGTCTCCAGCCCTTATCAGTGACCTTAACTCCACCCCTTATCAATGACCACAGCTCCACCCCTTATCAATGACCACATCCTAACCTTTGCTGCTGTTCTCAAAACCTTCAGAAGTCTTTCAAGTTTGGTTCAAATCCACATGACCAGTCACAGCTATCTGAGTAAACCAGCTCTGCCTCGTGAGAATCAATTGGTGCTGCAAGTTAAATGCTCCAAAAGGTAATTTTGCATGGTTTGAGTAAAAAAATCAAGCTAAAAATCATCAGTGTACACTTTATTTACCAAGCTACATGCTCTCTTAAAACGATTTGGTCTGTACAATTTCTTTTCAGCAGATAATCAGAATAATACGATCCCATTTCCGAAAAAGTTGGGACAGGTGAGAAAATGCAAAAAACAAACAAACAAACAAACAAAAATTCAATTCACCCTGTATTATATTGAAAACACATTATTAACACATTATTTGATGTTTTACTTTGTGAATTTAATTTAATTTTGAAAATATACATTAATTTAAAATCTGATAACACAAAAAAAGTTGGAGCAGCTGACTGTTTACCACTGTGTAACATCACATTTTCTTTTAATAACAAGTATTAAGCAGTTGGGCACTGAAGACGGTTGGTTAAGTTTAGCAAGCAGAACTTTCTCCATTCATCCATTATGCATTTCTTCAGCTGCGCAACTGTATGGGGCCTTCATTGCCTTATTTTGTGCTTCATAATGCACCACAGATTTGCAAGTTACCCACTGACCCTCCCAAAACCATGACAGATGCCGGCTTTGGACCTAACACTGATAACAGCTTGAATGGTCCTTTTCCTCTTTGACCCGGAGAACATGATGGCTGTTTTGTCCAAAAACAACAATTGAAATGTTAACTCGTCAGACCACAAAACACGATTCCACTGTGCTACTCTCCATCTCAGATGAGACCGAGCCCAGAGTAGTTGGCAGCGCTTCTGGACAATGTTGATGTATGGCTTCTGCTTTGCATAGTAAAGCCTTAACTTGCAGCTGTGGATGCAGCAGCGAATGGTGTTGACAGACAAAAGTTGACCAAAGTATTCCTGAGCCCTTGTCAAGATATCCATTACAGACACATGATGGTTTTTAAGTCAGTGACGTATGAGGGATCAGAGATCACACGCATTCAGTAGTGGTTTTCACCTTGCCCTTTACACACCAAGATTTGACCGGATTCCTTGAATCTTTTAACAATGTTGTGCACTGTAGAAGGTGAAATGCCCCAAAACCGGACAGTTTCTCTTTGGGGAATGTTGTTCTCAAAGTGTTGGATTACTCGCTGATGCGTCAGATTGCTGAGCCTCGACCCATCCTTGTTCTTGAGGGACTAGGCCTTTTTTGGAGGTTCCTTATATATCATGATTAGATGATTGCCTCACCTGTTTCACATCACCTTCTTATTTCAACTTGTCACTTCGTTATTGTCATGTATCAGGGAAGGGAACTCTGGACTTCAGTTCCCAGCAGCCACTGCACCATACACATCAGTCACATGACAACCTGCACATGAATTCACTTCCTGTTTAACGAGCACTCTTATAGATAGCCACTGTTTGCACTGCTTCCTTGTCTCACGTTGTCTTACTATGCTTTTGTCTCTGCTGCCTTAATCTTTGCCACAGTGTTTTGTATCCTAGTTGTAGAGTCTTTTGTATTATGTTTGTTTGTTATTAAATGTTAAAAAATCCACACTTACATCCGCATGCAACTTTGTATCGTGACCGCTATTAGTCCTAAATTGCCACTGTCCCAATGTTTTTGGAACATGTTACATGCATCAATTTCATAATAAACGTTTATCTTCAAAAGACTATGCAGTTGATTACGTAAAACATCGAATGCCTTGTCTTTATGAATTTTTTTCTTTAAATACAAATCTAATACAATACTTTAAATACAAATACTAAATTCAAATCACTCCTCTTTGTTTTTATTACCATTTTCCATACTGTCCCAACTTTTCGGAATTGGGGTTTTAATAATAAAAATCTTAGCAAAAAAATAATGTTCCAGCACAGCATGCTTGGACCCCTATTAATAACGTGTGATTAAAAAACAGTGCCACACACATCTCTAGTTAAGTGATATAGCTGAGGAAATGTCAGAGTGAATGCTCAGTTTAGGCCACACCCACTTTGACTTCAAATCAAAATACACGTACCATTATTTTTACAGTATTGTATCACTTGTTATTATGACAGTATGAAAATATGACAGTGCAGATAAAAAGCTTAAATAATTAAAATGATCATTTTGTGTACATTTCATAGTACTAGGATGAACTTGAAAAGTGTTTAATGTGTAAAGGATTTATTATCTATTGCATTATTTATATCAAAAAAGAAAAAAGAGCAAAGAAACATGCAGCCAGTAGTACAATTGATGTGACATGTTTTAAATGTACTCTTCTGGTTTCAGGGAAAATAAATCTTTTTTTCTTCTTCTTGCCGTTCAATCAAGCCATGTATTATGGAAAGACAATGTGACAATTTGTCACCGCTATTGTTTATTTGTATTCTGTTTTATTAGGTTTACTGTTTGCAGATAACTCAATGTGCTGACTTTTGTTTTGTCTTGAAGGTTCCCACTAGCATGAGCTGTTGCTTCACTTTGCGTTCATTCCACCACACATTTCTTCCAGACAGTATGTTTTTAAACGTAGCTGTCAATAATTCAGTGGCTTAGGTTCGTTCATTAATTTTTGTAGTGGATTCACCAGTAAAACAACAATGCAGATATGGCATAACTAGACTGTAAGCAAAGCATTATAACATAGAAGCAAATAATTATAATAAAGAAAGCTGACTCAAAATTATTGACACCCTTAATAAATCATAGAAAAAAAATAATTAGGCATGCAACAAGAGATTAAACATATTTGTCGAAGCCTTCTCTGATAAAAATATCAGTACTTAGCCTCTCGTCTTGTTATGTCTAACAACAGTGGTGAACATTGTAAAGGAATTTAATCATGTAAAACATTTCAAGGTCATCAGCTGTGCTGATAAAGTATAACCACATTTTTGCAACCAACATATTTTATAAACAAGAAATCGATATATCTTAAGTGACATTTCAGACACAATATCGCCAAATGTTCAATGTTTAGTTTTGCTCTGCAAACAAAAATAGATCCAGAAGATGCCACACACACTAACTAGCTATCTCACATTGATTTGTACATTCCTGTTAAAGGTGCTTCCAGTAAAATTGGTGCCCCTTCTTCCTTTTCATCTTTATCTGACAAGTTTTCATATTTTAAGTCAAAAATTATAATCTTGAAATGCATTTTTTGCCATGTCCACTCATGATGTCACTAACAGTACTGTACTAAGTGGTTTGAACTAGGAAGTTGAGTAGAGTGATACACACTGTAAAATGTCCCAGTGTGGTTGTAATAAATATAGTGTATAATATAATATTCTTGGAACACTGCTTGACCAATCAAATTAGTGGATCAAATTAATTAGCTAACTGTTGTGTAAGGTTCACATGTGTATTTTAATATATATATATATATATATATATGATTTAATTATTTAAACAAAAAATCTTACTGGGATGATTTTTCTTTCATAAGATAAGATGTACCTTTATTATACCCTGTAGGAGATACCTAAATGGTATTTCCAATTGTTGGATGGTAAAATATGAATTGTGTGTTATGTGCATTTTATAGAATCATTTTGCCCATTATCTTGAAGACTGACAATAAATCTGATTTCCAGGAACCTTATGCTATTTACATATGTTATTCATCATAATTTAGTCCCCATCCTTCTAATTGAGCGTTATGGTCCTGTCACCAGTTTGATTTTGAATACCTGGTGAGCAAAAGGTAAGGAAGTGCCCACATCTCATGCATTGACTATTCTAATGTGCAGTACATCAAAATCCTACATCATCCTGTCTTCAAGCAAATGATGAATGGCTGAGATGATATTAGATAAGGTCTGCCTAATAATGTACCTGGAAATGATATGATAAGATCACAGCTGTATCACCCGATCAACTTTTGAAACCGTGGTCTGTAATGGTTTTATGCTGTTAGTTAATTACAGTGGTGTCGGGAATAAAATGTCTCCTCTAAGTGTTCTAGGGCAAATGCTTTTCTGCTGAGACACTCGTGGGCGCTTCATGGATTTATTTACAGAAAACTACAATCATGATGTTATGGCATATGCAAATATAAAGTGCAAGGCTTTATACCAGCTCTCACTATACTGGCTATTAAATCATCCTACAGAATCGCCTACCTTTCTTTCTGTTCCCAAGAAAGACACAGTGTGTTATGCAACGGCGAACTCGCAGTCGCTGTGCCGTCACGGACTACACTTCCCAGTCACACTCGCGCTCAAGTTCACTGGAATACTAAGTGCATACACTGGCTTCGACAATGTTTTTGGATTTACGCTTTGGACTTTTGTAATTAACTGGACTTTGTGCTTTACACTCTACGACCCGCTCTTCTACAGGTTCATTCTCGGCCCGCGCTTGCCTTCCTTCACGTATTGTTACAGATTACTTTGCCTAGTATGGAGGCAGCGGGCAGCCCGGATTGGGCACAGCTGTATCGGGAGAAGGACTTATTGTTAAGAGTGACACAGGAACAGCTCAAACGCCTTGGGGAACAAATGGAGCAGCTCCGCGTCACCACGGGGCAACCCGGGGCTCCCGCTGCAGCTGGCTTTCATCCCGCTATTCACCACACACCAGCCCCGCCAGAAGTCCACCACCCGCCCATGCCGACACCTCCGCCGCACTAATAGCCCAGCGATGTGGAATCCTTCTCCCGTCGAGCCGGTACTGTCCATGGAGCCCATGCAGCTCGGCCGAGCACGGATCCGCAAGGAGGAGAGAGAGAAACGGCGGAGGGATTAACGGTGATTTTACTGTGGTGAGAGCACTCACTTCGTTCGCCAGTGCCCCCAGCGGAGAGCGTGATCGACCGAAGAGAGCTCCACCAACCAACTTCGTGATCCCCGGGTGAGTGCTTTCCAATTACATAAAGTAGATTCTCTAGTATTACCTGTGGTGCTCCAATGGTCAGATAAATCTTTTATGCTTTCAGCGCTCATAGACTCTGGGGCAGCGGAGAACTTTGTAGATGAGCAGATAGCGTGCACCCTCGGCCTCCATATTCACGCATTGCTCCGACCACGAGAGTTACATTCGATCGACGGGTCCCCCATAGGAGGCAGGGTCATCTCCCGTTGTACGGCCTCGATTACTATGCAAGCCAGTGCCCTCCATCAGGAAACCATCATCCTGTATGTCACAGTGTCCACTCGTCACCCCATTATTCTTGGTTTACCATGGCTTGAACGGCATGACCCCAGATATCCTGGGCCACCGAACAGATAACTAGGTGGTCTCCTTTCTGCCTACGTCATTGCCTGATGGGCCCCACAGCTCCGATTGCTGCCACCACAGTGGAGAGCCCCCTGTCTCCAATCCCGATCACCGTGCCATCCGTTTATCAGGTCCTTCGCATAGTATTCAGCAAGGAGCGTGCCAGCCATTTACCTCCCCATAGAACCTATGATTGTGCCATAGACCTTCTCCCCGTCACTATTCCACCACGGGGTTGAATGTACCCGCTTTCCCAGGCAGAACAATGGGCCACGGACACCTATATTCAAGAGGCACTGCAACAGGGGTACATTCAGCTGTCTATGTCAGCCGCTTCTGCCTGCGACCGTGCATTGATTATAGGGGTCTCAATCAGGTGACCATCAAGTATCGTTACCCCCTGCCACTAGTGCCCTCAGCCCTGGAACAACTGAGGTCTGCGTCCATTTTCACAAAGCTGGACTTGTGCAGCGCGTACAATCTAATCCGCATCAGGCAGGGCGAAGAATGGAAGACGGCGTTCGGCACCACTTCCGGGCACTACGAATATTTGGTCATGCCGTATGGACTTGCTAACGCTCCCTCAGTATTCCAAAACTTGATTAATGACGTTCTGAGGGATCTACTGGGGCACTGTGTCGTCGCATACATTGACGACATTTTGATCTACTCAACGTCCCTGAAGGAGCACATTAAGCAGATCCGCCAAGTGCTAACACGTCTGATGGAACACCAGCTATACGTGAAGGCCGAAAAGTGCGAGTTTCATCGGCGCACCATCAAGTTTTTGGGATATGTCATCAGTCCAGAGGGGGTTGCTATGGACCAAGACAATGTGAGGGCGGTGGAGGAGTGGCCCACGCCCAGGACAATCAAGGAATTACAACGATTCCTGGGCTTCGCAAAATTCTATCGGCGGTTCATCCGCGATTTTAGCAAGATTGCACAACCACTGACATCCTTACCCTCGGTGCCTTGTCTGGTCCGCCCAAGCCCAGGAAGCCCTGGACGGGCTGAAATGGAGGTTCACTAACACCCCCATCCTCCGTCACCCGGACCCCTCCAGACCATTCGTCGTAGAGGTCGATGCATCTGAGACGGGAGTGGGGGCCATCCTGTCTCAGAGGTTCCGAGACAGACCCAAGTTACACACCGGATTCTCGAGGAAACTATCCCCGGCAGAACGTAACTATGATCTAGGGAACCGGGAGCTCCTGTCCATCAAACTGGCCCTCGAGGAGTGGAGACTTTGGCTGGAAGGAGCGGATCATCCATTCCTAATCTCCACTGATCACAGGAATCTCGAGTACCTGAGGACGGCTAAATGGCTCACTCCCCGCCAGGCGCGCTGGTCTCTTTTCTTCTCCTGGTTCCAGTTCACCTTGTCATACAGGCCTGGGTCCAAGAACATGAAGGCGGACGCATTATCGTGCATCCACTCTCCTGAGGTCCTGGTGGACCGGGAGAAGTATATAGTAAATCCCTCTTGCATAGTGGGCGCCATCGAGTGGGCCCTGGACAGGACCCTAGGTCATCTCCTGAGGTCACACATCCCCGAAGGTTGCCCCCCAGGGAAGCAGTATATTTACCTCTTAATGCTGCTTGGTTCAGATGAGTGAAAATGTTTCTGCAATGCATTCGGTGCAAATTGGTGTATAATTGAGCAATTTTTCTGTGGGGCTTTTTTTTCTGTCACCATCATACATCATCAATTTTGTCTAAATCACTTTTCGCTGGAAAGTCGAGAGTATTTAGGAGTACTTCAGAGGCAGAAATGTGGCCACAGAAATGTGGCTCTGAAAGAGAAAACCTAGTATTCTCTATGCAAGGAAATATGAACTGCAGTAAGAATCAAAATACGTGCATTGCATCAATCACAATTTAAAATTTTTATTTCATTTTATATTAATTCACAGATTTTGTTCAATGCGGCGCAAACAAATCAATTACTGCACGCACTGCATGTGGTTCTCTAGTCATCTCACTCGAAATTGAGTTTTTTTCTGTGCAAAAATTTGGATTTACATTAATCACTGCTACTATTTTCTGGCGATCCATGTTTTTATTTTGACGTCGGGTTAATACGTCTGGTTGAAACCAGATCTGCTCTTTATGCTGCACTTTCTTTTTTCCACCAGCACAGATATATGGGCTGTACAGTGCCATTGGGTACAGTGAGGCTTCTGTTTGGACAGAGAATACTTAAATGTCATAACATCAACAGGATAAATCCTGAAATAAAAATAAAATTATAAAATAAAAAATACAAAATACAAATAAAAAAAGCCACAGAAAAAGCAAGCATTTTTGGCTGCAACAATTGCAAAAATCACCTGTACAGATGCTTGATATGTACGTGGATATTAATAGTCTACACACCCCTTATAAATTGTAGGTTTTTGTGATAATTTTTTTTTAACTAAGAAAAATCATGCCTGATTTCCCCCCACCTTTTATGTAATTTAACAACAAAATTCTAATTCTAATGAAAACAAATAGAGTTTTGAAAACAAATACAAAATAAATGTATTAGGGGCAAAAAGGAAAAAGAAAAATCTTAGCCAACTAAACTGTAGTACTTATGTGGGTATATTAGCAACAGTTTGTGCTGCCCTCCTTGTCTTTCTTTACCATTGTCTCTGCTCCTGTGTTTATGGGCTTTGTTTTATGTTTATTCCTAGCCTTAGTGTTTTTGCCATTAGTTCTAAGTTCCTGTTTGGTTGTGTTTGTATTAAAGCTATCTGTACTTGTATCCGTCTCTACCTCTCCAATTGTGACACACTGCCAAGCTGCCTCTGCTGTGCCCTTTGGCAAGGCCCTTAACCCTCAACTGCTCAGTTGTATAAATAAGATTAATGTAAGTCACTCTGGATAATGGTGTCTGCAAAACTCTGTAAATGTAAAACAATCACCTGGTTGCTTAAGTGTGCATATTCTTTCATAATGGGGCATGTGACTTTGCTCAGAATTAACCAGTCAGGTTAAACTCATGTCAGGCTCATGTTAAAATGTCATTTCTTTCAGCTTCATTTGAAAGTCAACCACAAGACTTTCTTGATCATCCTCATGAGACTCGGAATTCATTGTGTGGTATGAGCATGGTTCCTCATACCAGGTTACGTGTAGGTGACCACATCTGCTCCCCGCAGATTCTCCACTGGTGTCCCACAAGGCTCAGTACTTGGTCCTCTTCTGTTCTCCCCCTACGCTCAATCTCTTGGTGAGGTCATATCCTCACATGGATTCTCATTCCACTGTTATACGGATGACCCTCAACTTTAATTTCTTAGATTTATATAGTGTTTTTTAGGCACTCAAAGCACTTTACATTGTATAGGTGGAATCTCCTCAACTATCACCAGTGTGTAGCATTCACCTGTAAAATGTGATGGCAGCTATAGTGCACCAGACCACCCACCACACAGCATTGGTGGAGAGGAGAGGAGAGTGATGTAGGCAATTCAGGAATGGAGATTATTAGGGGGCCGTGATAGATAAGGGCCAGTGGGGGAATTATGCCAGGGCACCTCTTTTAATCTTTTAAAAACACTTAAAAACGCTTTTCAACTCTTTTAAGAGAAGTATGCTGGAATTTTTAATGACCACAGAGAGTCAGGACTTCAGTTTAATGTCTCATCCAAAAGACAGTGCTTTAATGTTTCATCAAAAAGACAGTCACTATACTGGCACATTAGGACCCACACAGACCACAGGGTGAGCACTCCCTACTGGCATCTCCTTCCCTCCCTCAAATCCCCTTGTAGCATCAAGATAAGAAAATAGAACAAGATGCACATATACAGTCATAAATATACACATCTGTAGTCATAAATATATTAAATATTTATACTTAACAAATAAACCTATTCTAGTTCTATGCGTTTTGTCCATCTAGCCACACTTGTTTGTGAATGTCTCGTTTACCTCACAAGAATTTTTGCTGTGCTGTTCTTATTTTTTTTCTTTTTTACAAATACTAGCTTGAATGACTTACTTATTATTAGTATTTGCTCCACAACCTCAATCCAGTTGTTACACTGTGCAATATTCCTTTTTACATCTGTTTTAAGTGCACAGCAAGAAGCTCAGCGTGATCACTACACTGTCCACAATTATTCATTACTCTTCTGAGTAACAGATTGTCAAATTGACAAACCTCTCTCAAGACCTACAGTTCAAACTCATCAATCAGCCTGGTACTAACCGAGTCTAATAATCGATCATGGAGTCACTGAACGTGTAGTTCCAGGAAATTGCAGCATATAATTTCAGGGTTGCCTTCTGTCACAACATGTAGAGCAGCTTTTATTCTTCCAGTTACTCTTGGAGAATGCAAAGAAGAGAGCTCATCCCTGCTCTTACTCTCCGACTAAATGTGCCTCACAATCATTTGCCAACTACTGAGGGGATAGTCTGCCCTGAAGAACTACATATTTGTGACATTTGTTTTTATTGCAAAGCATCTCATGGTCCTGGCTCCCCGGCCCTTCACTCATTAACTAATATACTCAGTGGAACAGAAAGAATATCACATTACAGTATGCCAAGCACATTTTATTGTCACCGTGGTGTAAAATATGGCATCATACATTTACACTGTCTTCAATGAGGTAATACGTAATCATCATCAATTATTTTCTTTTGTTTTGTTATTAGTACATTTATTAGTAATGCCATTTAGTTTAAAAAATATTAATTTATTTGATTTTCCCAACACTACGACACAGTTTACACTGCCTTTGTTCCATAATGGCTTAAAAACAATATACATGGGTGGCATGCAGTGGGATCCAAATATCTAGTGAAAATGCTTCTCCACATTTCCTTCTGTTTTATTTTAAAATGTTTAAAATTCTCAAAGTTTCCGATTATTTCCAGTAAAATAAAAAAAATAAAAGCATAGATTTTCAAAGTGGTCTCAGACTTTTGGACTCCACTGTATATAGAAGTTGCCATGAACAGGATGCATAAACATAATGCCAAACCATTCAGTGAGGAAAAGGGTGACAGAGGACAAAATAACCCCAAACAAAAAGATTGTACCTTTTGTGGCTGGTGAATTTCAAAATCATTTACTACTCTAATAGCATGTAAACATCATGCCAGAAGTGACACTGCATGCACAAATTGCACCTCAACTGTGTCATCTGTGATTCATTTGCTAATTGGGAAAGCACAAGGTTGTTTTTCCGTTACTGTTCATGCATTTTCTTAATATTCCAGTACTGACTGCTGTCAGTTGTGTGTTCCCCGGTTAAACTATAGCTCACACATTGTACTCAGTGATGGCTGAAAAGAGCACACAATTAAAAAAAAAGGCATTATGCCAACATCTTCCTAATTAGCAAACAAGCTGCATGCAACATTGTACAGACATAATTTGCAAGTCAACACAGCAATGATTGCAGAGCAGTGTGTTTGAATTGCGTTGTCTCTTTATCAATTCTGAGAACCTGTGTGGAAGTACTGTGCAGCAGGAAGTGTTGGTGCCTCACAGCTGCAGGATCCAGGGTTCACCTCTGAGCTTCAGTTACCACCTGTGCTAGGCTTTGCATGTTCTCTGCTTTCCTCCTCCCTCTCAAAACTATGCTGTCTATGCCAGATCTTGCTGACAAGACCATCTAAATCAAAAAATGATTTCAATAATTTTGAAACTAATGTTATAGTGAAGAATGTAATTTATTGCTTACAAGATTAAAAGGAAAGCAAATAAGCAAACAACTCAGCATTACTGATTCAGGGCAGAGATTGCAAACAGTGTCCCTGAACTGATGTGAGTCACCTTGACAATACTGTAATAGTAGGCAATCAAACAGGCAATCAAAACAAATACATCCTATGTCATCATGCCTGAAGAGAGAGGGGGGGAGGGGGTTTCCTTTATAAATGATGGAAGAGCCTGGAAAATGATTTGCAACAATGACCCCAAAATTGGATTAGGCCTGTGATTGGACAGTGGTTGAATTACAATGTGGCACTACTGCAATGCACTGATGAAAATGAAATGACATTTACTTCTGAGTCTGCATTTACTAAATTCTACATTAGAATTCTACATTCTACATAATGCAATGAAGGTTTTGCTTTTCAGTATGTAATGATTTCTGTATGTCATTACTGAAAATAAATGCTGGTTGTGTACTGCATTTCATAGTCTTTGACCAGTGTGATTGCTTTTCTATATCTAGAATCGCTCAATGAATTTTTCATTCAAGTGACTGACATGCCCATGGAGTTCTTTTGTCTCGATGGAATGCAGATCAACCAAACAGTTGTGCACACAATTCATATTGCAAGTTTCTTGATCTACAACCAGGTGTATACCTGACTGCATGGAAGAATAGTGCTGATAATGTGCATTGTCTTCAGAAGGATATACATTGCAGAGAAGTTTGGAGATAATTATATTGAAGGGAGGGGGTGAACTTCTTCAGACTCTTGCTTACATATTTAATTCTCCATAGGATGGGAATAAAACTGTGCTTTAAACTCTCCACCTTTGATAGCACAGGAGTCAGTCCAATGCCTGTCAATATTATTCTATTTGAAAGCTGGAGTAATTCAGTTAGAACACAAATAGACTGCACACTTGACACCAACTGAATCAAGTGTAGATTTGTGGTGTGAAGCACACAGTCCATTGCCAATTACACTATTTCTGCCAATTCTGCCCTTCTTCTAATCAGTCTAGTTCTAGATTAATGTAAACTCGATTCAATAACACTAGCTTGCCAGCACTGATCGATGCAAATCGTAAACCTCCAACTGACTGAACTCAGCTCTGATCTGCACAAAATTCAGGTAGCTTCAAGTAAATCATCCGCTGTGGTTAATTCGGCCTCTGTTTGGCTGTACTGTTGGCCACTTTATTACAGAATCAATAGAATATGCTTCATGGTCCATGCTGACTTATGTATGGTGGGTGTGCTAGCCAAATCAGTTTTCCTTATCTGTTCTGTACACATTATGCACATAGTGTTAGAGTTAGTGTAGTTTATCAGTAAAATAAAAAATTTGGGCATTATATGGAAGAATTGGTATAGCATAGTGAAGTCTGTGTTAGACAAGAGCTAGTCTGTTCATGATATCATGCCATAATTTCTTCTTTCACATTACTTGACATGCTGTTCCACCTGTCATAGCTGTATCTGTACAAACTCTTGAATTAGTCTCTTAATAAATTGAAGCAGAATGAGTTTGCTTGTACAACTGAATAACAATACTTTTTTTTTTTTTTTTTACATTTGATATGAAATTGCTGATTCATGCGATACTGGTTGAGACCTTCAGTTAATGTTCGCATCAATCATCGAAATGGGGGAACGTGTGATTTCAGACTTTGACCGTGACATTGTTATTGGTGCCCGATGGCATGGTTTGAGTATTTCAGAAACGGCTGATCTCCTGGGATTTTCAAGTTCTACAGTATTAGTATTGAAAAAAAAAATCTAGTAAGAGGCATGTCTGCAGGTGGAAATGGCTTTTTCATGAGAGAGGTCAAAGGAGGACGGCCATACTGGTTTGAGCTAACAAGACGGCTATGGTAACTCAAATAACCACTCATTACAACCATGGTGAGCAGAAAAGGGTCTTGAGGCAGGTGGGTTCTATGGGTCCTGTAATCAACAAACAACATGAACTAGACAAAGTTGAACATGAACAAAACCAGGTAACAATATAATACAATAAAAGTCTTTGTATAGACTAGTAGCTAGGACACAGAGCGTGCATTCACAAATAGAATGCATGTGCGTGCATGTTGAGTCCTTGGATAGTACGACAGTAATTGTATACAAGTAAGTAAGACGATGAACATGAACTTGACAGTCTCTGTGGTGGCTGGGTGTTGTAGTTCTTGGTGGCCATATTTGTAGGTCACGTGGTGTTCTGAATAGTGAAATTGTCCCACTCAACTGAGGGCAGTGATAGCTCAGTGGTTAAGCCATTGGGCTACTGCTCAGAAGGTCATGAGTTCCAAGCTGCCACTGTTGTAGCCCTTGAACAAGGCCCTTAACCCTGAACTGCTCAGATGTATAAATTAAATAAAAATGTAAATCGCTCTGAATAAGGGCATCTGCCAAATGCCATAAACACAGTCTGGTGTTGATGTGACAATATCAGAGTGGCTATTAAATGTATTTGAAGTTAGGTTTCACTCTTTCTAATTGTTTTGTGAGCTGACTGGGTTTAAAAAAAATAAATATGGTTCATAAAATGTGAAACCCCTCATCAAAAAAGCCTTGTTACTAGACACATATGTCTTTGGACTCAGATACTCATATACTGTTGTTGTACAAGTTGCAGGTATTACTTCTGCATCACAGCTCCATGCTACACAATTTGATCCTGAGCTCACATTACTGTCTGTATGGAGTTTCCTATGTTCTGCCCATGTCCATCTAGGTTTATTCCTTTCCTCCCACTGCCCCCAAAAAAAAAAAAAAAAAAAAAAAAAAAATATATATATATATATCCTGGTAAGTAGATTGATCACCCCTGTGTGTGTAATTTATGTGTGTGTGTGTGTGTGTGTGTGTGTGTATGTTTTCCAGAGCAGGATAAAATGGTTACTGAAAATGAATGCAAATGTTGTTATAGATCTTTGATGTTACAAGGATGAAGGATAGAAAATTACATCCAGTGGGAATACAAATAAAACATAGTATATCTGACAAAATTAAAAGTTAATCCAACATGACTATTCTTCTTGTATTGCAAATATTATTAAGTCAATTTATTTTCATATTATTCACTTGCTGCATGCAATGAAAAATACATCATATACAGAGGCTGACAAATTAAAATCCAAGATGAAGTGTCTAGTAAGGTTTTGAGTTTTCATGAGCTTCCAGAACTGCTTCAATATGACTTGGCCCAGATTGTACGTCTCTGGAACTGTACTCAAGGAATGAACCAAAAGACATTCGATCCTTTGGTGTTTGCACTACCTAATGTGTCCATCCAAAATATCCTACAGGTTTTCAAATGGGCTAAGATCCGGTGAATGTGATTTACATTATTTACATACTCATTAAGTTCGATTCCTGCCTCCACCCTGTGCGCGCAGAGTTTGTTTATTCTCAGCGTGCTTCAGGGATTTCCTCAGAGTACTCCAGTTTCCTCCCCACTCCAAAAAAATTTAGGATTTCATTGTAGGCTCATCGGCATCTCTAAATTGTCCGTAGTGTATGAATGGGTGCGTGAGTGTGTGTGATGGGTTGGCACCCCATCCAGGGTGTCCCCTCCTTGTGCACCAAGTCCGCTGGGACTCTGTGTAGGATATGCGGTAGAAACAATGGTTGGATGCATGGAGATACTAATTAAACCGTTAAGTCAGATCTAATGCCCTGTGAATGGGGGCAAGGTAATCCAATCAGGATAGAAATGGTCCATCATAGGAAACAGATCTTTCAGAATAACTTGACTGATTTGCAGTGACTGTTGATTTGTAGTGACCCTTTCCTAAGGGGAGTAGTGGATCTAAACCATGTTAGTTTCCCTTTCATTTGTAACCGTCCTCCTATAATAACCCTCACTTCGGTGCTACAGTCAATATGCCATTTTATTTTCTAATTTCCTTTAAATTATTCAACAGCACAATCACCTTGTCTCTTAGGGGACAGAACATGCATATTAATTGCAAACACTTTATGTTGTATGGATACTTAAAATGAACCATGTTTAGTTCACTCAGGAACACAATTATAGTCAGCTCAAGAATTATTGTCACTCTTGGTAAAGCTTAGGTTATTTAAAAAAATGTCTGTCATTAATTAGCTTGATCTTACACTGAATAGTATAAGAAAACAATTTAATCATTCACTGAAGTAAATTTACTCTAAAGAAATAAAAACCCATATCAAAAAATATT
Organism: Ameiurus melas; assembly: GCA_012411365.1. Classification (NCBI taxonomy): domain Eukaryota; kingdom Metazoa; phylum Chordata; class Actinopteri; order Siluriformes; family Ictaluridae; genus Ameiurus; species Ameiurus melas. The sequence continues at coordinate 15,240,788 of CM022765.1, read as the reverse complement.
TTTTTAACAAACCATATGTCAAATTTGTGTCAACATTTTGTTTTTTGTGCAACCTACATTTCTCAACATAACTGAGTCTTCTACTGTAATGCTTAATGAGATACTATAATGCTTCAGAGGGAAACAGAGCAAGGAATCTGAGATCACTTGTCAATAAAGAATCTCCCCAGAACCTGGAGCTTCGCCTATTGTTGACTCTCTTCTTCAGCCCTCAGGTTTTCTAGCCGATTTATGTTATGCAACTGTTATGCAAATCCCAATAGGGCTCACAAAGTCTTTGGAGAAAAAAAAGGACCAACATCATCACTGATCCTTAAACATGTTTTGGAATAAAAATAGCCCCACATCATTTCAGATCCTTAACCTATTTTCAATATGCATTTCTATTTTCAGTTACATCTATGTACTGTGGGAAACATACATTGGCGTCTTCTTCCAGACAGATTCATTAGGGCTATAGTTGTTTTAATCATCTTAATTATTGCCCTAACAGTGGATATGTGCATTTTCAGGCATGTAGTTATATTTTTAAATATTTCATTTTGTTAATAAGAACTTTTACAGGTACCAATATGTAGGACACACTTGTACACCTTCTATCCTCATTCATGCAATTATCTAATCAGCAAAGCATGTGGCAGCAGTGTGATGCATTAAATCATGCAGATACTGGCCAGCAGTGTCAGGTAATGTTCACATCAAACATCGGAATGAGGAAAAAATGTGATCTCAGTGACTTTGGGTCTGGCTGGGTTGAGTATTTTTACAACTGCTGATCTCCTGGGATTTTCACACACAACAGTCTCCAGATTTTATTCAGAATAAAGAAAAAACCTTCAATTGGCATTAGTTCTGCAGTCATAAAAACCTTGTTGGTGATAGAGGTGAACAGAAAATGGCCAGATGGGTTCGAACGGACAGAAAGGCTACAGTAACTCAGATTACCACTCTGTACATTTGTGGTGAGCAGAAAAGCATCTCAGATTGTCAAACATTGAGGCAGATGGGCTACAAAAGATGGTACAGTCAGAAATGGTACACAGATGGTAGGATCAGAATTTGGCTCCAACAGCATGAATCCATGGACCCAACCTGCCTTGTGTCAACAGCCCAGGCTGGTGTAATGATATGGGGAATGTTTTCTTATTTAGATTTCTCTCATATTTCAAAATCGGATTACCCACAGACATTTTCCCCCTAAATATTTGTACTCTTCTTTATCAAGGGAACCAAACATTTTGTAGCTGACTATATTTATCCTTATCCTTTACTTTTTTCATTATACCAACTGAGCGAGTTGGAACACGTATACATTCAGTTCACTCTGACACATTTCATCTTCACAAAGCAATAGGTATTTTTTTCGTCTAACATAAAATGATGGATCGATAGAACAATTGGAGAGGAAGCTCAACTTTAGTTCAGTAATCAGACTGAGGGCTCTTCATTTTCAAAAACTGCAGTTATAGAAAAGCTCCTCTCCTGACAGACCTCAAACAGGTTTTGTTTAGTCAGCTGAAGGGTGTGAAGTCTGTAAGACAAGCCTTGTGTCATGGAATATAAGTTTTCAATGTTTTTTTTTCTGAAACAGAATGCTGTGCTCTGCTCAGTTTTAAGAGTTTTGTAAACGTGTGTTTTTTCATGGAAAAGAACACAAAAAACATTTAAGCAACATCGCACAAGCTAGAGTTCAGTTATACTGAATATTGGCAAAGATGTGATTAAGCCATAGCTAATGACAGCTGTGCAGATATTCAGTATAACTGTATGACAGTGAATCAGAGAATAATAACATTCCTCTTGTTGCTCCCAGCAAATAAATACACACTTTTATTGCTTCATCATTTTATGTTATCCAGGTGTTTTCCTATGTAAATCCATCAGAGCTGACAACATTTATGGTTTAACCATAACATTTATGATTTTTGACCCCTTGAAAGCTTGTTGTTATACATCTTATCTGATAAAGAGGATGAGGAACAGAAAATGACATCTAATGGGTATGAAATCTGACAGAAATTATTAAAGAGCTAATTTAACAATACTATTCTAATTGTACTGCACATTAGTCCATTTATTTTATAGTTAATGGTATTTTATATAGGAGAAGCCTATAAATCTATTCAGAGAATTTTGACCTGTCAGTTCATGAGCTTCGTTCTTGTTTTGCTTTATTGGTTTCTTTCTGTTGTTGGTTGCACATCTGAAAAAACCAAGCAGATTTGCTAGCTAGATGATGTTACCCCTATATTCTTACGGAAATACTATCAGGTCCTAATGCATGGCATAAATGTGGGGTGGCAGTGGTTTATCATTCATCAGAACCAACATAGTGTTGATTTGTGCAACTCGATGGAATCAGGTGATCAATTGTTTGTCTACCAAATAATCTGGCTGGATTTGACTGTAAGAAATTGTTAACTGTTGCCAAAAGGTGCAATGTATTTTTATAGTACATATATTAAGGTTTTTGTGGTAAAATTATAATTTTTTCTCTCTCTGTATATTAACATTTTGGCACTTCTGATGCATGTACACACAGAAGTGGATCCTATTAGCTTGAGAATGCAGAAGGACTACTGTTAAATAAGTACATACTTGCACCCAGCTGTCATAATGAAGAACAATTATACAGATTATAATGTACAGTCGTATCTCTCAGGACTTAATTGCATATTGAACACAGCATTACACAAGCGTTTAGTTATATATATATATATATATATATATATATATATATATATATATATATATATATATATATATATATATATATATATATATATTTTGAACCGATGAATGTATAGAGGAATGGACAACATGGCACCATTTATTCTACTGTGCAGTTTAGAAGCCTTTTTTGGTCAAAATGGGTGCCGTCATCTTGTGCAAATTGGAGCTAGAGCATGTGCAGTAGGTATGGCGGGTCAGACAGTGGGTCCACCTCTCGCCTGCCCATATTGGTGATGGACACTTTACTTGCTCATCACAGGAGCACATATGCTGTGAGATACCTGAAGTAAAACTTAAGATGGTACGTAAGCTAATTCGAAGCGTTAAGTACAGCATTATTAATTAATATGAAAAACTGCTAAATCGTTGTGACATAATTTTGACAAGTACACTGATTTTACTGTTGTCAGAAAATTATTTTAGAGCTTTGTGTCATGACCGACTGAGCTACCATTTGCTAGCTAGCTGACATTATTAGTCATTTTAATCAAAGTATAAGTAGCTAATGTAATTTACCAACTGAAAATATACTGGTAAACACCAGCATTTATTTTTATTTATTTATTTATTTTTACCAGCAATATAACCTGTATTTTGAGGACAAAATCACTGCTCTCCATGATTTCATCTAACCCTGACACACATAAGTTTGGGTCCGTTCACATTCACTAACACGGGACTGGGCGGGGTTAAAAAAAGGCACTGCAACCAACCACTAGAGGGCCTCAGAGACATTTTCCCTTCACTTTTGAATACCTGTTACAATGTCCACCCTTATATACAGTTATTGGTTTTAAAAACACAAAATATAGACAGTCGCAAATGCTTATTTGCGGGTCCTCAATATAATACACATACAGTAACACTTTAGAATACGGATCCGTCATTAACTGCAAAGGAAGAAATGAATAATGTAATTTTAAGTTTCTAGTAACTACGACTAACTAACTAGAAACTCTGATTAACAAATTAGTAAGTAATAGCACACAGATGAATGCGATAGTTCACTATTAGCTAATCAATAACTACTATTACTTCCATGCCTCCAGGAGAACTACTAACAAACGATATTAATAACTACTTTTTCTTTCATGCCTCAGGAAGAACTACTAACAAATGATATTAATAACTACTTTTTCTTTCATGCCTCCAGGAGAACTACTAACAAACGATATTAATAACTACTTTTTCTTTCATGCCTCCCGGAGAACTACTAAGAAACAGATCCTTATTCTAAAGTGTTACCACACATACAGCGCAGATGAATGTACCGCTCAAATAACATTGTTCTGCACAGTAATTACACTATTATGATGTTTATAACAAGTTTTCTGGTGTACTTCTTTCATATTTAACTGTCCCAGACACCAAAAAGATGCATCCTTCAGTTTGTTTAATCACAGTCATCACTGCTCATGTCAGAAACAGGATTAACCAATCAGGATTACGCATTTCTCCTGTTTCTATTTGAAAGCTACTTGCCAGATATAACCTTGCCAGGTATACTGAGCATAGGGATATCACAGTGACAGGCAATCAAAATACTGGAGGTCTACTGCAGGAGAAGAAAGAAGAAGGGTAGGTATGTTTTTTAAGGGAAGATGTTAATTTCCCTCGATTACTAGTATGATATTTAAATAATTTTCAATGGAACTGTCATAACGGTATTTTATTTCCTATGCCTACTAAAGTTATTAAAATAGCAGCACTGATTGACAATAGATCAGGCTTTAAGTAATTAAATGACCACACCCGCTACTGTGCTCAGTGCTCAAACCAAAATGCAAGAGCGCATCACACTTGAATTTTTTTTTTAATTTATCCAGCACATTTTCTTATCCCCCACCAAAATTAACTCTTGGCTGTCACTGCTTCAAAAGTATTTCAATCATTCTTGTATTTGCTTGGCTGGCTATCCATTTCTGAAAGCAGAGAATGGCTAAAATGTAATATGTGTCTTTTGTATGCACTGCCTCTATCACATTATGCCTTACTCAATTAATAACTATTAGTATGAACACTTTTTCCAAGTCTACAGATAAAATAATACACATAAGACCATCCTACACCCACTCCACCACCCCCACGCTAACTGTCATCTCCAATGAATTTGAATCGCAACAGCTTTGGATTATATGGAAGTTGTAAAAGCCAATGAGTTTCAGCAAATTCATTATAAAACTGTACCTGTTCTATAGCAGACACGCATCTGATGACATGGTTTTATTTTCCATAATATGCAACCAAATTAATTGGACCTCTAAGCCAAGTCAATTAGTTGAGTAAATGTCATTTTGGCTTCCATTACGGAAGTCTCTGTAGACTTTTGTTTGCCTAAGAAAGCCTTATCAAGTGCACAAACTGAACACATTTCCATGCATAGAACATGACTGATCAGCTGTTCTTGTGCCTGACAATGTGTATACATGCACAACTACTCCTAACTAAATACATGTAGAAACCCTTTGTGATAAAAAAATTTATTATTAGTAACCCAAGTATGAGAGAGCTTATAAGATGGCAAATCAATCCATTTTCTGCACAGTATATAGAACACAGGGTCTCAGGGAGCCTGGAGCCTATCCCAGGAGACTCGGACACAAGGTGAGGGACATCCTGGATGGGGTGCCAACCCACTGCAGGGCACAATTGCACACACACTCCCATTCAACCATTACAGACAATTTGGAGATTTGCCAGTCAGCCTACAACACATGTTTTTGGACTGGGGAGGATACAGGACTACCTGGTGGAAACCCCTGAATCATGGGCAAAACAAGCAGACTCCATGCACAGGGGGCGCAGGCGGTAATCAAACTCCCAACCCTGGTGGTGTGAGGCAAACGTGCAAACCACTAAATCTTTTCAGGGAAGTGTCACCAAAATAGCTGAGTTTCCCATTAAGCAATGACACTGAGGTGGTACACAACCTCTGTTCTGAGGTACTGTCAGTTTCTTTGGCTGTAAATCTTATTTTTAGCTTTTAAATCCAAGCTGCATCATCGACAGTAATGGTTACTTTCCCTCATAGTGTATTTTACTTTATCTTATACACACTATGTAAAAGTGGACTACTGAAGCCTGTAGCACAGACCTGGTTACAATTTTTGCCAAATTTTCCAAAATCTTTTTCTCCAGGCTAGGATTATATTGTATGCTTTTCCCACCAACTAGCTGATCCCCCCCAATTGCACAACAGCTACCAATATTGGGAGGGTATTGATTAACATATGTTTACTCCAACACACATGCTTTGGATTTATCTTTTTTAACTGCAGTATTATCAGACAGGTAAACTCAGCTAAACGAGAGTGCTAACATCCCTATTCCTGAGATACCAATGAACCTGACACCTTCTGCTCACCGGACCTGCCTATTCCATTCTGATGCCCTAATTCTGTTTGGACATCTCATTAATTGGAAGTTACATGCTGCTCTCATTAATTGGAAGTTACATGATGGTACCACTGAAAAACCATAAGATGGTTTTGGACCCCAATTCATATGAATAGTTATGCTATTATGGCTAGGACTACAATTGCTGCTATAGGTTTAAGACTGCAATTTCCACAAACAGTTTTGCACAGTGGATAAGTTCAACAAAACAGATTTCTTGTAAAAACAGTAATGAATTTTCTTGGTTACACAATTGCACTTTTTGACAAATGTAGTATTAGCACATTTACAGAAAGTATTTACATATTTATAATCACATTATCCGGTGTTACCCAGATGAAGATAGGTTCCCTTTTGAGTCTGGTTCCTCTCAAGGCTTTTTCTTCATATCATCTCAAGGGGTTTTTCCTCGCTACTGTTGCCTCTGGTTTGCTCATTAGGGATAAATTCACACATTTAAAATCTATATCCTGAATTTATATATTTCTGTAAAGCTGCTTTGGGACAATGTCCATTGTTAAAAGTGCTATACAAATAAAACTGAATTGAATCGAATCTGCAGTATAAGTCATATGAATTAGCTGTTATTATAGAAATGACAATGTATTAGAACAAGTTCATTTGAATTGCAGCCAACACTACATTCAGTGCCATGCTGTTATAAAAATTATTCAGCACATTCTGGCCAACTGAAATGGAGTGCAATGATACAAACTTCATTAACACTGATTTATTTGGCTGATGTGCTGATCCAAATCAAATTACGGCTGAGCTCAGCAGTTAAATGTTATGGGACTGGTTTAAGGTGCCAACAGTATAAACTTGTTGGTATGGGATTTGTACTCACAACCTTCTGGTCAGTGGCCCACAGCGTTAACTACTGAGCATTTCCTCTCCATACAGTATACTGTAAACTCATAATGTAATTGTAATTCTAAAACTAGACCCAGCTTTGGCTTTTTTTTTTCTTTTCTTTTTTTTTCAATACCAGTTCAGGACCAGTGTGGAGGCCAAATGGTCTCATGCTGCAGAGCATGGAATGATGATAAATGATGATAAATTGTAAAGAATACGTATATTCTCCTCCTATTTAATTATGATGCCATATAGGACAGAATGCTAGAACATGATTGGTGTTCAGTATTATTCTGATGATAATGAGAAGGCAGTCAGTATGAGCTAATGTCATCAGAATCCAAATGAATGTCTATACCCAAGCACAGCCATGTATCCCATCGTGTAATTTAATTAATTCATTCATCTTCATGAACTGCTTAAGCCTATCTGGTCATTTATCCTATCCAAAGAACACTGGGTGCAAGACTGGATTACAACAATACATACAATCCAGCACAGGCCACCAAAGACACAGACATTCAGATACTTATTCACATCTAGAGGAAATTTAGCACAGTTGCAGTACACTAGTGTTCCATGGAAATCAACTTATCTGACATTTTCAGTATTAACCAATGAATTATTTTATCACCACAAGTCTATTATAAGACTAGTCAAGACACTGTTGGGTTTCTGTGTGTAGAGTATGCCTCTATGTTTACCTGCTGGTGAGCAGAGCAATGGGAAAGGGCAGGTTTGTGATCCGCCGTATTTTGGAGCTCGCATTGTGACTCCTCCTTCTGTTACGGAAAGCCAAAAATACCCTCTCTGACTCCGAGGAGCCACAATTGGATGTCAAAAATGGAGAGCAGCTCTCCAGCATATAAAGAGCTGACTGAAGTGATCACTAGGGAAGTTCAAATTTGAAATTTTTCAAAAAGCAGCAATAAAATCAAGCATTTTTGTCGATCAAAAATATAAATAAATAAATGAAACTTGCCGAAATCCTGTACGAACTGATTGTTGTTCTAAATAAAAAATTACTTACTTACTTACATGCTTTTGTATTATTTTGCTCATATTTATCTCCTTTATTAAATTAATGATGATATGATATTGTTGGTTGTGCACTGTCAGTACTGAATGCCACTTTATCCTGTAATCCAAAAACCAAATATAACAATAACAAGCTCAAACCCAGCAGGATGTTTCACCTAGGAGGTCCTTCAGTTCCACCTGCTCTGTACAGTTTGTCTCTCCATTTCCTGCTCACTGGGGATCTCCTAACTCAGACTGGTGCTCAATCAAGGGCACTGAACCCAGCGTCTGGTCAACTCTGAAACTTTGGAACTCCACTTAACACACAGATGGACTTGTACAAGGAGAGTGCAATCACTTCTGATTTCTGAGTGTAATATAAATAGAGGTAAGTTGTCAATTAATGATTAATTAATGGTCCTTATTATATAAATCATTTTGAATGTGTGTAATACAGAAACAATATTTAATATAACATATCTATTAGAAATTAAAACAGCAAAACAGCAAAACCAATAACAAAATGTTCCCAACTAGTAGATCTACTCTTTTTTTTTTTTTTTTTTTGGACAAATCTGATCACGTTCCTTACTTTCATCCCCTTTGTGTCGCATTTTCACCCCTTTTTCTCCACACAGGAGATGTTGAGTGCACTGACATGCTATGTAATCCACTACTGTTGTAAAAGTTAAATTTCTGCCACTGAGCATGTTCACAATTTTTATTTTTTTTATATATAGTTTTGCTAGACCTAAATAAATAAAACACCTATTCTCTTCTCTGCAGTTCTATTATATTTTATTCTATTCTATATAATTTGGCTACACAGCCCTACACACTGTCATGCTACTTAGATTTTGTATTTTTCTTTCTTTTGCTTTTCCTCACAGCCAGTCTTTCAGCTTATAATGCTATCATCATCATCATCATCACCATCACCATCACCAATATTATTATTATTTTATTATTATTATTATTATTATTATTATTATTGCCGTGATACATATTTACAGTGGAAGATATTATATACTCAGCAAAAAAAAGAAATGTCCACTTTTCAGGAGACTGTATTTTAAAGATAATTTTGTAAAAATCCAAATAAGCTTTAAATATCTTTGCTTGTTCAATGAACCATAAACAATTACTGCACATGCACCTGTGGAACAGTCCTTAAGACACTGAAGAAACAGTTTACAGGCAGTAGGCAATTAAGGTCACAGTTACAATAACTAATAACTAAAGAGGCCTTTCTATTGACTCTGAAAAACACCAGAAGAAAGATACCTAGGGTTCCTGCTCACCTGCATGAACATGCTATAGGCCTGCTGCAGGGAGATATGAGGACTGCAGATGTGTCCAGAGCAATAAATTGCAATGTCTGTAATGTAAGATGCCTAAGACAGTGCTACAGGGAGACAGGATGGGTAGCTGATTGTCCTTACAGTGGAAAATTACATGTAACCGTGTGTGTCCCCCCCAGACGTGATTGAGAACTTGCAAATAACTTGGTGGAAGAGTGGAGTAACATCTCACAGCAAGAACTGACAAGAACTGACATGCACTGTAGTACTCAAAGCAGCTGGTGGCCACCAGATACTGACTGTTACTTTAAATTTTGACCAACGCTTTTTTCAGGGACTCATTATTCCATTTCTGTTTGTCAAATGTCTTTGGAACTTTTTCAATTTATGTCTCAGTTGTTGAATGTTGTTATTGTTTATATACATATATATATATATATATATATATATATATATATATATATATATATATATATATATATATATATATATATATATATATATATATTGTTTTTTAAACCTAGGAATGAGTGTATGTATATATGTAGGCTGTGCATGTGTGTATGTAGACACTTTAAATTATATATATATATATATATATATATATATATATATATATATATATATATATATATATATATATATATATATATATATATATCTTTCATTTTTACCACCAGGTTGTGTATTTTGTAAATACAGGTCATCATTCCAGAACATTTTAACCCAAACATCTCTTCGACACTAACATGACTTCAACTTGAACAGATGTTTCTGTAACAGTCTGAAAGTTCATGTGCTACAATCTTTAAATGACTGATCTAATCTATTATGTGCTCTTGCAATAGCAAACAGAATCTAAATCAAATTTCAACCGAGCACAGTGATCGTGAATGGGAATCTTATTGACTCTAACTGCTTGGAGCTCTTACCTGACCACCCCATACATCACAAGGATGTTCCCGAGCAGTCCCACGACGCAGATAATGGAGTAGAGAGCCGTAATGGAGACGGCTATTACGATCCCCGCTGTTCCTTTCGGGGGATTTTGTTGATCAGTGTTGTTTTGCCCATCCAGGACGAAGCCAGTCACATCATCCGGGAACGTGACATTGAAGGGAATGACTGAGTAAAGGTCTGGGAATTCAGCTTCAGCAGCAGTGGACAGCTCCATGATGATGTCTCTGGGTCTTTGTCTAATCGCCCCGAGTGTGTGAGACGAGTGCCACGCTCAGTCTGAGCTTCAAACTTCTAGCTTTTCATACGAATCTAAATAGCGACAAAAGCCAAACAAAACTCAACAGCAATACTGAGAGAGAGAAGAGAAAAAGAGAGAGAGAGACGGAGAGAGAGAGAGAGAGAAAGGAAACGGGCTTCACAGCGAGACTTGCTCTTCTGACACCGCGAGCAGGTTTGTTCATACACCTTCTGTTGCCGAGTCTTATACGAGAGAGAGAGAGAGAGAGAGAGAAAAAAAAAAAAAAAAAAAAAAAAAAAAAAGTGTAAGAGAGAGAGAGAGAGAGAGAGAGAGAGAGAGAGAGTGTAGGAGAGAGAGAGAGAGAGAGAGAGTGAGCCGTAAAGCAGAAAACATATGGAGAACATATGGATGACAAAGGTATTTTAAATATAAGTTTCGTATATCTGACTATAACTGTGATGTTTTTTTAACTGTGATGTTTTTTCCTTTGTTTTGAAATTGCTAGGGGTAAATATTAAAATTTGAATCATTCAGACCCCTAAGACAAACCCAAAAAACAAGCTAAATAAAAACACACATACAGCATCCACTTATTTACTTTATTGTTACTTGGTCCCTTAATCACATTATGAACGTCGTGTGAGAGTTTCACTGCATTTTGCGACAGGACGCGATCACACGAACACCCAAAACTCATACTTTCCTACTATAGTCCTGCAGTGGGGAAAAATACATGTATCACAGCTACTATATAGACAGTAAGATTTGGGACACACACACGGCTTCAAGCAGTTGTCTATTTGCACGTATAGCTTGACAAATAATTAACTGCACTTAAAGTATTCATTAAAAAATGTAATTAAAACACCCAAAACTGTATACGGTACCATAACGAAGACAAACTATGTTGATACATGAAATTCTAGAGGGACGTCGGACGGCGTGGCGCGGTGACATGTGCTGTTAATCTAATTATGCTCTAAAACATGTAAAACGGGAACATGACAGGAGTATTTTAAAAGTAACTTATGTAAACACGTTAATCACATTATTATCTTAATCAGAGTAAGGTCAATAATTAGATTACTGCTGTCCATGTAAACGTAGTCAATTTCTAAAGTAACATCATCAGCAAATACGTTGATTATTGTCGATTATTTCTTCGATTAATCGATTAGTTTGATTAAAAAGCCAATTTTTTTCTGAATTTAAAAAACCGCCAAAAAACCCAAACATGTTATATCACATTCTGCCAGATGTTGTACTTCAAACATTGTGCAAATTGAAGGCTATGAAAAAGTTATGAAATGTATCTATATGGGTTATGCTATACATAGCACATACATTAAAAAAAATTATTATTATATTTTGAAAACATACAAAAAATAACAATTGATTGTACACAAGCTTTAAAGCAGAAGATAAATCACTATATTAATAATGTTAAAAAAGCACAAACTAAGTGTTAACTGGTAAGAGATTGAATATTCTGCAGTAACACACACATTCACTCATCTGAACACAGTAACGTTACTTTATTCTGTAAATATATGACACTTCTTACATTTATATACAAAGACATGTTATAACCCCATTACAGTTACTACTCTCAAAAAAAAAAACACAATTACTTTTGTTTCCAAATTTAGCATCAAACAACATATTTGATCAAAATTGAGAAAAAAAAATTGTGCTTCCTTTCTATTGTGCACCGTTTGATTGATGGGCATGTGTGGAATCGCATTCAGTGAAGTTTAATGGAGACTCGCCCGTCGTCAGGACGAGCCTTTATGTAAAACGAAAATACTGGTGTTAATTTCTAACATTTACAGATAAGGATATAAATGTAAAAATATCATTTCTGCACTGAAGAAAACATGTCTGGAACACATTAAACAGCACACGCATCTGTTGCAGCATCTGAGACGACAGCCACGTTAATATACTTACAAGTTTTATTTGAAGAGCTTAATATAAATCATTTTTATGTTTTGGACGACCTTGATTGTGCACTTTTCCCACAGGGAAAAAATACAACAAACAATGAAGCGGAGATTAAAAACCAATTTATTTTTAAGTAACTCTGAACAGAAACAATATTTTTACATTTGCACTCCCCTCTTTATAATGAAATAAACAACAAAAAATAAAATAATGGTTGTCAGGCGGTGGGGAGGACACAGGCGCGGGAGCAGGTGGATGCGGACAGAGAACGCGGCGCGAGTGTGATGCCGGATATTCCAGAGACGTAGTCAGAAACAGTCAGAGAGTCTAGGTGAACCAGCAGAAGCGTTAGCGAGGCGGGTGATCCGAAAGCGTAGTCAAAGGCAGGCAGAGTCGAGGTAAACCAGGAGAAGCATTAACGAGGCGGGTGATCCGAAAGCGTAGTCAAAGGCAGGCAGAGAGTCGAGGTAAACCAGGAAGTTGTGGGAATCGTAGAGAGCTTGGTATCGCGGCTAACCAATGTTAAGAAGCGTATACTTTGCGCCGTGAATTCGGAGTGTGGCTTCTTAAATACTTGTGGCTCCAGGAAAGCCGACCCCAGGTGTTATTCATCAGTATTCTGGTGATCTCTCGCATGCGCGCTCGTGTGGGCTGTTGGGAATATGCGTCCCAACTGGGCTGAGCTCTGACAGAGCCCCCCCACAAGGGGCTCACTCCGGGAGCCCCAGTGCCCCTCGGCCTCCCTCGTGGTCTGGGACCTGGGTGTCCCGGGTGGGAGCGATGAAAATTCTCCAAAAGCTTGGGATCCAGGATATCCCGGCGTGGGACCCAACACTGCTCCTCCGGGCCATATCCCTCCCACTCGACTAAATACTCCAAGCCCCGTCTTCATCGTCGAGATTTCAGGATTTGACTCACCCGATATGCTGACTGCCCCTCGATCTGGAGGGGAGGCGGGGGGGTGGCTGCCGGTACGTCCCCTGCCAGGGGGTTTTCAGGCAAGACATGAGGGCAACGGGGATACGTTATGACTTGTGGCGGCAACTTCAGGCAGTATGTAACATCATTAATCTGGCGGAGGATTCGGTAGGGACCAGTATACCGTAGGGTGAGCTCTTTGCAACTGTGAGGTGGCTTCAAATCCCGTGTAGAGAGCCACACTCTATCCCCCGGTTGATAGTTAGGGTGGTCACTCCGTCTGCGATCGGCCTGGCATTTGTATCTCCCCGAGATAGTTTCGAGACGCCGGTGGGTCGCCGTCCAGATCTGCTCACTCCGCTCGAACCATCGATTGACGGCCGGGGCAGCCATAGGAGACGCGTTCCACGGGAACAAGGGCGGCTGATATCCGAGCACACACTGGAAGGGAGTTAGCCGGGTGGCCAAGTGCCGCAGGGAATTTTGAGCATGCTCAGCCCAGGGTATGAAAGAGCTCCAGTCCTCTTTCGGCCTGTCCATTGGCTTGGGGGTGATAGCCGGACGTGAGATTCACGGTCACCCCGAGTTTCTCCATGAAGCCGGTCCATACCCGGGAGGTGAACTGGGGGCCACGGTCACTGACAATCTCCTCGGGGATGCCAAAATAACGAAAAACATGCTGGAATATGAGAGTGGCGGTAGCAAAGGCGGTGGGGAGCGCCGGCAGGGGGATGAACCGTACGGCTTTCGAGAACCGGTCCACCACCATGAAAATTACATTGTTTCCTTGCGAAACGGGCAGATCGGTGATAAAGTCGATGGCCAGATGTGACCATGGTCTTTCGGGTATGGGTAAGGGTTTCAGCTTACCGACTGGCAGTCTCCTAGGGACCTTGGCTTGGGCGCACGTAGAGCACGATGCCACCGTTTTTCGAACCTCCTGGTCCATGCCCGGCCACCAATACTTCTCCTGGAGGAGCTGATAAGTTCGTTTTGCCCCAGGGTGCCCGGTTCCCCAGACTGAATGGGCCCAGGAGATCAGGTTAGCTCGATGCCTCTCGGGAACGAACAGTTTCCCAGACGGGCAATCAGCGGGGATGCTGTCTGTGGGTGCTTGCTCTAATTCCTGGTCCAGATCCCACTCGATGGCACAAGTGGGAGGGAGGATCGGGTCCTCTATGTCGCGAGCCTGGTCCGGGGCCTCTTGCCGTGAGAGGGCGTCAGCTTTGAGGTTTTTGGAGCCGGGACGGTAGGATACCAGGAAATTAAAGCGGGTGAAGAACAGACTCCATCTGGCTTGACGCGTTCATTCTTTTGGTAGTTCGGAGGTATTCTAGATTTTTGTGATCAGTGAAAACCATGAATGGGTGGGTTGACCCCTCCAGCCAGTGCCTCCACTCTTCGAAGGCCAGCTTCATGGCCAAAAGTTCTCGATCACCCACCCCATAATTCCGCTCGGCGGGTCTAAATTTCCGCGAGAAGAACGTAACAGGATGCAGCTTTGGTTTGTCCCCGAATCTCTGGGAGATGACCACCCCGGCCCCTGTGAGGCGTCTACTTCTACCACAAAGGGGCGATCCGGGTAGGGATGTCGGAGGATGGGCGCCGTGGTAAAGGCTGTCTTGAGCTCATTGAAGGCTACTTGGGCTTTGAGGGTCCAGTTTAGTCGCTGCGGCTGTCACCGTAACAGGGACGTAAGAGGGCCGGCAATCGCACTGAAGTTTCAGATGACCCTTCGATAGAAATTCGCAAACCCCAAAAATCGTTGCAATTCCTTGACACTTGTTGGTACCGGCCACTCCAGCACAGCAGTTAACTTTTCTTGGTCCATGGACACCCCTTCTGGACCAATGACGTATCCCAAAAATGCTATGGTGGTCCAGTGGAACTCACACTTTTCTGCCTTTACATACAGCTGATTCCGTAGTAGCCTGTGCAAAACTTGGCGCACGTGTGACCGGTGTTCCTCCAGTGAGTTAGAGTAAATGAGGATATCGTCAATATATGCAATGACATATCTTCCCAGCATGTCGTGAAGCACGTCGTTGATGAGGCACTGAAATACTGATGGAAACTCATAGTGTCCGGTGAGTGTACCGAACACAGTTTTCCACTCGTCTCCCTCCCGAATACGAATCAGGTTGTATGCACTGCGTAGGTCCAGCTTTGTGAATACCTTGGCCGTCCGTAATTGTTCCAGGGCGGGCGGCACCAGAGGGAGGGGATATCGGTAGCGCATACAACAGCGGTTCAGAGCCCGGGAGTCAATACAGGGGCGCAGGCCTCCTCCCTGTTTTTCCATGAAAAAGAACCCGGCGGATACGGGGGAGGTTGAGGGCCGAATGTACCCTTGCTGAAGAGCTTCGCGAATATAGTACTTCATCGCCTGTTGTTCCGGGATGGAGAGAGAGTACACCCCCCCTTTAGGCGGAACAGCACCCGGCAGGAACTCAATGGCGCATTCGTAGCTCCGATGTGGGGGTAATCCACTTGCCCTTCCCTTACTGAATACCTCCTTCAAATCCGTTTACTCATGGGGAATGGTTGGAGGACGGGCGTATTCCGGACTTTCGACGGAAGTGGAGGAGAGACTGATCGTGGAGCAGGACAGGCAGTGCTGAAAACAGTAGGAGGACCAGCGGATGATGTCCCCGTTGTCCCATGCTATGTGAGGATTGTGCTGAGCTAACCAGGGGTATCCGAGGACCAGGGGATATCGGGCTCTTTGAATGACGAAGAAAGAAATGTATAACTGATGCAAGGCGCTGGCATGCAGGAGGAGATTTTCCGTGACTTGGGTGATGAGACCATCTCCAATGGGTGCTCCGTCGATGGCTTGAACATGACGGGGAGGCACAAGACTCCGTATGGGGATGTTGTGACGACGCGCCTCCTCTTGATCCAGAAAATTTCCTGCTGCTCCTGAATCGATTAGCGCTTCTAAGACACAAAAACCAGAGGCATATTCAAGCTCCACTCGAATCACAAATGATCCACCCGAAATTCGTGTCGAAGGGGTGGGTGCTGGACTCACCTTTCTCTGAGCTGTTTCGGGGATAGAGTGCTTCTGTCTGGGCTTCCGGGGACAATCCGGAACAAAGTGTCCTTTCTCACCACAGTAGAAGCAGAGCCGTTCCTGGCAACGACGTTCCCGTTCCTGGGGAGGGAGCAGAGTTTGCCCCAGTTGCATGGGTTCCTCTGTAGTCTCCCGGAGGGACCGGTTTCCCCCCCCTGGCCCAGGTTCACGTTGGCGTAGTACACGGTCCAGGTGATTGGCCAAGGTGATAAGGTCGTCCAAGGTGGCGCTGTCATCGCGACATGCGAGCTCTCACGTAACATCAGCATTCAGGCCTCTCCTGAACATTGCCTTTAGAGCTGCATTATTCCATCCGCTGCGGGCAGCCACTGTGCGAAAATCGAGAGCATACTCCCCCACACTGCGTGACCCTTGCTGTATGGTCAGCAGTTCCTCCCCAGTCTCTCGCTTATCAGGGCAGTAATCAAATACGGTGCGAAAGCGGGTAACGAGTTGTTCATAGGTGGTGTTGTGATTGCCCTCCCATTCGGCGGTTGCCCATAGTTGAGCTCTCCCCGTGAGCAGTTCCATGAAGATGATCACCTTGTGAGCGTCTAACATTTCCGGGTAAGCAGCGAAGTACAAGGAGCATTGGAGGAGAAACCCACGGCAGCGGGCGGGATCCCCATTGTATTTCTCCGGTTGCGGAATGGGGGGGGAGCGACGTTGAGAAGGCGCGGCTGGAGTGGGAGGGGGCGTGAGGCTCGCGATCTGTGCGTGTAAGCCAGCAATGGCCTGACCTTGTTTGGAGATCATTCGTCCGTGTCCCTCGAGGGCGTGTGCCACATGAGAGTCTCCCGCTGTGTCCATCAGTGCGGCGAAGTATTCTGTCAAGCGGTGGGGAGGACACAGGCGCGGGAGCAGGTGGATGCGGACAGATAACGCGGCGCGAGTGTGATGCCGGATATTCCAGAGACGTAGTCAGAAACAGTCAGAGAGTCGAGGTGAACCAGCAGAAGCGTTAGCAAGGCGGGTGATCCGAAAGCGTAGTCAAAGGCAGGCAGAGAGTCGAGGTAAACCAGGAAGTCGTGGGAATCGTAGAGAGCTTGGCTAACCAATGTTAAGAAGCATATACTTCGCGCCGTGAATTCGGAGTGTGGCTTCTTAAATACTTGTGGCTCATCAGTATTCTGGTGATCTCTCGCGCATGCACTCTCGTGGGGGTTCTTGGGAGTTGAAGTCCGGGACGGCCCAGGCAGTGCGCATGCGCGCTCGTGTGGGCTGTTGGGAATTTGCGTCCCGACTGGGCTGAGCTCTGACAATGGTTAATAACCTTCTTTACATATGGCAAAGATTCATTTGGCATCTGTCACCTATCTTCCTAGCTCTAATTTTAGTTCATGTTCATCTTTGCAGTCTTCCACATGCAGTCTTGCCCTCTCTTTGAAAACCCGGCTATAGCAGTTTTCTAGCATATTTTGCTGTATTAGGATATATATCGTGTAGTAGGACATGCAGGAATTCAATAGGAATTTAGAACTATTGGGAAAAGGCTAGGTTTAGGCTATATTTTCACTTTAGAGTCATTTTGTTTACGTTAAATGGAAAAGTTCGTTACTTTTATTTATTTATTTCTTTATTTTCATTCCTTCTAACATTTCTGCTATAAAGAAAATAAAAATGTTGAGAGTAAGTGATAACATTATGAAGTGTATACGGTGGATATAAAAAGTCTACTCTGTTAAAAAGGCATGTTTTTGTTAGGAAAAAATTAAACAAATAAAAATTGTGTCCGAACTTTTTGCACCATTAATGTTAAATTACAACATATAAAAATTAAGTGAAAAACAATCATAAATATTTTAGGAGGAAAAAAGGAAAAATGTGAAAGTTTCAATAATCTGGTTGCAAAAGTGTGTACACCTTTTTATAATTAGGGGTTTGACGGTTTTCAGAATGAACCAATCACATTCAATCTCATGTGCAAAAGTAATTATCATACGGCCGTCATCGATGAAATTTTTCTGATTAACACCATCTTCTTGGTTTCATCTGAATGCTGAAACCATGGTCTGCAAAGAGCTTACAAAGCTTGTACAATATCTCACTTGTAGACAGATGTTGAACAAGTGTAGAAAATGGAGTATCACAGCAACATTACCAAGAACAGGATGTCCAAAATTAAGGAAAGGACAAGACAAGAACTTACGAGGAAGGCTACCAAGAGACCACTGGCAACATTAAAGGAGCTCCAGGAATATCTGACAAGTACTAATTACTCTCTGCATATGACAACAATATCTCATATTCTTCACATGACTGGGCTATGGGGTAGGGTGGATAGACAGAAGCCTTTTCTTATAAAAATGAATCCAATCCCAATCCAAGTATGATGAGACCAATTCCAAAAGGTTTACTATTTCCATAATTTCAAAAGGTATTTGTGGCACCAAAAAGCACATAAACAAAAGAACACCATACCGAGGTGTAAACCATAAATGGGTTTGGTGTACAAATAGAGATGGACATGGAGGAGCCTACTCTCCAGTGTAATGTAGTTAGTGTTGACATTTTTCAGTAAACTTTGATGGCCTCTACCATGAATGTAAACCTGGATTATCAAAGGTTGATAACTTTTTCATAATCCCTAATAAATTGATGTCCAAGCTTTTGCAGTGACATTTTCATCCCAATGGCCTAAACCCATCAGGTGAGCTGAAAAAACAAGTAAGCCGAGTTAAAAGTAAATACAGTATGCGCAATGGCGACAAAATATGAGTAAGATCCCCCCCCTTTTTTTGCTTGTATAGATGTGGCAACAGAGATTGAAGTGCCAGTTCATGCTTTTGTTTTCACCAAAGAGAACCACATTGAATCTAGTGACCAAGCAGTGATTATGTTCAGCTTTAATTAAAAATTGAATGACATGCATGACTGTTAGCTGGGACAGAAGGCAAGCTAAGGGAGCCTTCATGCACTAATAATTTTGACAATCAGTGTGTTTGAGCCTAGTAAACCTCATATTTCAGTGTTTCTGCAGCTGAACTGAAATGAACTACAGGTACATTAGATGTGAAAATGTGCATACTCAATGGAAATGCTTGCAATCATTAGTGGAAGAGAGTGATATTTAATGTAAAAAAAATATAATAATAATTCATTCGTATACCAGGCATTAGTAAAGAATCTGGGCTATTAACATCTGATAATGTTTGATTTTGTAACGCCGAGAGCATTTTGTTGTTGTTGTTGTTGTTGTTGTTTTTCTTAGCAAGTAAGACCTCTATCAACAAACAAAACTGTTGTGATGTGGTAGAAAACCTTTGCTGGTTGGATATGCTCCACCATGTGGGAGAAGGAACACTGATTCCTGTGTGCCTGTTGTGTGTGTGTGTGTGTCTGTCTGATTTTTACTAAAGAAATACACCTTAAGCCACATGCTTCCCCAATAATGCTAGTTATATAACTATAGCCAGAAGCTGGTAGACCGGACCTAAATGTTCAATAAAACTTCAACTAATGTTGTGCAGTGTCCTAAACTGTTGGTGAAGTGAGAAGGCAGATTTTTGCTAAGCAACAATGCTGACCTCACATGAAGAAAGTGAGCCATTCTATTCCTCTACAAAAAAACCGGGCTCTGCATGTAAAAATTTGTATATTGCATCACTGTTGGAAAATTACAATCCATTACAGGGGTCCAGAAGGCTCAGACCACAATGAAATTTAAAACTGGGCGCTGAGTCATTTAAATTTAAGCAAATTTGGGATACTGACCATGTTGTGCAAACGGTAATATTTCCTCGAAGCACATGTCCAGATAACCTTACAGTGAATTTGATTTAACATGGATCATCAGGTTTTATACAAACCCATGGACTCCATGCCAGATTGAGTGAAACCTGTCATTAAAGCCTAAGCATGATTTTTCATATTTCTATGAATCCACGTTTCACTCAAGTTATTGCTGATAATATAATTTGTACTGAAACATTTTGTATTAAATTAGAAAAGAATGTAACAGTCGAAGCATTTTCAACTCAGACGTTTGGGGCTCGTTGTACATTAACTTTCTTTAAATCTTGTTCCAGGAATCTCACATCTTTCTGCATCATTTTAACATTTTTTTTTCTTCTATTTTGTACTGAAGTAGAACTGATAGATCGTTAAGTCATAACACCTCTTACTTTTTCTTGTGGTAATAGACACTTCTCCTGATGACTAAGCTCACCCCTGACAGTCTCCATCGCCAGGCTGTGCAAGAAAAAAAAAAGAATCTCTTTTAAGAAACTCACTAGATTGGAGAGAGCAAAGAAATAAAGAGAGAGAGAGAGAGAGAGAGAGAGAGAGAGAGAGAGAGAGAGAGAGAGAGAGAGAGAGATAGTTATTGCGAAACACAGGGAGATATAGAGTGACATGAGAATGGGAAAAGTGAGAAATAGAGAGAGGAAAGAACAAAAAAAGGTCTCCACTTATCGTTATGAGATATCAGACAAGGCTTCAGGCACTTCCTGCCATATTATAATGTGAAAACTGTTGCTAAGGGTTTCTATAACATTCAGAGCTAGTTTTCTGAATTTTTGCTTAAGACAGACTGGAGATGAATGAGGGAAAAAAGGAGAGCTGGATGGAGGTATGTCAGAGACATGACAGGTGTGCAGAATGCAGCACTGCATGAAGAAAAAGGAAAGAAAGGAAAAATCATGAATAGCAGTTTAAGTCTGCATACATATGCATTTCAGACAGACAGGACATGCTGGTATTCATAATTTTATGTAACCATCTATAGAATTACTATGTGCATGCATTTTGGTAGAGGCCATGTGGATTAAGAGCTAGAACATGATTACTGATATTGTTGGCTTTGCATTCAAGTGCTTAATTTAAACTCAGCTCTATCTTGAAAAGAGCCCTGAGTGACCCCGCCGTGAGTCATTTCTGCAACGCTATATTCTATCATGTTCGCGATCAAGGTTGAAATATCATTTTCCTTTTAAATTAATGTGGTTGAATTAGATTTTGGTTTCTTCTGTATTCCCAGCTGTGCTCTTCTTCCTATAACTATGCTGAGGTATGGTGGGGTTTTTTGTCTCATAAATAAGCTATTGCTTATAAATATAACATGTCAAATGTGGCATGCACATGAGTTTTTTCATTTATAACCTTCATACTCAGAGAGAATAAAAAAAAATCACACTTACTTTAACGACTTTATTACCCATCATGCATTATAATGTAGCCCTGTAAACCATGGAAACCCCCAGAGATGCAGACTACAAAGTCTGCTGCTGATACTAGGATTAAATGATTGGCCAGTGCAAACACTAGTTGGTGTGTGTGTGTGTGTGTGTGTGTGTGTGTGTGTGTGTTGTGTTTACTGGCATAGATGAACGGATTGCATCCTTAATGGTTCCTGAAGTATATGAAAGCATGATGACATTTCAGTTCTGTTGAACTATTATATAATAAAAATTCCAACTGCCAGTTTTACCTGGGATCAAGCAGATTTTATGCAGAAGGTCAAAAGTTCAGAGCCTTATATGTACACAATCAATGTTGAAATAAAGGGTTTGAAAGAAAGAGTGAAAGTATGAAAGATGTCACAGAATTCCATTTGTTTTTAGATGAGACCTTAAAGTGTGCAAAAACAAGAAATGCAAATTTGTAGCATACCCAAAGTCTCACTAATATACAGTCAGTTTAACAGTAACGCCTGGTATTCCTGCTCATTTATGCAGTTATTCAATCAGCCAATCATGTGGCAGCAGCACAATACATACAATCATGTAGATACAGGTCAAGAGCTTCAGTTAATGTTCACATCAAACATAAGAATTGGAAAAGGTGTGATCTCTGTCACTGTGGCATGGTTGTTGGTGCCAGATGCGCTGGTTTGAGTATTTCAGGAAATGCTGAAGCAACAGTCTCTAGAGTTTACACAGAATAGTGCGAAAAACAGAACAAAAAATGCGGTGAGTTGTTTCTGCAGATTGAAACATCTTGTTGAAAGAAATCAGTGGAGAATGACAGTAACTCAAACAATCACTCTTTACAACTCACCCAAATTGGACAGTTGAAGACTGGTAAAAGACCAGGTGATTTTTTTTCTATTCTTCAACTGTCCAGTTAGGGTAAGTCTGTGCCCATAATAGCCTCAGATTCCTGTTTTTGGCTGACATGTGTGGAATCCAATGTGGCCTTCTGCTGTTGTAGCTCATCCACCTTAAGGTTTGATGTGTGGTGCATGCTGAAATGCTTTCTGCTCACCAGGGTTGTAAAGAGTGATTGTTTGAGTTACTATGAGTTACTATGTCGCTCCTGGCAGCTTGAACTAATCTGTCCATTTTCCTCTGACCTCTCTCATAAAGGTGCTTACACCCACAGAACTGTCGCTCAAAAAATATTTTTAGTTTTTGGCACCATTCTGTATAAACTCTAGAGACTGTTGTGTATGAAAATCCCAGGAAATCAGCAGTTTCTGAAATGCTCATAGCAGCCCATCTGGTACCAACACCCATGCCATGATCATAGTCACAGAGATCACACTTTTTCCCCAATCTGATGTTTAATGTGAACATTAACTGAAGCTCTTGACCTGTATCTGCATGATTTCTTTTGCCTTGCACTGCTGCTACATGACTGATTAGATAACGGCATGAATGTACAAGTGTTCCTATTAAAGTGGACGGTCAGTGTAGATTCAGTGGTATTATTTGATCTCACACTTTACCAGCCATCATTCTCATCCTGGTATGTAATAAGTTCAGCATTAATCTGTTTTCATACAAACAGAACTCTACAAGAGACACATGAAACAACACTGAATGAACACTTATGACCTACGCATATAGTAAATGCCAGCTGAACTGCAAATTTAAACCCAGTAACCTTATATGGTCCAAAAAAGTAAATGTTAATCTCAAATCTAATGCAAATTTTTTTAATCACTTAAGTCCCATTAAATCCAGTCTGCTATGATTTATGTCTAAGAATGGCGTCGATACATACTACCAAAAAACCTAATTATTCTATCTGATGGAATATTATGTAGAAACAATGAGTTGGTAATTACTCATCATTCTCATAGTCCTATTTGAGGTGGCAGTAGGTAGCATTGCCTCACAGATCAAAAGTTCCAGAGACAATGAGTTCCTCATCCCGGGTTACTGTCTCTGTGGAATTTTGTATGTAAGTAGGTGGGTTGGCTATGCTAAATTGGCCATAGGTATTCATAGTGCCCTGCAATGGCCTTGAGTCCCAATTCCATGGTGTGTTCCTGGGACAGGCTCTGGATCCATCCTGAGCCTGACCAGGATAAAGCAGTTACTGATGCTGAATGAATGAATGAATGAATGTATTCGTACTTCTCAGAAGACTAGAAAGTCAGAGTAAGACTCAAACTGTGATTATCTATTTGAAGGATTATGTTATTAATAGTATTAACAAACTGAAGCATAGAACAGTAGAATGCTTTGAATGTCATGATAACAACTGGCCAGGAAAACCTTCCAGGGTGAGAAAAGACAGACAGATTTGCAGGGAACCATTGCATGCACTTCTAAAGAAATTAGGACAAACCAAATTTCTCAACCCCATTCAACGTGATATGTGACTGGACTGACATAGATTAGTTATAGGGATAAGGCATTCTCATAGTAGTGTGGTTTTAATGGTTAATGGGGCCCTTTAACTAATTGTTCACAGCCAGTGTTTACCAGAAATTATACCATTTCAGTGTATCAGCCTCCACTGGTTTCCATGGATACCAGCAAAAAAAGTTTAGGAAAACAAAATTGGTCTGTTGCGAGGAAGATGTCTGGGATTCAATTTATGTTCACCAGTAAAAGGGAATCCAGAGATGCAAGACACACCATGGGTTTTTAGCTTTATTTCTTTTCTTCTCACTTCTGTTTTTTCTTTCTCTCTCTTCAAGCCCCTCAACCTCTGCAGGGTGCTAAAGCATCTCACCTCCTCCTCTCATCATGGTACCCAAGACTCTTGTCAGAGAAAAGTGCCAATTATGATGGTATGGAAAGATTATGGTCTAGAGGTACTATACACTCAAGGCAATATTGAGTCTGGGTTCTGAGCCTGGGGTACTCTGTCCAGGTTGATCATGTACACTGATGTGCCTAAAATTGTGCTAATTAAGGGTGCAAATAACTGTGAAACGTCTGTTTCATATGAGTTTCTTACACTATTAAAAATATGCCCAAGAAAATATCAAGCTAATGAAGAAGAAAACTTTTTTTCACAGCCTTTTTTCAACAATAATTCTTAGTTTTATATATATATATATATATATATATATATATATATATATATATATATATATATATATATATATATATATATATATATATATATATATATATAAAAGTACGAAAAGAAGTATTTGATCCCCTGCTGATTTTGTACGTTTGCCCACTGACAAAGAAATGATCAGTCTATAATTTTACTGGTGAATTTATTTGAGAGTGAGAGACAGAATAACAACAAAAAAAATCCCAAAAAAATACATGTCAAAAATGTTATGAATTGATTTGCATTTTAATGTGTGAAATAAGTATTTGACCCCTTCTCAATCAAAGATTTCTGGCTCCCAGGTGTCTTTTATACAGGTAACGAGCTAAGATTAGGAACACACTCTTAAAGGGAGTGATCCTAATCTCAGCTTGTTACCTGTATAAAAGACACCTGTCCACAGAAGCAATCAATCAATCAGATTCAAACTGTCCACCATGGCCAAGACCAAAGAGCTCTCCAAGGATGTCAGGGACAAGATTGTAGACTACACAAGTCTGGAATGGGCTACAAGACCATTGCCAAGCACCTTGGTGGGAAGGTGACAACACAAAAGAACTGTCAATCTCCCTCGGCCTGGGGCTCCATGCAAGATCTCACCTCGTGGAGTTGCAATGATCATGAGAACAGTGAGGAATCAGCCCAGAACTACACGGGAGGATCTTGTCAATGATCTCAAGAGAGCTGGGACCATAGCCACAAAGAAAACAACTGGTAACACATTACGCCGTGATGGACTGAAATCCTGCAGCGCCCACAAGGTCCCCCTGCTCAAGAAAGCACATATACATGGGGACAGGACAATTTCACCGCATCAAAGGGACAATGGACGGGGCCATGTACCATCAAATCTTGGGTGAGAACCTCCTTCCCTCAGCCAGGGCATTGAAAATGGGATGTGGATGTGTATTCCAGCATGAAAATGACTAAAAGCACACGGCCAAGGCAACAAAGG
Organism: Ameiurus melas; assembly: GCA_012411365.1. Lineage (NCBI taxonomy): Eukaryota > Metazoa > Chordata > Actinopteri > Siluriformes > Ictaluridae > Ameiurus > Ameiurus melas. Next base: position 15,215,151 of record CM022765.1, on the reverse strand, counting down.
AGTGGCTCAAGAAGAAGCACATTAAGGTCCTGGAGTGGCCTAGCCAGTCTCCAGACCTTAATCCCATAGAAAATCTGTGGAGGGAGCTGAAGGTTCGAGTTGCCAAACGTCAGCCTCGAAACCTTAATGACTTGGAGAAGATCTGCAAAGAGGATTGGGACAAAATCCCTTCTGAGATGTGTGCAAACCTGGTGGCCAACTACAAGAAACATCTGACCTCTGTGACTGCCAACAAGGGTTTTGCCACCAAGTACTGTCATGTTTTGCAGAGGAGTCAAATACTTATTTCCCTCATTAAAATGCAAATCAATTTATAACATTTTTGACATGTGTTTTTCTGGATTTTCTTGTTGTTATTCTGTCTCTCACTGTTCAGATAAATTCACCATTAAAATTATAGACTGATCATTTCTTTGTTAGTGGGCAAACGTACAAAATCAGCAGGGGATCAAAGACTCTTTTCCCTCACTGTAAATATATATATATGTCTCTGTTACATTTATATTGACATTTGGTTTTAGTCAGTTGTGTGAAAACAGTTCAAGATACATCAAAATAAATTGCTTGGAGAATCTGTAAGGATTTATTACCGGGAACATTAAAGTGCAACAGTTGTTGAATCAATAACAAAAAAAAAAACAATGTCAAAGCTGTTGAGAACATTAAGTGCATAAATAATAAATACAAGGAATTGAATGAATACAATAGCTAATCTCAGAAAAAAATGTAAGGAAGTCATCCTATTTACTGTCTGAAAATGTAGGTCTTTATTCCTTTGCTGAAGGAATGGAAAGAATTGGTCTTTCCAACTGTCAGGAAGAGCTCATTATTTCACTGCTAAGGAATCAGGACAAAGAAGCAATGAGATCTTCCTGTACATAGATGCTTTTGAGAAGACACACCTTGTAAGATGAAGTTAAAGACTTGAGTTGTCATGAAAGAAAGTACATAGACAATGTGTTGCAGAATATGAATAAGACTTTCGGAATATGAGAATAAGAGTGCTGCTTCAGAAAGCCAGTAGAATCATTTCAGTAGAGACACATGAGATGGCTTATGGAGGTTATATACCAAGCAAGAAGTGTTCCTAATGCTTTGTAGGGCAGAAATAGCATATATGCTGTATGACCAGTTAATATAAATTAATCCAGTCTGGGAATAACAGGTTGTCTAAGGATTGGAGCAGACTCTATAGTCCGGAAAGGTCAGGATCTTTTAATGTTGTGAAGAAGAAATCAGCTGGGTCCATTAATCAGTTGACACTGAGTTTGTCTATAACCATAATATATTCCATGGCTCTAAAAAGTCTACACACCCCTGTACAAATGGCAGGTTTTTATGATGTGAAAAATTTAAACCAAGATAAATCATGTCAGAGGCTTTTCTACCTTTATTGTAATATTTTAACTTATTAATTAAATACTAATTTGTATACAGTTGCCATCAGTTAAAGTGACTGATTACCCCCAATTAAAGTACAGGTGTTCCTATAGGATTTTCCTGACATCTTTATGGTAAAATCCAACTGGAAAACCATGGGCTACAAAGAGCTAACAAAGCAGGTACGGGATCTCATTGTTGAAAAATATCAACAGAAGAGGGTTACAAAACAATTTCCAAGGCACTGGATATACCATGGAGCACTGTGAATACAATAATCAACAACTGAAGAGCATTTGGCAAGACAGTGACACTACTAAGAACAGGACATTCCTCTAAACTTGATGAGAATATCAAGAGAAAACTGTCCAGGGGGGCTGCCAAGAGGCCTACAGCAACAACAAAAGAATTGCAGCAATTTCTAATAAGTACTGGTTGTTCCCTACATATGACAACAGTCTCCTGAATTCTTTATATCTCTGGGATATTGAGTAGAGTGGCAAGACAGAGCCTTAAAATATATATATATATATATATATATATATATATATATATATATATATATATATATATATATATATATACATTATTATTATTATTTTATTTTTTATAAGCCTGATTGGGCTTTAATCAGGGTGGAGGGAATAATGAATAGCTCCAAATTCCAGTAAATTTTGGCACAAAATCTTAAGGCTTCTGCTAAAGCATTTAAGATAATGAGGAATTTCACCTTTCAGCATGACAAAGACCCAAAGCAAACCATCAGATCAACAAAGGAATGACTTCACCAAAACAAGATGAATGTTTTGGAATGGCCCAGCCAGAGTCAGACCTAAATCCAATCAAAAATCGGTGGGGTGACCTGAAGAGGGCTGTGCACAGGAGATGACCAGCCAATTTGACAGAATTAGAATGCTTTTGCAAGAAAGAATGGCAAAATATTGCTAAGTAAAGTTGTGCCAAACTAATTGACTCTTACCCAAAACAATTGCATGCTGTGATAAAATCTAAAGGTATTAGTAAAGGAATTAAACTAAGTATTAATTTAGGGGTGTACACTTTTGCAATAAGGTTATTGTAATTTTTTTTTCTAATTTTTTCCCTAAAATGATTCTTATTATTTTTCTCTTTAATTACTAGGTTTAAATCACAAAAACCTGCAATTTTAAGAGGGGGTATAGACTTTTTATATCCACTATAATGTACAATCATATAATAATATAATCTATAATCCCCTATAATATTTAAGGAATAAAACACAATGTGACATGCTGTAATAAATAAATAATCAGTGACAGAATTGTATCATGCAGAGGGCCGTTACCATCCTGAAGTTGATTAATTCCTGATAACAGCATGTTTTATTCTGCTTATACAGAAATTTCTCAATGATTACAATTTTTTATTTTATTAAAAAGAAACAAACCATACCTTTATGTGTTTATAGTTACGTTTCATTTTGTGGAACATGTAAAATGTTGAATAAACAAAAAGCTTCACTAAATCAACAATTATACAATTTATACCGATAACAATGTATACTGATCATCATAACCGATCATAAAATGTTTCACCCCCTGGCTCTTAATGTATCATGTTGCCTTCTTGAGCATCAGTGAATGTTTGCACCTTTTGTAATAGTTGTGTTCTAGTCCTCTAGTGTACTAAGTGTGAAAAGATGGATATCAACATCATATAGTCACTGTTGGAAAGAGGTCAAATATTCAGAAGATGCTGGAAAACCAAAGAATGTACAAGACCTGGAGGAGTTTAACTGCTCAGAGCAAACAAGGGACTCATGAACAATTATCACAAAACACAAAAACAGTTGTTGATCATCCAGGTAACAGCACAGTATTAAGAATCAACCATATGTAAACTTTAAAACTGGTTTATTTGTGTAAATTCAATTATTGAGTCTTGTGGATTATATGTAAGCACCTGTTATGTGAAATAGCTTATTCAGGGCAGAACTAAATAAAAAACAATATGCAATTTTTGTGATATCTGTTTTTTTTAAATAATAATAATAATAATAAAACAATAACTTTTTGCCGATTCTGCAAGGCTGTAAATATCTGACCTCAACTGTATGTCTTAAATAACAACTTTTTTTGGTGATCTTATTATACAATTAGAGATGCACTACTTCAACAAAGCATCACCTTTACTGTCCCTGCCAAAGCAGAAAAACAACTGCACTGACTTACACCACTGGGGGGCAGTGTGCGTAAGTACAAAGAGCCCTTACTGGACACAATAGGTGCAATTTCTATTGTTCTGGTTTAAGGAACAGAGGAGGGCAGAAAACCTCCAACACTACCAGCTGGGCAGCAGGCGTAGGCACTTTAGGAATATGATCTGGCCTAGGATATAGGAAGGCCTTGTCTAATCCAAGGGCAAAGTCAAAGCTGGAAAGGGCAAAAAGAGAGCTTGTAGATCTCCTACTCACTTAAGAGATGTCAGGACCAGCAAAATAGCTTCCTTTAGAGTCCTTTAGAGAAACTTCTGGCTAACGTCAGGACTATTGCTCAGTTTACTGGGTTTAACTGACGTTCCTCACACAACAAGACAAAAAGTTATTGAAAAGAATTGACCCTATGCATGTTTGGGATAGAAACACATTCATCGTACATGAATGCCATATAACGCCTAGAAAAGTTGTTCTCTGCACTATAGAAAGCATACCTTCTTCTTGGGGTACAACCTGAGCACCAAGCTCCTCATGGAGTGAGAAACACATCTAGATGTTGAATCACCAGTTCCCTGGATAGTGCTAGAATTAACCAGTCATCAAAGTAGTTTAGTACAAGGATGCTCTGTAGTCACAAGGGAGCCAAAACAGCATCTATGCACTTGAAGTTGCAAGGGGATAAAACTAGACCGAACCAGATATTGGTATGCATTGCCTACAAACACAGACCTCAGGAACTTTCTTTGACTGGGCAATATTACTATGTGGAAACATGTGTCTATATGTCTTTCAGATCTATTGTCACAAACCAGTCCTTGAATGAATCTGTGGAACAATAAGTTCCATGTCACGAGAGGTTCAGATGTTTATATGGTTGCTCACTGACCTGAGAAGACTGAATACCTGGCACAACATTGCCTAGGGGAGGACCTACAGTAATACTGGGGGCTAACTGCCCCAACAACCTTGCATCCCCTGATACCTCCCTCTGAAGTCCATCAGGGCTGCTTCTTTGTTATCTGCTTGGCATATGATCATCTGGCCCAAACTCCGATCGTGGATGCCTGGGTGAACAACTTATAATAATGGCCTTCTAGGTGATTGACGAGCAAAATTAGTAAAACAAAATTATTCATTGACAGCTTTATCTCTCTGTTCCCTAGGCATCATTTTTAGAAAACATTTGTTAACATAAGACACTTGTCACGATACAAAGTAGAATTTCGGAAGCAAGGTCAGATTGTCAAACTGCCAGTAACACAAACAAAGGACTCTACAACAAACATACAAAACACTGTGGCAAAAACCAAATATGGTGGCATAGACAAAAGCATGGATAGATGATAACATCAGACAAAGAAAGCAGTGCAAACAGTGGCATATACAGTGCATCCGGAAAGTATTCAGAGCTTTTCCAACATTTTGTTATGTTACAGCCTTATTCCAAAAATAAATTAAATTCATTAATTTCCTCAAAATTCTACAAACAATTCCCCATAATGACAACATGAAAGAAGTTTGTTTGAAATCTTTGCAAATTTATTAAAATTATAAAACAAAAATAAGCACATTTATATAAGCATTCACAGCCTTTGCCATGACACTCAAAATTTAGCTCAGGTGCATCCTGTTTCCACTGATCATCCTTGACATGTTTCTACAACTCGATTGGAGTCCACCTGTTGTAAATTCAGTTGATTGGACATGATTTGGAAAGGCACACACCTGTCCATATAAGGTCCCACAGTTAACAATGCATGTCAGTGCACAAACCAAGCTATGAAGTCCAAGGAATTGTCTGGAGACCTCAGATATAGGATTGTATCGAGGCACAGATCTGGGGAAGGGTATAGAAACATTTCTGCAGCATTGAAGGTCCCAATGAGCACAGCGGCCTCCATCATCCATAAATGGAAGAAGTCTGGAACCAGCAAGACTTTTCCTAGAGCTGGCCGCCCGGCCAAACTGAGCGATCGGGGGAGAGGGCCTTAGACGGTGAGGTGACCAAAAACCCGATGGTCACTCTGACAGAGCTCCAGCATGTCTTTGTGGAGAGAGGAGAACCTTCCATAAGAACAACCATCTCTGCAGAACTCCATCAATCAGGCCTGAATGGTAGAGTGGCCAGATGGAAGCCACTCCTCAAGGCACATCACAGCCCATCTGGAGTTTGCCGAAAGGCACCTGAAGGACTCTTAGACCAAAGATTGAACAAAGATTGAACTTTTTGGCCTGAATGGCAAGTGTCATGTCTGGAGGAAACCAGGCAGCACTCATCACCTTGCCAATACCATCCCTACAGTGAATCATGGTGGTGGCAGCATCATGCTGTGGGGATGTTTTTCAGCGGCAGGAACTGGGAGACTAGTCAGGATTGAGGGAAAGGAGAATATAGCAATGTACAGAGACATCCTTGATGAAAACCTGCTCCAGAGCACTCTGGACCTCAGACTGGGGCGAGGGTTCATCTTCCAACAGGATAATGAGCCTAAGCACACAGCCGAGATAACAAAGGAGTGGCTACAGGACAACTCTGTGAATGTCCTTGAGTGGCCCAGCCAGAGCCCAGACTTGAACCCAATTGAACATCTCTGGAGAGATCTGAAAATGGCTGTGCACCGATGCTCCCCATCGAACCTGATGGAGCTTGAGAGGTCCTGCAAAGAAGAATGGGAGACACTGCCCAAAAATAGGTGTGCCAAGTGTGTAGCATCATTCTCAAAAATACATGAGGCTGTAATTGGTGCCAAAGATGCTTCAACAAAGTAAAAGGCTAAGGCTGTAAATATTTATGTAAATGTGCCTTTTTATTTTTTTATTTTTAATAAATTTGCAAAGATTTCAAACAAACTTCTTTCATGTTGTCATTATGGGGTATAGTTTGTAGAATTTTGAGGAAAATAGTGAATTTAATAAATTTTGGGAAAAGGCTGTAACAACAAAATGTGGCTGAATAATTTCCGGATGAACTGTACATTTATTAAAATGTGATCAAAGTGAAATACAAAAAGCAGCTTGAAATTGCATTCATATCTTACACATTCTTAAAAAGCTATTTTGCTGATTGTTTCTCACCAATGAGATCAAGCTTAAGAGCAATGCAATGAACAAATGGACTAAGTATTCTTGTATTGTATGTGCCTGTCGTGTCTGCACTTAACTATCATAAAAGATAGCAGTTTAAAGAAAAGTTAAAGAAAATAAAAGTTCTGATATTCCCCTCCCCATTATTATACAGTGCGTACATTATTCTAACAAACAGTAATTGCAGTCAGACACTCATGCTGCCTCTCATAATGCAGTCGAATGCATCATACTATTCTCACTAGAACTGGTACTAAATCATGATGCTATGCCAAGCGACTCAGTGATTAATGTTCGTGAATTAAGAATACTGATACAGAGCTTTTCAGAAAGCATCACAAGATCTATAGAGCATTTGTTTCAGAAATGCACCACATCTTTGTGGTGCATTTGCATTTAGATCTCTAGAGAGATGTGCAGATAGTTGTGTGGTGGGTTAAGTGTTTAAGGCATTCAGCACTATTTATCACATTAAGTTGAACAGCACTGTACGAATTATGGCAAATTATGCTGTTTTAAGGATACAGCACAGTGGTTCACTGAAGCATGCATCTGCATTACATGAACTAGTTAATTTGTGCAAACTGAAAAAAGTTGACCCCCCTGAAAGTCAATGTATAATTCACACACTGGTTTCAACCAGCTATTTCATTTCTGATTTCATCTGCACATTTTTATTTAAAATTCCCCCTGCTCTCATGTACATAATGCCCCATTTCCTGGACAATATCCAGATCCCCATACAGTTGATAAAGGCTCACAATTCCTTGGTGCATTAAATAGTCTTTAAGCTCCTTTTCCTCAGCCCAGTGGGCTGCCTTTGTAAATTAGTAAAGAAATAAAGGGTCACTTTCTGCTCAGTAACATTCAGCCATTGTTGTTGAGTGTGTACACTTTGAGGAATGCTGATTCAGTTAACCTGGAGAGTTTCTGTAGCAAGAAAAAAGTAATAACTTTCTGCACACTCTCTGTTTAGGTGTGTGACATAGTGGATGATGCACTTGTGCTGGATTGCGTTAAATACTGGATGGTTCTCACAGAATAACCTAATTTAAAGCTAATTTAATATAATCTCTGACAGCCTTTAAGTTATTTTAAACATTCAGGAAACTATGACGGTCTCCCTCAGAGTGCACGCAATTAAGTGGACTACTGCATTAAAGCACAAAAAAATTACAGAGGAGGAATTACAGTGTGGTCTGTGCAAATTTAAAATGTTTGTGTCTTAATAGGGAATAGGCAGAAAAGAGAAATTGCCTTGTGTTTTCTTGTTAAAACCTTTGAGAACAGACAGAAGAATTTGCAGTAACTACAAATGCAGTATGTTCCCTTTCAAAGGGAACTCAACTTGATGTGAGCTTCATGCTGTGTGAAGTGCCCTCACATGTGACCAGTATCTGAAGCTTGTGTGAAATCACGCCTATTTATAGGCCTGCCATGGTCAGGTTACATGGTAATTAAGTACATCCTGTGATTATAAGACGGCACCTGTGAACCATGCCATCAGCCTTATTATCTTTAGTGAAGCTGCATGTCGGCCATTTTGTGTGAACGCTCACAAAAAGACTCTTTGTTTATTCTCTATTTTTTCAAATCAGAAATATCTCTTTATTTTCTGTCCCTTTTAAAAAGAAAAAAGAAAAGTATGAGTGAGAGAGAATTCAGGAAGTGTGTACTTGCTAATTAAAAGCACTTGCTCCCTTTTCATCACGGGGCGGTTGGGAGGGAGGGGGTGGGGCTGGGTAGTTCACTGGGAGTGGAGCATGCCACAGCAGCCCTTAAGAAGCCTGACTGCATGCATTGTGAGCGCTTTACAATTAGGCAACTCTTTTCTTGGCTGACGGCATTCGAGGTTCAGAGCCTTGTGGATTTGGGCCAGCTTCTGCCGAGGCAGCCAGACGGCTCAGGCCCTGGGGATCTCATATGGATCTGGAAGAGGAGCTCTATCTTCCGAGTCCAGCTCTCCACCGGATTTTGTAGCTTGAGTCACAACTCCTCCTTCCATCATGAAAAGCCAAAACACCCTCTCTGACTCCGAGGAGCCAGAAGGGGGTGCCACTACACCAAAAATGGAGAGAAGCTCTCAGGCATATAAAGAGCTGCTTGAAGTGGTTACCAAGGCAGTAGAAAAATGTAACCTAAATTGGCCCAGGGAAGTTGAAGTGGCTCGTATTAGGCTGGACATCTCCCAGTGAAAATAAATCTCACTCACATAGCAGAAAACACCACTTTTTTCCAGAATTGCATGATGATATATCATGCTTCTGGGGAAAACCATAATAGCCAAGTTAGGTTACCCTGCAATGTCTGATTATCCGGCCATTATGGGGAATGAACTGCATGGATATTTAGCTATGCCAAAGGTGGAGGAGGGACATGCAAGCTACTTCTCTCTGTTGATGGCAGGAAATTTAGAGGGCTGGATTTGCCATCCAAGCCTTGTAAGGCCACCTTGTCATTGGTTGCAAATTCCAACACCAAGGAAAAGTCCAAGCCTATGTGGCAGTGGGTCTCACTTGTGAGTCACTGCATACAATGGGAGTGTTGCAGGCCTTCCAAGCAGACCTGCTGAGGGAGCTCAACAATGGGGAGAGAATCAGGCCTCAGACAGTGGCCTGATTGCTTTGCCGGGCCAATGATTTGTCACTCCAGGCGACCAGCCTACAATGGGTAGCTTGGTTGTGGCAGAGAGGCACCTATGGCTTAAACTCTCATGGGGAATAAAGATAAGGTTTCCCTTCTGGACACCTCTGTTGAACCTTCTGACATGTTTAGTGGCGCTGGTAATGGCACCGCTGACAGGTTTCGCGAGGCAAAACTGCAAATGGCGCATTCATTCAGTTCCTTCCCCATCGTGTCAAGTTCACACAGGCTTCCATGAGTGGACCACTAGTGAGATGGAGGAACAGAAGGTGAATGTAGCAGCCTGTCTCCCACCGTGGAGAGCCAGGGGGACTGGGAAGCCACAGTCGCAGCCTGCTAGTAGTCCTACTTGATCTTGACCCCCGTGGTTCTGAGTTGCGCTCACCACAGTAGTCAGCACAAAGCATAGCCCAACATTAGAGTAGGAATAAGATCCCTCTTGGACAAAGGGGCCATAGAACATGTATCCCGTTGCATGAGGCGGGGAGGTTTTCACAGCCATTATTTCATCGTATGCAAAAAAGATGGTAGTATATGGCCAATTTAAGATCTGTGCCATTTGAATAGTACTCTTTGGACATAAAAGTTCAAGATATTGATGCTCAAGCATATCATTTGGTTCAAGGACTGGTTTGTGACAATAGATTAAACCTCTAACCCCGTAAGGCTGAAAAACCGGCTTGGCCATCTTTAACCTATTCCCGTAAGGACGATACAGTGTAAACCTTATCGCCCTAAGGCTGGTATATCGGCATTACTCTGCTAAATGATGTCACAATGTGATTACGTCATTATGTCGTCATTACGATGAAGATGATCCAAGTGTGAATGTTGTTGATAAACTTAGTTAACTAAAAATCCCAAAGTGAAAAGATAATCGTGTTCCAGCTAAAGTTACATCTACATTGAACACAGATACATCTAAAACAGTGGGAAAAAAAGAAAACATACAGAGTTACACAGGCAAGAGCAAGGATTCTAGATAGTGACAGCAGTGAAAGTTCAGGCGATGTTGAAGCTGAAACTGATAGTGACAGGTCCTTCTGTTGAAAAGAAGAACAACCCCCACAAGGAATCAAAAATTGTTTTTCGTTGTAGGGAATGTGACCAATTTCTGTGCATTCGTGAAAACAGTACCAGCTGGTCTGATTATCACCAGAAAGTTGACTTTTGGAGCTAAAATACATTTATTCAAAGGCACTGACCACGTTGATGCTCATATGGTACTTCTAAATGAATATAAAGATTTTAGTGGAGTAAAAATACTGAACTGTTTCAGTTTCAAAGTAATATTACACAAATACATTATTATAAGTTGTTTCAAGGACTGAAAATGTTAAAATTAAAATGTTGATTTTGGGGCCAATTTTTGCCTGGAAACAGACAACACAGCATTGGTCTCATATATCAACCACCAGGGAGGGTTACGTTTGTATCCCTGTACATGCAGGCACAACTAATTGTTCTATGGGTGGAGGGAAATTTTTTGTCTGTGAATGTAATGTACATTCTGGGCAACTGGAATCTGGGATAATTCCACTGTGGTTGACTCTCACTCCTCCCACACTACTGGGGTTGGACATCATGGTGCACACATGGCCGAGGTCGTGTCTGTACAAAAGCATACAGACATAACCTCGGCCACGTGTGCAGCATTGTGTCCAGCCCCAATGGTGTGGTAGGAGTGAGAGCGAACTAATTCTGCTCGCACACGTTCTAGCGAGAGTTTGCCAAGACTATGTCTCCTGCTAATTGGTCACCTCGAATATGTTTCTCAGAGATAATATCCCTGCTAGACAGCACTCCTTGGGAGATTCCCATTAGCAGGCATCTACTGTCCCAAGCCAGAGGAAGGATTTATCTCCCTCGGCCGAAACTTTGGAAACTGTGGGTCTGGCCCCTGAGGAGCATAAGCTCATAGATTCTGGTCTCTAAATTGAGGTTGTAGAGATCCATGAGAAAATTGGATGCGCTCAAGTGGCAACATTTTGTCTCGTGGTGTGAGGAACATCAGTTAGACCCATAAAATTATAGCTACAGTCCTGGATAACAGCTGCAGTCCTGGATAGCCACAAGGATGTTTCACAACAGGATTGGCTCATTCTGCAATCTGGGTCTACGTGGCCAGCCACACCCCTATTGATGGAGCCTCTGTGGGGCAACATCCTCTAACATCAAGATTTGTGCATGGTGTCATACAATGTCTTGTTCCGTTCTCAGGGAGCAGGGTTACATGCATACCTTTTATGCATTAAAGCACCCAAAATCTATGGAATATGGACTAAATATGTCAATATTTTATCATTAAATTATTGATCCATTAATTAATTTTAAAGTCCACAAATATGTATGCATGGAGGAGATCAGAGGCTTTCCTCTCAGCTTGTTCATCAAAAATTCCATCACTATTCTCCTAAAGATTTCCTTCCTACTTTTATTAGCCAACCTTAAACATCTCGTTGCTATTACTGCGATCTGTGATACACAGGAAAACAGAAGTAAAGTATTACAATTTTTAGATGGGTGGATAACTTTAACAGAACATTCAGTGACTGGTCTGTTGGTCCTTACTACAGTCACTAGAGTCCTTACTCATACAAAATGTCTGGATTACGCATGTAACAATGTTTCCTAGGAAGGGAATGAGACGTTGCCTTAGCTGAACGCTGTGGGGAGTGTCCTCGCGCAGCATTCAGCTAATGCAACACAAAGTTCCTTTTGAACTTATAGCACACATTGCACCCCATACTCCAACAGCTACACTGACTACCTGTTACACAAATAATTAAATACAAAGTCCTACTTTGTGCTCACTTCCAAAGTACTTCATGGCCTTGCTCTACCTTAATTGTCTGAGCTGCTACAGCCCTGCACCCCTGCTCAGACTCTCAGGTCCACCAGTACTCCTTTGCTGGTAGTGCCCAAGACCAGATTGACATCAATGGAGGGCAGAACCTTTAGTGCACTTAGCTCCCAATTTATGGAATGCAATCCCCCAAGACCTTTGTGACTGCAATTCCTTCTCTCTTTTTTAAAGTTTTAAATAATGGAATGCAATCCCCCAAGACCTTTGTGACTGCAATTCCTTCTCTCTTTTTTAAAGTTTAAATAAAAACACTTTTCCATTCCTTCTTCTCAATAGGATTTTCTTTTTTGTTCATATATAAATATGTACAATGACCTTAAGTGTAAGAATGGCACTATAAATGAAAAGCATTTTTATCCACCATTTTATCCATTTTCTGTACTGCTTACTACCTACACAGAGTCACAGGGGGCCTGGAGCCTATCCCAGGGGATGGCACGTGGCACGTGGCAAAGGACACCCTAGACAGGGTGCCAACCCATTGCAGGACACAATCACATACACATTCACACACTACAGACAATTTAGAGTTGCCAGTCAGCCTACAATGCATGTTTTTGGACTGGGAAAGGACACCTGAGTACCTGAAGGAAACCTCCAAAGCACAGGGAGAAAACGTAAAGATCATGAAAACTCCACATTCATAGGGCAGAGGTGAACCCCCAACCCCGTAGGTGCGAGGCAAACTGCTCACCACTAAGCCACAATGCACCCTATTACTATTACTACTACTATTATTATTATTATTATTATTATTAGTAGTAGTAGTAGTAGTAGTAGTAGTAGAAGTAGTAGTAGTAGTAGTAGTAGTAAGCATTCATTTAATACAACAGCAATAGAAAACTTATGGCTGATGGCTATATGGCTGAATTAATTTTATGCAATTTTTATACTCTTAGAGAACTCACAATTTATCATTGATATGGTAACTTGGACACAAAATGTTACCCCTGCATGCAAATCTCAGACTTTACCAATTTTTCAGATATTAGCTAAATGATAAGCATTGTGCTATAACTTTATTACCCTTACACTGACGGACCAAAAATATGTGGACACTGGACCATCATAGCCATATGTGGTTCCTCCCCAGACTGTTGCTGTAAAGTTGAAGGCACATAATTGTCTCGATTGCCACATTACACAATGTAGTGGAAAGCCTTACCAAAACAGTAGAGGTTATTGTAGCAGCAAAAAGGGGACAAAGTCCATAGTTTTGCCATTGAATGTTCAAGGAAAGATTGGGGAATGATTGCCAGCTGTCCACAAACTTTAGAAAAAGGATAATATAAATGGTTTTAGTCTGTTTAAATTACTCATTGGCTATAACTATAGGCCACATGTCAATGTCCTGGAGCTTAATTAATAAAGCCTCCTTCACACATACTGTATTCTCAGCTTGACGTAATTTGATTGGCATATTTGCCCTTTAGCTTCGCCCCTAGAATTGTCTCTGCATATCTGTATTTTATGCTATATCATGATAATAGATACCGTCTTCCTCTTCTCTATAGGAGGTTTAAATCATCATATATAATCATATACACTATAATCATCATAGCACATTCAAAGCCATTTGCCATAGTAATAGTTTAGAGTCATTTTCACCTAGCCAGTAGCCACTACATTACTATGCACCTCATTTGCCTTTGTGTAGACAGTAGATCCTGGCCTTTTGAAGGCCTATGTTCCTCTCAGATATATTCTGTATTGAGCAAAAATTGTATTCACCTGCCTATGCTACTTCACAAAGGGATTGGGACTCTAACTGAAAGGTAATAATGCTGGTAAGGTCAGAGGTTGAGTTGCAGAGACAATGTGGAAGTTATTGCTACTGTCAGATGTGTCAGTGAATGCTTTGTCTGCTTTTGTGTGATCACAGACCAGAGGTTGCGTACACTTCAATATGCTCTAAGCCAATGACATATGAAGATGTTCTCTAATGACCTTGTTTACTTTGCACAATAGCAATAAAAATGTGTCCCCATCTCTTTACCTACCTAGCCAGGCAAATTTTTTCCTATCTTCAAATGAAGTGTCCAGTTTTCCATGAGCCTCTGCCCACTGTTTCCTCAGAGTCCTGTTCTTTGTTGGCAGGAGTAGAACCCAATGTGGTTATCTGCTGTTGTAGCCCATCCTTCTCAAGGCCTGGCGTGGTGTTCATTCTGACATGCTTTTCTGCTTATCACTATATTAATTAATGCTTATTTGTGCTACTGTAGGTTTCCTGTCAGCTCAATCATGTATGGCCATTATTCTTATCAACAAGCCGTTTCTGTCCGCAGAACTGCCACTCACTGTTTTTTTGTTTGTTTGTTTTTCACATCATTTGATGTAGACCTTATAGATCATTGCGCATGAAATCCCAGGACATTTTTGGTAATATTCATTTAAGATCACATTTTCCCACACTCTGATGTTTGATGTAAATTTTAACTGAAGCCCTTGACCTGCATCTGCATGATTTTTATGCATTTTGCTGGCATAACATGATCATAATTATATAATTGCTTGAATGAGCAGATGTCAGTGAGTGTAAAAAAGAACATTTTTGACTGATGCATATCTAAGCTGGGGATTCAGGTCATATGATGCAGAGTGTGTTGTACATGTAAATTGAAACTTTTTTTTTTCCACTGTTGGAAATCCATCATATTTGTGAAGACTATAAACCATGGCCTCATTATCTAGCCTTGCTTCTTTAAATTATCTATGGTGTTAAGTTACTTCATATACTCTTTTAAGCTCTCTCTCTATGAGCAAAGAAAGACATTTTGAACATTTATACATTTCCATTTCTTGAAAGTGTAGTTTTGTATATGATAATATACTGTATTCTAATCAGATATTTCCCAACCAGACTGTGGAGCGCATGAGTGTAGATGTTGAAGGAGAATGACTCATTATGCCTTTAGATGTAGCAATTTCTGTTTTATTATCCTGTGTAGAAAATGAGCCAGAAATGCAGGTGCATATAAAACATGAAGATGAAAATGAGACACATTGCCACCTGACTATAGCTCATTAAACACCAACTGGACTATTAAATGTGTGAGAGATTGTAATGTCAATATTATGCCCCAGATACAGTCTAAGAAGAGAGAGATTTTGTGATAAAGTATGTAAAGGTTAGATGTTCTAGGAGTAATGGAGCAGAGAAAACACACAGACAAGGTATTTGTAGAAATTGTTTGTTTGGAAGAAAAAGGGAAAAAAAAACTATATTCTCCTAATATATTTCTTGGGCGCACGGTGGCTTAGTGGTTAGCACGTTCGCCTCACACCTCCGGGGCAGTCCAAAGACATGCATGGTAGGCTGAATGGCGTGTCTAAAGTGTCCGTAGTGTATGAATGGGTGTGTGAGTGTATATGTGATTGTGTCCTGCGATGGACTGGCACCTGAAGGCCCAAATTTAGCCTATTACCCCAAAACACGTAACATTCAACATAGAAGCCAATACTCACATCTGTAAATCTAGTTGGAGATAGAAAAAACACACCAGCCGTGAGTGAGAAGAAGCAAGGATCCAGACTTTATTTCCACCAACCGAGATCCACACCAATGAGAATTCTCAGAAGTGATCTCCTCACCTGGAGCTTAAGCTGCAGTATATATACTTTATGTTCACCGTAAATAACCAATTTATTTCAGAAAGCTTCCCAAACAGTTACAATAATGTTTAATAACCATCTCAAACACATACAATGATGTTTAAAAAAACCCTCTCAAACAGTTACAATGATGTTAAAAAACCCTCTCAAACAGTTACAATGATGTTAAAAAAAACCCTCAAACAGTTACAATGATGTTAAAAAAAAACTTATTAAGATTACCAAGAGGGTAAAAAAACTTTCTCAGAAATTTCCCATTAGTATTCAAAAGTTGAGATAGACAAAACAATTCAGAGCGACGACCTTCAGGTGCCATGTAATTCAACCATTCTTATAAATGGCTCCTCACGGACGGTTCTCTCGGATGGTTCTCTCTTAAAAATCTAAGGCCCTTGTCTACAGCATGCCCGACCCTTCCCCGTGAGACAAGAATCTTTATCCTCTGCATTATGAGTAAGTTTCTTTACCTTTTTTCTGTATTTGTGGTTTATAATTTACTTTCATATCTGTTTTATATTTCTATTTCTATTATATATATGGTTATGCTGCTAGCAAGTGGTTTACTGTATTCCCTACTTCATAATATTATTATATTATCCTTCTAATATCTTAATACTCCTTTTTATTATTTTTATAAAGTTATAATGTTATGTGTGTGCGTGTGAGAGAGGGAGAGACAGAGAGAATGTGTGTGTGTTATGTCTGCATGCCTGATCTTGGCTGTGTAAGTGTGTGTGTGTGTGTGTGTGTGTGTGTGTGTGTGTGTGTTTCATTAAATCTCTTATATTTCTTTGTGACTAATAAATCCTAGTGTGTTGATCCCAAAATGCGAATCCTGTTCATCAATACATATATATATATATCCGCCTAATACCGCTTCTGTGTGTCTAGGTGCCCGCCGTTTTTTCCCTCTTTCCTCTGTTGGAGGGGGTGGATTTGGATCTGAACTCTCTCTATCAGATTGCCCATTTCACTGCTGACTTTCAATAAAATTACATATTAGTCATACTAGGTCTCCCTCGTGTTTATTTTATGTACATTTTTGACCACAACACACCTTGTCCAGGGTGTACCCCGCCTTGTGCCCGATTCTCCCTGGGATAGGCTCCAGGTTCTCCCGTGATCCTGAAGAAGGAGTAAGCGGTAGAAGATGGATGGATGGATATATTTCTCCATTGAGATTACATTCAGTTAGGTTTTCTGTCCTTGGTGATAAATGTGTTAGCCTTGTGTGTGTCTGTGTTTTTACATCAACATTTCTGAAACGGATCCTCTGGATCCACAGTTTCCTTATCCGGTGCTCTGGGACTCACAAGCCACAGTTTCATTCTCTCCCAGCTCCTAATACACCTAAACCAAGCAACTATAATCAATGATTGCCTGGTACAACCCCGATATGCAATACATGACAAGCTCATGGCATCAGAGATGTTCACCATTAAAATGAAGAGCAAAAAAAGAGTATGGGGACTGACACACCATGAGTCATGGTGTCTTTGTAATTTTTTTTCAAACTGATACACTGATATAAAGCATAAAATAATCAATGATCTCAGTGCTGTCCTCTTTGTTGTACAGTTGTGTGTCTTGCTTTCCACTCTTGTGCATTTGTAGAGGGCTAAGGTTTGCATTTGGACGGTAGGTAGAATTGTCCCTACCAATATTTGCGCAAACTCGTTCACATTATCTTTGGAGTGAAGTCATGTAAAATGCATAGCTTAGAAGCTCAGAAGCTCCAGGAAGCTCATCCCAGAAGCTCCAGGATTTAGGCATGCAACATTTGATTGGCTGAAAGGGAGTTGCTATCTGAAGACTCTCCTTACGTGCAAATATCAAACTGCCAGTATAGAGTACAGAGACGGAGGCTTTCTTTCCTCTATTCCCTGTACGGCACTGCATACATAAAGTATTTTTTCCCATGCCAACACCTTTTCTACTTTGTAGATATCATGCCACCAAAAAAACAAAGATACATCAGGAGCTTTTTCCCCACCTAAAGCGGAAGTAATAAGTAGTAAACTAATTGTCCAGTAGCCACATTGATTTAAAATGAAAACCTTTTATCAACCAAACATCACCAGCCTTGCACTTGCACGTCAAAAGATGTTAGTTAACCATGTTAGCTAGCATTAACTAGCAAGATAACCCTGGCTTCTGTCATCTGCAGGCTAGCAATCAGGTTGCTAGCTGGAACATAATATAGGTGCATATATGAAATTTATGTTGAGTTGAATCTTAGTCTAGAAATCCCATGAAAATGTCATCATTTAATGAATTAGTTTGTATGCACGAAACGCAGCAGCAGTTGCATTTAGCATAACAGTATGGGAGCGTCTTTTGGGCGTGACCAGTATCTGAAGCTTGTGTAAAATCATGCCTCTACTTATAGGCCTGCCATGATCAGGTGATGTGGCAATTAAGCACGTAGCATGATATATATATATGGCACCTGTGAACCACACCACCGGCCTCTATTATCTGAAGCGAAGAAGCAATTCACAGGCCTGCCCTGGTATGACAATGCTATGCAACGTCTCGTTCCTTTCTCAGGGAATGGTGTTACATGCGTAACCCCGATGTTCCCTTTCAAAGGGAACTCCAACGTTGCATTTAGCATAACAGTATGGGAACAGGAATACCCACTTCGTCATACCGAGGGTACGGCCTGTTCAAAAATACCCAAGCCCGAGGGTCACTGCAAGACACTCGAGCCCGGGGTGGAATGAATATCCAGGCTGTAATAACGAATGAATGTGTGTGGGAGGCGACCGCCCTAGTGGAATGAGCTCTTACGCCCAGAGGTGTGGTGAGACCGCACGCCTCATAAGCCATAGAGATTGCTTCCACTATCCAAGTTGAAATACGCTGCTTTGACCAACAGATGCTCCGCCACTGGCAGGAGCGGTGGACGTAAGTACAGAGGGTCCTTACTGGACACAGCAGGTGCATTCTTTCTTGTTCCGATGTGAGGAACGGAGGAGGGCAGTAGGCCTGCAACACCACAGGGTGGGCAGCCGATGTA
Source organism: Ameiurus melas (assembly GCA_012411365.1). Lineage (NCBI taxonomy): Eukaryota > Metazoa > Chordata > Actinopteri > Siluriformes > Ictaluridae > Ameiurus > Ameiurus melas. The sequence continues at coordinate 15,196,350 of CM022765.1, read as the reverse complement.
GGCACTTTAGGAATATAATCTGGCCTAGGAAACATGAAGGCCTTGGCTAGTCCAGGGGCGAAGTCAAGGCAGGAGGGGGCAACAGAGAGAGCTTGTAGATCTCCCACTCGCTTGAGAGATGTTAGGGCCAGTAGAAGAGCTACATTTAGAGTCAGAAGCTTCTCAGAGGCTGACTCTAAGGGCTCAAACGGGGCCCCTGACAGACCTTCCAAGACCACAGAAAGGTCCCAGGAAGGTACTCGCGGCCTGCAGATGGGCCTCAGCCATCTGACACCACGTATGAACCACGAAGTTAGAGAATGCTGCCTCACAGAGGCTCCATCAACAGGGGCATGGATGGCTGAAACGGCGGCCATGTAAACCCTGATCGTAGAAGGAGCCAACCCTGCTGTGAAACATTCTTGTAGGAACTCCAGGACTGTAGCTATTGCGCAATTCACTGGGTCTAACTGACGTTCATCACACCACAAGACAAAAAGCTGCCACTTGAGCGCATACAATTTCCTTGTGGATGGTGCTCTAGCGTTTAACATGGTCTCTTCAACCTCAGTTGTGAGACCAGAATCTATGATTCTGGCCCTCAGGGGCCAGACCCACAGTTTCAATAGTTCTGGCCGAGGGTTATAGATCAATTCAATTCAATTCAATTCAGTTTTATTTGTATAGCGCTTTTTACAATAGACATTGTCTCAAAGCAGCTTTGCAGAAATATCAAAATGGTGTACAGATTTTAAAGGTGCGAAATTATCCCAACTGAGAAAGCCACTGAGTGGCGACAGTGGCAAGGAAAAACTCCCTAAGATGTTTTAAGAGGAAGAAACCTTGAGAGGAATCAGACTCAGAAGGGAACCCATCCTCATCTGGGTAACAACAGATAGTGTAAAAAAGTTCATTATGGATTTATATGTAGTCTGTATGGCCTTAGGAGCAGCCGTAGTAGCAGGTATCTGGAATTAGAGAAGATTTGTGCTCCACAGGCAGAAAGGATATGGATCTCTAGTATCTCCATAAATTTGTGATCAGCCCTCCGGCTTGAGACAGTAGGTCCCTGCGGGTGGGAATCTCTCAAGGAGTGCTGTTGAGTAGGGACATTATCTCCGAGAACTATATTCGAGCTGGCCAATAAGGTGCTACTAGCAGCAGACGTAGATGGTCTTGGCGAACTCTCACCAGAACTTATGGGAGTAGAGCAATCGGGGGAAAGCATGTAGACATGACCTCGGCCACGTGTGCACCATGGCGTCCAGCCCCAATGGTGCAGGAGGAGTGAGGGCGAACAACAGTGGGCAGTGTGTTGTCTCCTCGGAGGCGAACACATCCACTTCCGCTTGTCCGAACCTCCGCCATATGGACTCCACCACTTGTGGATGGAGCATCCACCCCCCGGGCCTCAGCCCCTGCCTCGTCATGATGTCTGCCACTACATTCTGACTGCCCGAAATTGCACTCACTGACAAGAACTTCCCTCTGCCCAGAGGAGGATTAGTTTTGCCTGCCTGAACAGGGGGCGTGAACATAACCCTCCCTGGTGGTTGATATATGAGACCGCAGCTGTGTTGTCTGACACAACTAGCACACTGTGACCTCTCAACTGAGGAAGAAAGAATTTCAGTGCTAGGAATACGGCCTGCATCTCTAGGTGATTTATATTCCACTTCAGATGAGGGAAATTAATTAAAATGGTGGATATCTGTTTTTGCAAATGAACTCTTCACATGCTATTATGGATAAATTGTAAATGACCAATTTACATGTATTGTAAGTACCATAGTCTACCTATTTTAATGTTAACTTTGTTGCAAGTTATTATAACACAGGATGCAAAAGAATAATTTGCAAATGTTGATACAGATCAGATTAAGTTTAGTTCTCTCTTTAGGAGAAAGTGTCATCTATCAAGAAACTCTGGACTCCAGTTCCCATCAGCCACTGCACTGCACTACATGTTACATGACCACCTTCACCTGATTCACGTTCTGTTAATGTGTCTGTGTTGTCCAGTTTGGTGGAAATGGCCTCAGTTGGTTCCGACTCTGGCACGAGGGCCAATGGTCTCCTAGATCGCTTCAAGAAGGACAAGACTGTTCTTGGACTGCAGGTAGCATCAGAGGTGTTGGGAGAGCTTGAGTGCCTAAACAAGTCATTGCAAATGCAGTCCCAAACAATTGAGGGCATGCAGGCTGCTGTTGAGTATGTTAGCGCAACTCTTCAAAAAAAAAAAAAATAGGAATGAGGAAGTTTGAAGAAGTGTTTCAGAAGGCAGTGTCAATGACAGACTCCCTGGAAATTGAGCCAATTCAAATACATCTCAAAATAAAAAATGGGGTGACCCTATGGGGTGACCTGATGCGGGCTGTGCACAAGAGATGCCCTTACAATTTCATGGATCTAGAATGTTTTTGCCAGAAAGAGTGGGAAAATATTGGCAAGACAAGATGCCATGTTGATAGACTCATCAGACTCTTATCAAATTTTTTTTACATTTTTCCCTATAAGTATGTCTTATTGTTTTCCACTTTATTTGTATACTTTGCAGTTGCACATTAAAGGTGAGATCTGACATGCTTTACTTTATTGTCATTCTTTTATTTTTTTTTAACAATGTTGCATGGTACACAGTAATTTCAGTTTTTCAAAGCTATCACAGTGTTTTGGTCTTCTAAACCCTGTTCAAAGGCTCCTGAAAAGGCTCCACAAATGCCATAACTTCACATAAATAATCAATGGAGGCCCTTTAGTTTAATGACATTTAATTTCAACTTGGCCTGTCATTGGTCATTCCCTGGCATATAAGAGAATGCCTCTCAAACAACAAAGAAAAGGCCAGCTATCTGATCTGTCTGAGGATCTTCTTTTTCTACAAGCTGTCATTAAGGTTGGCTGAAGCCACATTGATTGTAGAGTTGCAAATGAGCACTGAGGCATGGGAACAAAATGGAGAGGGATGTTTATATAATATTGCAATTAAACCAGAATTACCAGATTCACATTGGGACTGTATACTCTCCCGTCTCATCTACTGCACATCTACAGTCCTATTTGGATTGGATTAGTTTATCAGGGGGATGTCAGTAATACATTTTTACATGCCTCATCAGTCATCCAGACAGCAATCAAAATTAGTACAGGAGTAGTGAGTTTCTAACAGGTTGCATTTTCTTTTCTTTTTCTCTGAACCCAGATATTTGTGGTACCTGGTTATATGATCACGCTCCATTCATAATCTGGTGTCCATGCAGTCGATTAGGCACTGGAGTAGAAAAGAGACACTTATTTCAGTTTAGAGTTAACCAAAGTTGCAGCAACAATTTGATAATAAACACAGCCATAATCATATAGCATTCTGCGATTCGGGAAGTAGCAGCAGTCAAACATCTTTTTTTTTTTTCAGCCCCAGTTAACATCTGCATAGAAAATCATGGATATGTGTTTCCAGACGAAAATGATCAAGTGACCGCTGAGTTTGGCAAAAAAAAAAACCCAAACAAACAAACCAAAAAAACTGTAGGTAATACGTCCAGTAATTTTCTCAGGGGAGGGCGGAGAAAGACATGAACAAGGCCGATCCAGAATAAAATAAAATCACAATGGATCACCTGTAAAATCAATAATTACCCCAGGTCATTATTTAATCTCATCTGGCCTGAAGAAGAAAGCTGAATGATGGAAATATAATCATTATTACTTTGCATGAGACAACAAATTAAAGAAGGAATGTATTGTATCTTAATGTGGATAAACACTACAATATTTTTATTAATTTTTTTTTTTTTGACAATGGCTATTTGGGACTGTGCAGTGTGAAAATATTGGATGTTATAGGAGAATTTGCAACTTTGCAAAACTTTGTGCGTGAGTACAGTTGTTCTTAATCCAAGACTTAATGTCCACTGTATGTAATAGTTGCAGGCAATTCTGTAATTGATGATTTACATATATACATACAGTACTGTGCAAAAGTTTTAGGCACCCTATTTGTTTAGTACAAACTTTGTTATAGATTGTTTATTTTATGACTTCTACATTATCGTCAGTAAAAAAAAATGCTTTAGATTCCCAAACAATAATTTTCCAGCACAAAATTACATTTTACAGAAAAATGTTTGTATATCAGTAAAGAAAGCAGTATATTACTAGACGTAAGAGAGCACCTTTCAGGAAACAAACAAACAAACAAAAAACACAATGAAGGCTGCTGGGTTTTGCTGCAAAAATAAAAAGCAAGTGCGAAAGTCAAAGTGTCCAGAAGAACCGTGGCTGGCTCTGCAAGATGCTCAATAAAAGGTACCAGCTCATTTCCTCACAAAACAGCCAAATTGCACGTGAGACCTCTTTTTTGTCACACCAAATATTGACCTTGTTTCATTACCACTGTTTACTGCTCTTTACAGTAATTTTTTTAATGTATAAACAAATCATATCATTACTGTGAAGGCATCTTTGCTCTAAAGCATTTCTTTGCATGTGCCAAAAACTTTTGCACAGTACTGTATGTACTAGGTAGAATTTGTGCAGTGGAAATATTCTAATCCTGAGGTAAACCTCTGTGCCAGTGAGAATCCTTGAAATATCTTTGAGTCATGCACAGAACCAGGCCATTTAGCCTCAGAGATGAAAATGAGACATTGAGCATTGCAATGCACCCACAACAATTGGATGGATTTGTAATTCTAGGACATTCTATCATATTTTACATGGGCAACTTTGAATTTCACTTGCAATTGTTTAAAATGGTTTCTGACTTATATCTGTGTATCAGGTAACAAGTATAGTAATGCTGTGAAATGATTTCCAATTGACATAATTGATGAGGCTTTAATACAAAACTGAGTGCAGTGGGTGGATCAAAAGATTTTATATTACAAGAGTACATAAACAATCACTGAAAATGCTTCCGTGATGGCTGGAAAATTGTGGTTGCCAGGGAACTATAATCATAAGGCAAACCTTCCTACATTCATGACATACAGTAGCCTTAGAAAGATGTTCTGCATTTCCCAAACTGACAAATAATAATAATAATAATAATAATAATAATAATAATAATAATATTATTATAGATTGTATATATATGGTGCCTTTCCACAAACTCAAGGACATTTTACACTTGACATTTAACAGGACAAACTACATTAATATACATTTCAACAGAAGTTACAATCTCTAATTACAACAGGAAATAAAACATCAATCAGTAATATAGACAGATTTTTGTGCTGAGAAAAGATGTGTCTTAAGCTGAGGTTTAAAGATAGAAATAGAGGAGATGTCATGGAGGCTCTGAGGTAGAGCGTTAGATGGCTTGTGAAATATTTAGGGCTCCAAAATATTTGTAATGTAGGACTCCAGTAATTTACATAAATATGTAATACTATGCCAAAACCATGTTGGCGCCAATGGGAAGGGGATGAAAATGTGGTGGTTGACGTGGGACACATTTTCCGTATTTTCCGATGCCTTGTATATGTTGACTCTGTCTGAGCAGGAAGTGGGGTGTGTGTGTGTGTGTGTGTGTTTGTGGAACTTAGAGCTGAGCAAAGTCAAAGCTAAGCTGGATAAGCAGTAAATGAAGCTACACAGTTGCACTTTTATTTGTCCTCAGGCAGTTTCTGCCTGATTACTAAGCCCAGAGACACAGAACAAAAAACAGAACACCTGTTGACCTGCTTATTCACTGAATTCTTCAGTCAGCCAATCATCTCCAATACAGGTCAAGAGCTTCTGTTAATGTTCGCATAAAACAACAGAATCAGGAAAAACTGAATTTCGGTGAATCTGAGTATGCAGTAATTGCTGATCTCCTGGGAATTTCAGGCACTAACGTCTCTTTAAACAAATTCATCCAATGAGCATCAGTTCTGCAGGGGGAAACACTTTGTTGATGAGAGAGGTCAGAATAGAATGGCCAGATTGGTTCAAGGTGACAGTAAATAAAATAACCACTATTTACATCCATGGTAAGTAGAAAAACATTATAGAATGCACAGCATAAATATATAGAGTCTCCAACATTCTTTTCTAATTTAATACAATTTTTATAACAGATTATATTATTGACAACAACTTGAGTGAAAAGAAAGAAGCTTTTTGCTTTAATGACATGTCCACTCAAGCTGGCATGGACTCCACAAGTTTGTGTGAAACCTTATGAGTTATTTTAGATCAAATCTATTGGAGTGTTGTCTGAACATGGGTTTCAATAGAAGAGATTAGGCACGAGGAAAATCTGACCTTTTGTACTAAGCAGCTAACATGGTCAATATCATATATTTGCTTACGTTTCAATAGGGACTTAGAAATAATGCAGAATCATGAATAGCCAGATTTTATATAGTCTTTGCCTGCACTATGTTCTTGGGTTCTTCAGTATTGTCTCAGCCTGATAGGATTACAAAAACAAGACTTTTCTAATAGAATTCATCATGCAAGGCAAAGCTTCAAACTTTACCTGACAGATTAGGAAGATGGTCTATGAATAGTAAAAAAAAAAATTTCCACTGTGTTGGCTATTAAACACAATAATAATAATAATAATAATAATAATAATAATAATAATAATAATAAGCATGCAGTCGGTAAAATCCCTCTTTACTAGTGTCACGCGTCGTGACGGTAGGCAAGTAGGCAGGATGCAAACGCAGTTCAAACGGAGATCTTTATTTATAGAAAGGAAACCAAACCAAACAGAAACAAGAAACGTAACTCAACCAACAAACTAAGCTAGGCTATGCTATGAGCTAGGCTTACTTGGCTAAGGCTAATGCTAAGGCTAAGGCATGAACATGACATGAAACAAAACGAAACCTCGCAACAATCGCACTCTAGCTTGACATGGGATATATTCATTCATATGAACGTCCGTCGCTATATCTGTTTATCGAACCGTGCTGTCTCGAACACGGCTCACGATATATATAGGTCTCTCAGTCATTAACCCGCAAACGTTAGCAGCTGCCGGCAATTCCCAAGCACACGTGACTAAATGAACTATGACCTTTGACGAGGCGAGACGAAGACCTAACGTCAACGCGGAAAAGGTCTGTGCATGCGCAACAGCGCTCAACGCACGCTGTTGTACGGGGGAATAATGACAACCAGGAGCAATACATGAACAAATCATTGAGGATATGGCTATAGATGATTGCAGTTGGCATGCAACTTCCTATCAAATGGCTTTTAGGTTAGGTCTTGAACACATCCAATCCAGTTTAAGAGAAATAACCAACAAGGGAAAGCATTTTATTGCAACAAATTACCACAAAGATGAAAAGATTTTTTTTTTATTTCTGTAAAGCTGCTTTGAGACAATGACTATTGTAAAAAGCGCTATACAAATAAAATTGAATTGAATTGAATGAGTAATGCAATGCCTCTCAGTTGAAAATGTTGCTAGGTAGAATACCACAGTGGATTACTCACCATGGTAACTAATGCCTTTACATGGAAGTTTCCCTTCACCACATACTGTACAACTGTACCGATATGGATTTATCTCAGTCTTTTTAAACACCAATATTTTTTATTGGTTTTTCCATGTAACAAAATAACACACACAATTTTCCCATATACAGTACATAGGTGACAAAGAATAATTATTAATCAAGTAATGTAAATTATTCAGCAGTGTTCTAGCAATTATTCAAACAATTATCACTCATATGCGCAGACACATTTGTTTAAAAACCTGCAGACAAACAAATATACACACACGTCTCTTCTCTTCTCTTGCAAATGTAAATCACATTTAATTTAACTAAGATGCACACCCACGATCAAGGTTTGTGGAGCTGTCTGCATCAGCCATCTGTGTGTTCTTTCATCCTCTCTTCTGTCTAGGTGAGGAGTAGACACTCACTCACAATTTGCTCTCCATGATTCCTCCCCTGCCTCACACTCAGTGCTCGTCTACACCCTTGCTGTCACTATGATTTTTTTTTTACTACATATATTTCTGTAAACTACAGGCTTTCCTCAAGTGAAAACTAGGGCATGTAACTCATCCAACAACTTGATCTAAGCTTGACATTCACTGGGTGACGAAAACATACTTATCTTGCAAGATTTAAGACATCATTAGTAGAGGTCTAACCAAATAAGAATACATTATTCAGAAATAACATATATCGTGTTCTAAACAGACACAAATACAAATACAGTGGGGGAAATATGTATCAGATGGACGCATCAACATTTTTTTCAATAAATATATTTCCAAAGACGCTATTCACCAGACATCACTATTAACTTAAGAAATCCGGAAATATAACGAATTCACAACATTAAAGTCCATAAATGAAGTTATGTGTGATAGAGAGGAATGACACAGGGAAAAAAAAGTATTGAACATGCCAACTGAAATTTTATTTAATACTTAGTGGAGAAGCCTTTTTGTTTGTAATGACAGCTTCAAATCGCTTCCTGTATGAAGAAATTAATTGGCCGCAGTATTCAGGTGTGATTTTGGCCCTTTCTTCTAAACATATTGTCTTTCAATCTTGTTTAATTGTATTCAATTCAGGTAATTGACTGGGCCATTCTAACTTTGATTTTCTTTCTCTGAAACCAATTGAGAGTTTCTTTTGCTATATGCTTTGGATCATTGTCCTGCTGGAAGGTCCACCCACATCTCATCCTCATCATTCTGGTGGATGGCAGCAGATTCTTCTCAAGAATCTTCCAGTAAAGGGCTCCATTCATTCTTCCTAGAAATTATATTAAGTCTCCCAGTACCATGCGATGAAAACAGCCACATACCATGATGCTTCCATCTCCAATCTTCACTGTTGGTGTAGTGTTTTAAGGTTGATATGCATTGCCATTTGCTTCTCCAAACATGGTGTGTAGTATGACAGCCAAAAAGTTCAATATTGCTCTCGTCTGACCAGTTACTCACAGTATGTCATAGGATTGTCCAAATGAGTTGTAGCAAACTTTAAACGAGCTTCAACATGCCTTTCCTTTAGTAATAGAGTTTTGTGGAGTGAGCATGAGCAGTGGAGTGCATTGCCTATTGTTTTCTCTGTGACAAAAGCATCTGCTGCCTCCAAGTGTTTCTGGAGCCCTTTACAAGTGGTCCTTGCCTCATGGGCTACTCTTCTGACTATTCTTCTGATTACCTGGAAGAAATCTTGTACGGAGCTTCTGTGCATGGCCATGATGGTGTGGTGTTGCTTCCACTTGTGGATAATGGCCCCAATGGTGTTTATTCGAGGATTCAGAAGTTTTGAAATACGTCTGTATCTGATCCCATCAATATGTTTTGCACCAATATGGTTGTGAAGGTCTTGGGAGAGCTCTATGCTTTTACCCATCATGAGATGTTTCTTGTGTGACACCTTGGTAATGAAATGCCTTTTTGTAAACCATCAATTTACTAACCCAGCTGATATTCATTTGCACAGATAGGAGGTATAATTACTTACAGATTTCAACTGTTTCCTTGCCTTACCTTGCCTTTGAGAACTGCTTTTTCTTATCGTGTTCAATACTTTTTTCCTGTGTCATTCCACATTATTACACATAACTTTATTTACGGGTTTTAATGTTGTAAATTCTTTATATTTCCAGATTTCCAGTTAATACTGATGTCCTGTGAAAATTTCATATGAATAGAAAATATATTTACCCTGAGATTGTGATTTCATTAGATGCTGAAAAAGCATTCGACAGGGTCGAATGGGATTATTTGTTTGCAGTCTTGAGGAAGTTTGGATTTGGGGTTTATTTCCTGGATTAGCCTCCTTTACTCAACCCCTTATGCTAGTGTTCAGACTAACGATACTTATTCGGATTATTTTGCGCTCAGACGAGGGTGTCGCCAAGGGTGTCCTTTATCCCCACTGCTTTTTGCTGTTGCCATCGAGCCGCTCTCTATTGCACTAAAATCTTCCTCCTTGTTTAAAGGAATAGTTAGATACGGGGTAGAATACAAATTGTCGCTATATGCTGATTTGTTATTGTATGTAACTGATCCTACCACCTCTATGCCTTCTGTCTTGGGTGTTCTGGAGTCTTTTGGTGTTGTCTCTGGTTATAAACTAAATTTAGATAAAAGCGACTGTTTCCCTGTCAATACTCCAGCTCTGTCTCTCCAACAGTCAGATCTACCGTTTCGATTTAGTCAGTCAGGTTTTAAATACCTAGGTATCAACGTGACACATTCTCTATCTAATCTTCTATCAGCTAACTTTACTCCCCTTATCTCAAAGGTTAAATCTAACATTCAGAGTTGGGGTAACTTACCACTTTCCCTAATTGGCAAGATCAACGCCGTCAAAATGAATATTTTACCGAAGTTTCTTTTCTTGTTCCAACAACTCTCCCAATTTTCAATTTTATTACTGGGCTTCGCACATCCATAAACTTTGTTACTGGGTTCAATCTTCTGGATCTTCTTGTCTAAATTGGAATTATCTTCTTGTAAGGAATCGTCTTTACCTGCTCTACTTTACACCTCTTTACCTACAAAACTTTCCCAATATACTGATAACCCTGTTTTCCTCAACACACTTAGGACTTGGTATCAATTTAGACGACATTTTAAATTTGTAGGTGCATCATCTTTGTGTCCTTTAGAGAACAATCTATTCAATCTATCTATTTCCCCCATCGTGTATGGACTCCTCATTTTCAGTGTGGTATGACAAGGGTATTAAACAAGTTAGAAATTTGTATTCTGATGGTGTGTTTGATAGCTTTGCCAATTTGGCATCCACTTACGATCTCCCCTTGACACATTTCTTTCGGTACTTTCAAATACGGAATTTAGTTTCTAGATGTTTTCCTGATTTCCCTTATGCTCCTCCTGAACAGGCCTGGGAAGACCTGTTTTGAAATAACCCGCATCAGAGAGGAATGATTTCTAAGATTTATGATTTTATTTTGATGCAAGGTAGTGGGTCGAGTAATAAAATTAGGAATGCGTGGGAAACGGAATTAGGAGTACAAATAAGTGAGGAGTGTTGGGAACATGCTATAGGGAGGGTACAGACTACCACTTCTTGTGCTCGTCTTGGACTTATACAGTTCAAAGTTTTAAATAGAGTCCATCTGTCCAAGTCGAGATTGTCTGTGATGTATCCGGATGTAGAGGACAAGTGTGATAAATGCCATGGCTCTCCCTGTCATCTTGGCCATATGTTTTTCTTCTGCCCTGAACTCCATGGTTTTTGGTCTTGCTTTTTTACCATCACGTCCACTCTTCTCAGGGTACATTTAAAGCCTTGTCCATTGATTGCGATATTTGGGATCCCTCAAGCTTCAATTCCTTTGAGCTCGATACAAAAGGATTTTATTGCTTTCACATCCCTTATAGCAAGACGTTCCCTACTGTTACATTGAAATGCTAAATACCCTTCTATCTTCCAGTGGATAAAGGACGTGATGTTTTTTCTGAAACTCGAGAAAATAAGATATACGATGAATGGTTGTACAGATAAGTTTTTTTATAAATGGCATCCCGTTATTGCATACTTTATGGAGTTACAGACACTACCCACTTAAAGGTTGGTGCCTGTTGTTGAATTTTATAATATCTCTATAACCAGCGACAGTTAATGGGTAGCCATGATGAGCCGGAGGGGTGGGTTGTGGGTTCAATTTTTTTTTCTTTGTATAAAAAGAAAAAAATCTGTGAAAATTTACTGCTGTTGCTCAATTTGTTTGTATTTTTGGGAAATGGTGGGGAGGACAGAACAGAAAAGGCTATTTAGATAGGCTTAGCAGTTCAACAGAAATGTTCATCAGAAGGTCAGCAAAAATGTTTAATAAAAAAGAAACGTAGAAATGTAGAAATGTTCAGCAGAAATGTTCAGTAAAAATTTAACTTTAGAAATGTTCATTAGAAATGTTTAGCAGAAACGTTTTGCAGAAATGTATAGCAGAAATGTTTAGCAGAACTGGTCATTAGAAATGTTTAGCAAAATTGTTTAGCAGAAATGTTTAGCAGAAATGCTCAGTAGAAATGAAGAAATGTTCTGTAGAAATGTTCATCAGAAGTGTTCAGCAGAAATGTTCAATAAAAATGAAACTACAAAAAAAAAGAAAATATATTTACTGGAAAAAATGTTGACATGACCAATATTTATTTCCGCCACAGTATAAATGGGCACACTATTTGTCATTACTATTTTTTTAAAGTTCACACAGGTTTGCTCAAGGTCACGGTAGTTTAAATTCTGCTAGTAAATTCATTCGAAAAAGTCATGAGCAGGAACAAACAATAATAAATTTGCATGCAGGATTTATATTTTTCAAAAATCATAATTAAGAAACACTTAATTTTTTTGGCCATGACAACTTCGCATTTAAAACTGAATACAGATATGGATGTGTGGAGCACTAAATTGATACAGATATATATTGGCATTGCATTACACCACTAATACTTAACAGTTTAACAATGCATTTTGTAACTTGGTTTCTTATCCACCATAACCTATGTAGGGTGATAGCCTTGACAAGATTTACAAATAACTAAAAACATTTGCACATACTTTTAGTGAAGTGGATTTATGATTGCACTGAGGTGTCGAAGTATAATATAAGCAGAAAAATAAAAATAAAAAATGTCCCAAACCTGAATTTTATGTCTCTTTTGGATGTTTGCCAGAGTTCAGCCATTTAAAAAAAAGGCCCATGGAAATAGTGCCAAGTGTTCATTCAGTGAGTAAGTAATTGAATATAATATAAGTTGGTATTAGCCAAGGATAGTAAAAGTCTGTAAAAGACTGTTTTTTCAAACAGGTGAGAAATGGTTGCAATGTTTTATCAAACTTCCAAGAAAAACCTACAAAAAATACAGTCCAGGAACTTGCTGTCTTAATAATATTTGTTGGTTCCTACAAGGTAACAATGGCACTCAAATCAGAGCAGTGAGTTGGGTTTGTTTCTATAGGGGGTAGTGTGTCAAACGCACGTATTTGTTTTCAATCCTAGTCTGTAAATTTCACTTCCAGGTTCTCTTCTGACACAATGTAAATATCTGTCAAAGAAACTGTATGAACTCAATTAATGATAGCTGTATAGCCATGCTATCTTTTTTGTTAGAAAAAGGGAATCAATAATCTATGTATGTATTGCTAGGAGGAATGGAAGGTATGGGGAACTGAGGACTGATTTCACGAGCAAAAGTACTGGTAGTATTAATAGGTGCTGGTGTGGTATTGTCATGTTTCCTCCGTGAAGCAGCGCACTTTGGGTGCTAGTGCGCATGCGCCTGCTTCTACATGGACATCGGTGACAGTTCAATACGTGCAGAACCACGTGTCTTGTGTTATGGATTATGTCATGTCCCCACTCAGTCTTGGCATGTGTTGTCATCAGGTCACGTGTGTGTTGCCCGCAGCTGTTGGCAGTTGCGGGGGTTGATGATACCTGTGTGTGCATATATACCAAGAGCCGTGCTACACACGGCGCGGGTAATTTAAGGTCAATCTATCAGAGAAGATAGACTAGATAGACTAAGAGTTCTATTCTTGAACTAGCGTGGGGTTATAATGAGTCTTTGTTCCATGCCATGTTTGATGGCTAGTTAATGTCCATGTGTCATAGCCTTAGCCTTAGCTTAAGCCATAACCATAGTGTAGTTAGCATAGCTTATAGACTAGCCTAGCCAAGTTCTTTGAGTTTGTTATGTCCTTGTTTCTCTTTTGTTTTTTTTCGTTTTGGATCACATTGGTATTTGTCTGCTCACCTTTGTAAATAAAAGCACCGTTCAAACTGCGAATGCATCCTTCCTGCTTTCCTGACATCACGTCACGTGACAGGTATAAAATTTTTGTCATGCTATAATCCTATAAGTTTTTAAATAGCAAGGCTGGTCAGATATGAAAAGTTCTGTCCATAATGGATGGAGGGAAGACATAATTTGCCATCAGTGGAACTGTCACAGGGGTGGTTTTGAGGTGAAAATACTTTGAATTGGAGTCAGCACTCATATTCCCCTATCACATAGCAACTATCAATCAGGGAGGCCAAGCCTATCATGTGATTCCTCCGAGGCAAGAGAAGCCAGCTGACCAAATTTTTTCAAATCTCATGTAAGTCATTTGGCAGGGTAACACACTCCAGAGGAAAGCGTTATCCACCCACTTCTGCATGCATGAGTTCACAGATGCCCTTGATTGGCTAGCGTTGCTGTGATTGATAGGAGAGAGAGAGTATACCACCCCTCCCCCCCTGAGCACATTAAAACATTCTCTTTTTTTGTATATTTATAGACTATTTTAAAAAATAAATAAAAAGCACATTGCATAACATTGGATGCCTCTGTAGACAACTCTAGACAACTAGACAAGCCACTGAAAATAGCCAGCTAGCTTTCTCAGCCAATTAAAAACCACACTAAACTTTGATTGGTTTGATTTGATTTGAAAGTATGTCTTATTCAGATATTCTACAAAACATAAAGGAGTAATAGTAGGATATCCTGCTTTGAAACAGTAATGAATTCCACGTATATTGGTGTCCACCACTGAGAATAATAATATTGTTTTTCACTTGACACTCATACTAAGTGGATGTTATGTCATAGCCTTAGCCTTAGCTTAAGCCATAACCATAGTGTAGTTAGCATAGCTTATAGACTAGCCTAGCCAAGTTCTTTGAGTTTGTTATGTCCTTGTTTCTCTTTTGTTTTTTTTCGTTTTGGATCACATTGGTATTTGTCTGCTCACCTTTGTAAATAAAAGCACCGTTCAAACTGCGAATGCATCCTTCCTGCTTTCCTGACATCACGTCACGTGACAGGTATAAAATTTTTGTCATGCTATAATCCTATAAGTTTTTAAATAGCAAGGCTGGTCAGATATGAAAAGTTCTGTCCATAATGGATGGAGGGAAGACATAATTTGCCATCAGTGGAACTGTCACAGGGGTGGTTTTGAGGTGAAAATACTTTGAATTGGAGTCAGCACTCATATTCCCCTATCACATAGCAACTATCAATCAGGGAGGCCAAGCCTATCATGTGATTCCTCCAAGGCAAGAGAAGCCAGCTGACCAAATTTTTTCAAATCTCATGTAAGTCATTTGGCAGGGTAACACACTCCAGAGGAAAGCGTTATCCACCCACTTCTGCATGCATGAGTTCACAGATGCCCTTGATTGGCTAGCGTTGCTGTGATTGATAGGAGAGAGAGAGTATACCACCCCTCCCCCCCTGAGCACATTAAAACATTCTCTTTTTTTGTATATTTATAGACTATTTTAAAAAATAAATAAAAAGCACATTGCATAACATTGGATGCCTCTGTAGACAACTCTAGACAACTAGACAAGCCACTGAAAATAGCCAGCTAGCTTTCTCAGCCAATTAAAAACCACACTAAACTTTGATTGGTTTGATTTGATTTGAAAGTATGTCTTATTCAGATATTCTACAAAACATAAAGGAGTAATAGTAGGATATCCTGCTTTGAAACAGTAATGAATTCCACGTATATTGGTGTCCACCACTGAGAATAATAATATTGTTTTTCACTTGACACTCATACTAAGTGGATGTTAAGTGATTGTGTGGTTTTGGTAGATTTCTATGGAGTTTATGCTTTCACTAAATGAAAAAAAAATACATTACAACAATTTTCCTACTCTGTGTTATAAACAGTTATTTTCAGTAATTTTCAGTCATGCTGCTGTAATCATTTTGGCAGAGAACTGCTACCCATCATGACGACACCCACGCCACATGAAACAATCTAATTGGCCACCACCCACCTTTTCCACCTTCCTTCCCTACTTTGCTCCTCTTTCACACAAATGAGCAGAATTTTCTCCATAGAAAATTAATAGGAATTGGGACAAATACAAATATTTGTGCTGTTGCAATATGAATGCACTTGAACTGCATAACATGTCTGGGTTTTGGGTCATTGTCATGCTGGAATACCCATCCACAACCCATTTTCAATGTGCTGGCTGAGGGAAGGAGGTTCTCACCCAAGATTTGACAGTACATGGCCCCGTCCATCGTCCCTTTGATGCGGTGAAGTTGTCCTGTCCCCTTAGCAGCAAAACACCCCCAAAGCATAATGTTTCCACCTCCATGTTTGACGGTGGGAATGGTGTTCTTGGGGTCATAGGCAGCATTCCTCCTCTTCCAAACACAGCGAGTTGAGTTGATGCCAAAGAGCTCCATTTTGGTCTCATATGACCATAACACTTTCACCCAGTTGTCCTCTGAATCATTCAGATGTTCATTGGCAAACTTCAGAGGGGCATGTATATGTGCTTTCTTGAGCAGGGGGAACTTGCAGGCACTGCAGGATTTCAGTCCTTCACGACGTAGTGTGTTACCAATTGTTTTCTTGGTGACTATGGTCCCAGCTGCCTTGAGATCATTGACAAGATCCTCCTGTGTAGTTCTGGGCTGATTCCTCACTGTTCTCATGATCATTGCAACTCCACCAGGTGAGATCTTGCACGGAGCCCCAGGCCGAGGGAGATTGACAGTTCTTTTGTGTTTCTTCCATTTGGAAATAATCACACCAACTGTTGTCACCTTCTCACCAAGCTGCTTGGCAATGGTCTTGTAGCCCATTCCAGACTTGTGTAGGTCAACAATCTTGTCCCTGACATCCTTGGAGAGCTCTTTGGTCTTGGCCATGGTGGAGAGTTTGGAATCTGATTGATTGATTGCTTCTGTGGACAGGTGTCTTTTATACAGGTAACAAGCCGAGATTAGGAGCACTCCCTTTAAGAGTGTGCTCCTAATTTTAGCTCAATACCTGTATAAAAGACAGCTGGGAGCCAGAAATCTTTCTGATTGAGAGGGGGTCAAATACTTATTTCCCTCATTAAAATGCAAATCAATTTATAAAATTTTTGACATGTGTTTTTTCTGGATTTTCTTGTTGTTATTCTGTCTCTCACTGTTCAAATAAACCTACCATTAAAATTATAGACTGATCATTTCTTTGTCAGTGGGCAAACGTACAAAATCGGCAGGGGATCAAATACTTCTTTCCCTCACTGTATATATATATATATATATATATATATATATATATATATAGAGAGAGAGAGAGAGAGAGAGAGAGAGAGAGAGAGAGAGAGAGAGATTGATTTGATTTTTAACAGAACTTTATTCACACCAAAAAAATCCCTTTGGTACCATTACATGTGAGCCCCTTTGGGGGAACATCTACTCCCATTTAAAAACAAAAGAAGAGAAAAGAGGGGGATAAGAAGGAGAGGAAGAGGGAAAAGAGAGAAAAAAAAGATAAAAAGGAACCCCATCAGATCTCCCCCAAAGACCCCCTTAGAAAGTGAATAACAAGAGTAACCATCACAATAATACTAATACTATTAGCAATTCCTAAACCTCAAAACCCTTAGTCATTCCGAATCACCCAACAGTTCACTTCTTGCGATTGCTGCCCATTTCTTCAATCTGTAACGTCTCCTGGGGGACATTACTCCCATGGAGTGCTGTGCAGAGTTAACGAAGGCCCTCCTGTCCGGGAAGAAGTTGGTCAGTATAACGTTTCGTTTCCCTTTAGTCATTTTTAGTAACCGGTTGATCGGTTCCTGGGTGTATAGTTGCACAGGTTCTTGTGGACGGTTAAAAACATACGGCTGTTCTGCGGTGGCCTCCTCCTCCTCCATGGATTCATCTCATGAAGATCCATCTCCACACTCCGAGCTCGAGTCCTCGGACATCTCGTCATCATGTTTCGATGGGTACTCCACCTTTTCCATCAGTTTCCCTATTCTGTCCATTTTAGGATTTTTATCATCAACATTCACGTCTCGTTGGTGCTCCTGCTGCGGTTGTGTGGGGTTACTATCTCCACTTGCAACTGCTCTGCCAGACTTGAGACCAGATCGCTGTGTGGCATCATTATTGTCGCTGGAATAGTCATAGGTGCTGGCATCGTTGCTGGTGCGGGGACGGGTGTCGGTTTTGTTGCTGGTGCGGGGACGGGTGTCATTTTTATCGCTGGTGCGGGGACGGGTGTCATTTTTATTGCTGGTGCGGGGACGGGTGTCAGTATCGTTGCTTGTGCGGGACGGGTGTCATTATTATTGCGTGGTGCGGGGATGGGTGTCGTTATCGTTGCTGGCGCGTGGGGGACGGGTGTCATTACGTTGCTGGCGTGGGGGACGGGTGTCGTTATCGTTGCTGGTGTGGGGACAGGTGTCAACGCTATCACTGGGCACTGCGGTAGCCCCGGTGGTGTGTGCTTCACTGACCTCTTCCTGCTGTGACCTCGGTGAGACGTTATCCCCCCCTGCTTTGGGTTCTTGTTCTCTAGTGACCTTCTCCTGGCTGTCTCCGCGCTGCTGTTGCGCCCCGGCCGCGTCTCCCCCGGAGCTCTCCGGCTGCGCCGCTCGCGTGGGCAGCTCAGCCGTTGTGTGTCCGACCTCCCCACACACCCAAAAAGCACCTCAGGCGCGCGGTGGTGGCGAGACGGTGTAGCCCGTCATTGCCGCCCGTGCTTGACTTTGAAGTTAACATCTAGCGTTTGTTCCCGGCTATTTAGAAACATATACACCTGTCTCGAAACGACAGGACGTGTTTCACCGCGTGGTCTCTACAACCGAGCGGGAGATCGGACATGGGGGCACGAATTTGCAGAATCGGATCAGCTCGTCCACTATTGGCCCGTCTCCCACGAAGGGGGCACGTGGAAATCACTACCATCGTCGCCGGAGTAGAGAGGGGGTAATGTCTAGCAGGTCATCATTTAGCACTACCACACTTTTAACACGCGGTGCGACGAGTTTTTCCTTTTTCAGGAAGATCACCACAGCTTTGTCCATTCGGGAGGCGGAGTGGATGTTCTCACACCCGATCTGCTCTCCCACCGCTAGTAGAATCTCCTCCACCTGTTCTCCATTAGCCGGGACACACACTGACGCCATGGCGGAGAGATAGCTTTCCTCTCCGCCCTCGGAGGCCATGGCGCCCCCGCCACCCTCACCGACTCACAAGTTTCCACCAACCACTTGTAAAGCACTTTCAGACAATTAAAGAAAAAACTGAAAAAAACTCGCGCAAAACGATTGTCAAAAACTCCGAAGCACTCTCGCGTCCTCCACCACGCTCACTTTTCCGCCGCGCATGCGCAGAGAGAGAGAGAGAGAGAGAGAGAGAGAAAGAGAGAGAGAGAGAGAAAGAGAGAGAGAGAGAAGGAAGAGAGAGAGAGAGAGAGAGAGAGAGAGAGAGTAAAACATCATCATGCCCCAACTATAGGCACAAAATAGGTCTGACTACAAGTAGCCAATCAGGAGAGGGAAGCATACGAGTGTTAACCAACCAAACAGTAATGAAAAAGAGTGCTATATTGAATGAGCAATTCAGAATTCAGAAGTGATGGGGTTTTAGTTTTTTTCTTTCTGAAAATCTAAGGCATATTTATTCTTTGCTTTGGTGGGAAACTACTGAATAACAGTCAGATGATTTATCTTAATTGTGGGATTTGTATCATTATATAGTAGCAAAGATACAGTATGTAGCTAGCTACATGGGTTTTGATACCCAGATAGAAGTGTTTATCTAGATGTGTTTGTTTTTCTGTCTTATATTTTGGTTATATCACTGAAACTTAGTCATCTGGACCGTGTGCTCTCCTTCACTGTGTAACATATTTATTGCTTTGTGTTTTGGCTAGCATGCTAACACTATATGACTCATGTCTAACATGTTTGACAGGATGGAGAACACAATACACAGATTAGACTTCAGAATGTGAGGAGTATTCTCCCCTGGCGTTAGATGCAAGAGTACACAATAGAACACTGCAAGCATCAAATGAACACATTTTGCATGTTGTGATATTCACCTGGTACTTATTAACTGTAACAGTCACATTGATGCTTTATTATTATTATGCTCATAATACTTCTCTAATACTGAGGAAATTATATCCTCAGACTTGTGAAAGCTTGGGCTGCATCCCAGACAGCATACTATAATATCAAATAGTTTTTTTCAATTCAGCACTGGTGTCATCATCATTTAGGCCTACTACTTAGTGTGCATTCTGTATTGATGAGAATATTGTACCACATTGAGCAGTATTGTAAATGAGCCCTTCTACCACATTATACAACAGTTAGTTCCAGGTCAATCTGATTGGTCGAGTGTCATTCCAAGAGTGCTTTTATTTAGTTTAACCACACTGGGGTGATTCACTGTTCACATCACTCCACTTGTCCTTGTTCACCATTCCAATTCTACCAACAGTTAACTGAAACTGTTACTATAGTAGAGTTAGTGACATCATCAATGGATATGGCAAATGATACATCCAATCTAGCTAGCTAGCTGATGGTCTATCTTTCATTCCATAAACAAAACCTACGGCCACATCGTGTCCGAAGTGTCAATTACTGGATATTAATTTCTTGTTTATACTGTAGAACTGTATATAAAAGCAATACTGCACTCACAATTGTGATATTAGCTTGCTAATATCGATCACCCCAGTTTTATTCTTTGAGTTGGAAAGTGTTTAGTATGCTTTCTGCCACTGAGTTTTTGGAAAAAAAAATTCTTTTCACCTAACAGTAAGCTTCTCTCTATGAGATAACACTAAAAAGCCTCTCATTTTTTAACATAATGATGAAGTAACTGAGACCCATGTTTGCCGACACCTATTTATATTGACAGTCTGGTACTAAAGTGCTAGTATTTCCTGAAGAAATTAATTAACGTGGAGGCTGTAGTCATTCTCGACTGCTGTCTGTGTCTGTGACTGTGTTTCGCTAATGCATCAAAGCCCTTAGCTAGAGTGTTATATATTTCATTAATGCGTGCCTTCTTCTAAGCTGTCTGGGTTTTTTTTTTTTTTTTTTTGGAGTACTTTGAAGCAGGGAATTCATTCTGCCCTCTGCTTAGCAACTGAGTAACAACATTTCTGTTTGTGTTTGAGACAGAGTGCTTTCATTGAACAAGCTGTCAAAGACATGCATATTGTAGATCTATTGCATCCAAAACAGTGATACCAGGATCAGGGCCATAGGCAGGATTTTTAAAATGCAGGGGTCATGCATTCCAGCCTCCATAGTGGAATTTTTATCTATGCATTTTAGTGTGTTTTGACAACAACCATAATCACTTTGATAATAATTTCATTTGATAATAATTTCATATAGCACTTTGAGATTTGCCTCAAATGAACACACAGGATAAATACAATTTCTTCTTCCTCTTCCTCTTCCTCTTCCTCTTCCTCTTCTTCTTCTTCTTCTTCTTCTTCTTTTTCTTCTTCTTCTTCTTCTTCTTCTTCTTCTTCTTCTGCTTCTTCTTCTTCTTAATAGTAGTAGTATTAGTAGTAGATTTTTTTTATTTAATTTTCATACAGAATAAAAATAATAAATAAATATATAATTACACAATAATGCATTACTAAGGGTGCAATTATACTGAATATGTGATTAGCTACAACCAAATGCATTCTTCATTTCATTTTCTTAGTTTATATATTTCTCCATTTATATTATATATCATTATAAGTTGTGGCATATGGCAGCTCAGAAAAGTCAGGACAGGACCATCTAACAGCAATTCTTCACCGGGATATATATATATATATACCTCAACAGCTGATCATGTAATTTGTGCATATTGTTTGGACAGATAATCAAACTGGTCCTTTTCTTTGTATTTCAAATTTGTATTGTACAAAATTCATTTGAAGAAGACAATATGGTAATTATTTTTGTCATTAACACTGATTAGTGTCTTTAGTGCACTGTGTATTAATTCAATTGCAAATCACTAAATGCAACACAAGTCTATTGAGTGTCAACTCATTTTGACCAAACTGACTGTATACTTTATGGCCAAAAGTATGTGGACACCGGACCATCACACCCATGTGCTTGTTGAACATTTCAGTCCAGATTTAGTTGCTGATAACCTCCACTCTTCTGGGAACACTTTCCACTAGATTTTGGAGTGTGGCTGTAGGGAGCATTATAAGAGTAATTTTGGAGTAACTGTAATGCTGGAACTGGTTTGGGCCTCTTAGTTCCAGTGAAAAGAATGCTACATCACACAAGTCAGGTTAGGTGTCCACATACAAAAAATATTTTTTCTTTCTAGTTCGCCTCACACCTCCAGGGTCCGGGGTTCGATTCCCGTCGGGGCCATGTGAGTGCGGAGTTTGCATGTTCTCCCCGTGCTGTTCGGGTTTCCTCCGGGTACTCTGGTTTCCTCCCCCAGTCCAAAGACATGCATGGTAGAGACATGGTAGATTGGCGTGTTTAAATTCTCCGTAGTGTATGAATGGGTGTGTGTATGTGATTGTGCCCTGCGATGGAGTGTACCCAGGGTGTACCCTGCCTCGTGCCCGATGCTCCCTGGGATAGGCTCCAGGTCCCCACGACCCCGAAGAAGGAGTAAGCGGTAGAAGATGGATGGATGGATTTTGCAAATACATGTGGAAAGCAAGTGCTACTAAGAAGCTTTATTTAATGATATAGCTTTATCTTTCTATCATACATGACACAATAGAGTATGTTACATTCCAAAGCATATTTATTGTAGTACAACTCAATGCGTAAAAATATCATTTTAGCATGTTAAACAATAAGCAATAGCATAATGACAATGAAACACATAGGGTTCTACAATCTTGTGAAAAATACAAGGGGTTTGATTGTTGAATGATGCACAATATCCAATATCAGAGTGTTGTGGTACTGATAACTGTTCAGTGACTTTTCATTTTTGTAATACATAAAATGTGATTCTTCACCCATGGCAATGGGATCAATATAAGTTTACAGGAAACAGAACACTAGAAAAATAAGTCTTGGAGCATGAAAGTGTTTCACCAAATTAATAATGAATAGGAGGCAGCGTGAACAAAATGCACTGAAACCATTTCTGAAATGTTTGCAGTCCTCTGTATCAAGCTATTATGCCAACTTATCTAGTGTTTAAATTCACATTTCTAGCCTTCACGGTATGATGGATGATTTAGAAGTGTTTTTAAAATTCAGTTGTTATGGTTAACATGACCAGAGTTGTGTTTTTACTGGGAGAAGAGTAAAAATGGTATAGTGTGTGATCCTCTTGGCTTCAAATGACCTTTTTTTAAAAAGACTGCTACAGCAAATATACAGATTCATACTTTGATTATTGCATATGTCAGTAATTACTGTCGCAAGAACACTGGGTGCGAGTCCATCGCAGGGCACTATGCACACACATGCACAACTAGGGGTAATGTTTTCAGGACGTAGGAAGAAACCAGACAACCCAGAGAAAACCCACAAGGACATGAGAAGAATGTGTGAACCTCCATACAGACCCTGGAGCTGTAAGGAAGCAACAATACCCACTACCAAACTGTACCACTTATGATGATTTTCCATTCATCCATCCATTTTCTATACTGCTTATCCAACACAGGGTTGTGTGGGAGCCTGGAGCCTATCCCAGGGAACTCGGGGCACATGGCGAGGGACACACTGGACCCCATCATGTATGTGCGTGTGTGTGCGCGCGCAATTGTGCCCTGTGGTGGGTTGCATCGCAGGGCACAATTGCGTGCGTACACACACACACACACACACACACACACAACAGACAATTTAGAAATGACAGAAAGCCTATGATGCATGTCTTTGGATGGAGAGAGCATGCAAAGAGGCAGAATTGAACCCCCAACCCCGGAGGTGCGTGGCAATGTGCTAACCAATAAGCCCCCCCCCCCACCCACCCACCCCATTATCCCCACGATTGTAGCTTTCCATGATAGTATAGCTTGATATTATCACAATGTGAGATGCAAATGTGAAAGACAGGAAAATTAGCCTGATAGAAAACAGACAATTCTGTGGTCATGCATTGTGTGAAACCTCTAAGTTTCAATTATCTGCAACATTCATCTGAAGACACTTGATATCATTAATACACTGATATGCTTGACATATACCCTTCATTGTACTGAGTCACAAAACTATACAAATATTCTTCAAAAGAAGTATGAATCAGCCTGCCACAGAGGATCCAGTATCTCTTTGCAACTATATTGTTTTTCCTCTACTTTAGCCCAAAGCAATATAACACAAAGCTGAGCAATCAAGTACTGCTAATCCAAGGCTGTCTGTCAGCTAGCATGGAATTCATTTAGTAAGATAAAGACATGTCCCTCACACATTCACATTCAGACATCAAAGGACAACAAAAACATTCCTTCCTAGGAGATTTTTGTCATTTGACTTTTTTTTAATTAAAGTTCTTTCACTATGTGTCAAAGACTAGACTGTTTTCGTAATCATACTGCACACGAGGCATGAGATGTTTATTTACAGTATATCTTCATAATCATTGCCATAGGTGATATATTGGTGCAGAGTAGCACATATGTAAAGAGAGGGGGGGACAGGGTTGGAATGAATACAGTGATGAAACCTGAGGAAACATATCTTTAAATAAATGTCCAGTATCCTACAGTATCTTTTATTGTTAGTTAATAGTATTAAGGTACATGAAAGTGAACCAAACCGAGTAAAATAAAAGATTAATTCAAGTATGATCAACTTCAAGCAAGTTCATTGCTCTGACTGACTTTGGATCAACAACAACTACAATAATAATAACATAACACAATTTTGACATAACACAATATAGAAAGCTGCATGATTATAATTCTGTTTCTCTCTTGCCTGTTGTGACTCACATGAGCAACAAATGTATTTATTTTATTAAAACAAATCCAAACATTGAACATGTTTTTAAGTTCTAAAATAAAATAAAAGTATTTTAGATCACATTGCTTTTCTCTTGACTTTATTTACATATGTGACCTTGAAGTAATCCCAAAATAATCAGATTACATTACTTTCATATTGTGATACTTGGATTACTGTTAGATTTCACATATCTCAGGAATCTCAGATTATGCCTGTCAGATCATCCGTCATGCCTTCCAGCCTGTTTTACCACTAACTTCTATTAATTTTTAGAAATTGTGGTTTACTGTGGAGCGTTCAGGCCTGGGGGGTCTAAAATGAACACTTCTTGCATGCAAATAAAGACTTCCTACTTTATTCATGCAAACCAAGAGTATTTATACACATTGATAACAGCAGTGCGTGGACAGTTTCTACTGGTCCAAGTGTCAGACAGATTGAAACAAAACACACAGCACATAGTCATAATACAAAATAAGTCCTGTGTCATGTTGACACGAAAATACATAATAATATAATCAAGGACAGCAGTTGATCAGCTTATTCAAAGAGGTAATTAAATTAATACTAGTTAATTAAATGACTACATTAATCATAGGTATTTGATAGCAGTTCATAATGTAAGAGAATACATGATATAAGAGAATTTCCTTTCAATGACATTACTGATAAATTTTTTTTATGAATTATATCTGTAACTGTAATGGAATATATTTTTAACGTAATCCGCCCAACTCTGGTTGGGCACAAAAATGCAAAGGTTGTTTTGGCACTTCTTTTCATCATCTGAACTGGTATCTTTTTGCAATGTTGACAAATTAGTAGACTTTCCATTTGATATTGCACTTTCTCATCTTTACATTCCAACTTGTCCAAAAGAAAAACACCTTTGCAATCCCATTGCAATTTCACTGTCAACAAGGTAGCCCTGTCGATCATACACTGTGGGTGGTACTGAAATGGAAATTGAGTGTTTTGCAAGAAGAGTCCCATGTTCATTCCAGCGTTTCCAAATCTATGTTTTCTTCCCCTATGGAAATGAACTACTTTTGCTGTTCTGTAGCAGGGATTTTTTTTTTTTGCACAAAGAAAGATAGATTTTTCTATGCATACAGTGGCTATTTGATTATTCATGAGTGTGGTCTATGGTTATGATTATTCTGTATTGAATTGAGAGATGAAAGGATGTATGTGTAGAATTAATATAAGTATAGTAACTACAGTAAATGAAATATATAAAATATATTATTTTGGTAAAGCAACCATCCGTATGTATATATTTGTGTATGTATTTGTGTATGTATGTGTGTGTGTGTGTGTGTGTGTGTGTGTGTGTGTGTATGTGTATATGTGTATGCGCATGTATGTATGTATGTATGTGTGTATGTATATATGTATATGTACATATATTTTTGATATATTTTTTTTTATTATTTTTTTTAATCTATATGTATATGTTGGCAGGAAATTAAGGAGTGGCTCTTAATTTCACTGTACATGTGCATAGTGACAATAAAGGCATTAATTTTTTCATTCATCCCATTAATTCTGTAAAAGGCCTACTGATCTGATCGACAAAATGCTTTCTACAATTTCCCAATCAAAACCCTTGCTCAGCACCTTCAATCAGTTACACAAAATTGTCCATACTAATAAGAATGAAGCACAGGTTATCCTTTTTCAATATTTCTATTGTCTGTAGTGCACATCGTCCTCACAAACCTCTACAGATTCGACTCGTATTAGAAGCTGAAAAGATTTAAATTCTCATTGAGTAGAATTCCCTTTAAATGCATTACACACATTTGAAGTCTAAACTACTTTTCTTTATCATCTGCTATGTGTGAGGTTGCTCCCTATTTCCCCTTAGATTATAGCTATGTGTATATAACCAAGGAATTTGTCATATATATATATATATATGAATACCCTATGCTGACAAATTCCTTGGTTTTATACACATAGCTATAATAGGGAGCAATCTCACTGTATCTATATATATATATACATACAATCTCTGTATATATATATATATATACATACATATATATATATATTGTCACGGCGGACCAACACCCAACGCTAACCGGAAGGGCCGTCACGGCAGGGTGGAGCCACCCCCGCCTCGCCGGCGGCGGATTGGCGAACCGGGAGCGAGAGGTTCACCAATACAGCTCCAGAAGGAGGGGATAAAAGGACACCCTTCCGCCCACGGAAGGACGGAGACCAACTCCGGACCACGCCCGGGTTTAGCCAGGGGGACTATCAGCCCTCTGCCCTCCCTCTCGGGACATCAGGGCCCCGGCCTGACTGGCAATGCCCCCCTGGTCCGTGGAGGACCAACCGGAGGTCACCAAGCCGGATGACCCCCGCTGACGAGCCCATGCCCACGGAACCGGAGATAGAGCCCCGTCGGCCGATCCAGAAACCATGGCTAGCTGGGTGCGCGCTCCACCTCCAACAGCCTCCCGAGGACCCCACCCAGAGGGTGTGGGTAGAAGGAAGACCCGTCACTGCCCTACTGGACACCGGGAGTACGTTGACGCTCGCCCGACCGACGGTCCTCCCCAAGGTACTACAACCGGAGGGAGTCCTCGCCGTCACCAGCATCCATGGGGAGACCCGAGAGATCCCGGCAGCCGTGGTGCGGATCGGGAGTACAGCCGGGACCCGGCCCCTCCATGTGGGCGTGATCCCCACTCTTCTGGTGCCACTGCTCCTAGGAAGAGACTGGCCGGGCTACCCAACGGGTCCGGCTACCGAGGCAAAGAAGCCGTTGCGACGGACCCAGAGGACCCAACGCCGGGCTGTCTGCCTAGCCCAAGACGCCGGAGACACCGAAACCGAAGGTGAGTCCTCCCTATTGATTAATCCGCTATCCTCTGTGTTCCAACAGGTGAACCCCGACCTGAGGCTCCCCACCTCGTACTTCCTTGTGAGAGGGGGCCTCCTCTACCAACGGGTCTGTCGCAGAGGAGAACTGACGGACCTCCTGGTGGTACCGCGGACGAGGACTAACCTAGTAATGCACCTGGCCCATGCCCACCCCCTCGGCGGTCAACTAGGGGCACGTAACACGCTGGAGAAACTGAGGGACCGGTTCGTATGGCCCGGGATGGATGCCGAGGTCCGGGGGTTCTGCCAGCAATGCCCTCAGTGCCAGCGCACCGCACCCAGGAAGCCCCCGCCGGCGCCCCTCATTCCGCTACCCATCATAGGCATCCCATTCGAGCGGATTGGTATGGACCTGGTGGGCCCCCTTCCCAAGTCAGCGCGGGGCCATGAGTACATCCTCGTTGTTGTGGACTATGCCACCCGGTACTCGGAAGCGATGCCGCTACGCAAGGCCACTTCCCCCAACATCGCCAGAGAGCTAATGCTCCTTTTCAGCCGGGTGGGCATCCCCGCGAGATCCTGACCGACCAAAGTATGCCCTTCGTGTCAAAAATTAATGACGGATCTGTGTTGGTTGTTGCAGGTGAAATATCTGAAGACGTCTGTCTACCACCCGCAGACCGACGGACTCGTAGAGCGCTTCAATCAGACGCTCAAACGGATGCTAAGGCGGGTGGTAGACGACGAGGGGAGGAACTGGGACCTCCTCCTCCCCTATGTACTCTTCGCCGTCCGGGAGTGCCCCCAGGCGTCCACAGGCTTCACCCCATTTGAGCTCCTGTTTGGGCGGCGGCCGAGAGGTCTGCTGGACGTCGCCCACGAAGCCTGGGAGGAACAGCCGTCCCCGTACCGCTCGATCATTGAGTGCGTGCAGGAGATGCAAGATAGGATTGACCGCGTGGTGCCAATAGTGCAGGAACATATGCACGCCGCGCAGGAGGAACAGCAGCGGGTGTATAACCGCCCGGCACAGCCCCGAGAGTTCCACCCGGGGGATCAGGTCCTTCTCCTAGTGCCTAGCAGCGCCTGCAAGTTCCTGGTCCAGTGGCAGGGCCCGTATACGGTCCTTGAGCAACGGGGAGCCGTCAACTACCGCCTGCAACAACCCGGTAAGCGTATGGACGGGAAGTTATACCACATCAACCTGTTGAAGAGGTGGGTGGAACCAGTCCCGATGGTTTCGGGCGCACGCGGGCCGGGACATAGATCCTGACAAACGCGCGCCTTGTCGGACTTTGGGGAAGACCTCACCCCGCGCCAGAGACAGGAACTCAACGAGATGGTGGACCACGCAGCGACGTGTTCTCCTCCTCCCCGGGGGATGACCCAGGTGGTTCACCACGCGATCAAGACACCCCCAGCCGGGTAGTTAGACAGAGACCCTACTGGGTCCCTGAGGCCCGGCGGAAGGCCATCGAGGAGGAGGTGGAGCGAATGCTAAGGGATGGGATCTTTGAGGAGTCATCCAGCCCCTGGTCCAGTCCCATCGTCATTGTACCGAAAACCGACGGAAGCATGCGCCTGTGTAACGACTTTCCGGAGACTGAACCAGGTATCGGACTTCGATAGTTACCCCCTCCTCAAGTGGACGACCTGTTGGAGCGACTGGGGAGGGCCCGCTTTATATCCACCCTGGACCTCACCAAGGGGTATTGGCAAGTTGCCCTAGCGCCCGACGCCAGGCCCAAGACGGCCTTTAGTACCTCCACCAGCCACTGGCAGTACTGGGTCCTCCCCTTTGGCCTACACGGGGCACCAGCCACCTTCCAACGGCTGATGGACATCGTCCTATGACCACACAGCCGCCTACTTGGACGATGTCGTCGTCCACTCCTCCACCTGGTCAGACCACCTGTTCCATCTGGGGGAGGTCCTGAGGGGGCACCTGGGATTAACCGAGGCACAGTACCTGGGGTACCGCATTGGGCGGGGGTTGCTGAAGCCACAGATGAGGAAGATCGAAGCCATAAGGGACTACCCTCGCCCCTCATCAAAAAAACAGGTACGTGCCTTCTTGGGGTTGGCAGGGTACTATCGGAGATTTGTGCCTATCTTCTCGGCGATAGCTGCACCTCTTTCAGATCTCACCAAAAAGGGCCAGCCGGACTGGGTGAAATGGTCAACCGAGGCGGAGAGGGCCTTCCAAGCCCTGAAACGGGCCCTCACCAGCGCCCCGGTGTTGCGGAACCCGGATTTTTCGACTCCCCTTCACGGTACACACCGACGCATCTGAAACAGGTTTGGGCACGGTCCTCTCCCAAACCTTCGACGGAGAAGAGCACCCGGTCCTCTACATCAGCCGGAAACTAGCCCCCGCGGAAAAGAGGTACGCCGCGGTGGAGCGGGAAGCCTTGGAAATCAAGTGGGCCATTGAAGAGTTGAGGTATTACCTAGCAGGCCGACACTTTGTCCTGGTCACAGACCACGCGCCCCTGCAATGGATGGCCAAGGCCAAGGACACGAACGCCCGGGTCACTCGGTGGTTTCTCGCCCTGCAGGATTTCTCCTTCCAGGTCCAGCACCGGGCGGGGGCCCTGCACGGGAATGCAGATGGGCTCTCACGACGGGACACACTCTGGGCCCACCTCCCAGCGGCAGTAGGCTCGGAGCTGAGGGGGGGTACTGTCACGGCGAACCAACACCCGACGCGCAAACTAGGAGGTTCGCTCCTTCCCCGACTGCCGTCCCAACGCTAACCGGAAGGGCCATCATGGCAGGGTGGAGCCACCCCCGCCTCGCCGGCGGCGGATTGGCGAACCGGGAACGAGATTTTCACCAATACAGCTCCAGAAGGAGGGGATAAAAGGACACCCTTCCGCCCACGGAAGGACGGAGACCAACTCGGCTACGTAGGCAGCTAATGACACGAGGTATTTGCCACTGAAACCGCGCAACATGGGTTTACTTAACCGTTCGCGTTCTCTCTCTCTCTCTCTCTCTCTCTCGCTCTCTCTCCGCTCACAGAGGGCTCCACCCCGGACGAGGACGACGACGACAGACGAGGACAGTGGTGACGCGGAGAAACCGGCATAGGGAACCTTCTTCCCAGCTCTTCCGGGAATCCCGACACGCCCCGGAGGATGCCGCTGCGCCAGCCCCGCCCCCGCCGGGTTTCCCTCATCCAGCCACACGCACACACACACGCAAACACACACACACACACACACACAGCACCACTGACTGAAGGACAAATAAATCCTGGATTTTCTCTCACTTCTCTCACTACAACCTGCCTCCCGTGTGTTTGTGCTACGCCTTCTCCCCCCTGGGCTGATTTTTGCAGCAGTCCAGATATAAGTGTCTAATAATAGTGTCTAATAGGTATAGTATAAATATATTAGGTTATAAACTGCAAGGTTTGAGTAAATCAGTCCAAATATAACAAGTTTAATATTTTTTTCTTCTCTACTTCTGTACATCTGTATTTTTACAGTAGCGTCTAATTTCAGGAGTTACAGGATTTTCAGTAGTGATGGCATCTTGCTCCCAAATGTGCATTCTGAATCCAAACAAAAAACACAGCCACCCACAGACTTCCTGATATGTCATCCTGAGAAAACCAGGGAATCTATGTAAGTTCCCAAATATATTAATATTTATTACAAGGAAAATAGTAAAAAAAAAAAAATAAATAATAATAATAATAATAATAATAATAATAATAATAATAATAATAATAACCATCTAAATACAATGCAACAAATAAAAACATTAACAATCATTAAAAGCTGACTATAGCTTTACTATGGCCTATAACAATATTATCAGCTACTCAGGTAGTTCCCTGCCATACCCCAACCTACCCATGAAGTGGTCTAATGTATGTTAGAGGTCAATCTAACAATTCATACCTATTCAACTTGTGAGTTACACACCAATACCAAATTCGGTCCAGGCACTTCAGAACAGATCCCTCACTGTCGGCTTAGAAACTGACTGGGTGATGTTCCTGAAACAACCAAACATTAACTACAAATTTATGAGCTGTTGGCAAGAAAATAGAAGAAAATAATTGCCTTTTCTCCAATTCGGAGAAGCCAAACAGCCAGTCAAAAGTAAAATATTAAAAATATTATAACTGATGAAAATCATATATATACAGTGAGGGGAAAAAAGTATTTGATCCCCTGCTGATTTTGTATGTTTGCCCACTGACAAAGAAATGATCAGTCTATAATTTTAGTGGTCGATTTATTTGAACAGTTAGAGACAGAATAACAACAAGAAAAAATCCAGAAAAACGCATGTCAAAAATTTTATAAATTGATTTGCATTTTAATGAGGGGAATAAGTATTTGAACCCCTCTCAATCAGAAAGATTTCTGGCTCCCAGGTGTCTTTCATACAGGTAACGAGCTGAGATTAGGAGCACACTCTTAAAGGGAGTGCTCCTAATCTCGGCTTGTTACCTGTATAAAAGACACCTGTCCACAGAAGCAATCAATCAATCAGATTCCAAACTCTCCACCATGGCCAATACCAAAGAGCTCTCAAAGGATGTCAGGGACAAGATTGTAGACCTATACAAGCATTGTTACTCAAAAGGTTATTAAGTGACTATTGCTGGGTAACCAGTGATGTTCAAATCGGCAGTAGAACCTGCTCACGGTATGTACGGGGAAGGGATGAACTTGACCAGAGATGAGCCATGTTGGTGTCTATTTTTCTGTCTGTCCCATTGTTAATGAGTGCTACAAAAGGAAAGGCAGAAATTTGGAAAGGTCTGAGTACAAAATATTCTCACTGCATTAATATTATTGTTGCAGTGTCCACATTCTTGAGACTCCTTTGTATTGGGTCACACTGGACACTGGGTTATACAGTGGGCTGAAGCAGAGACCTTGCTTCAAAAGATGCTATTGTTATTTGACTGTTAACTTGGCATGAACGATTTGCATGGGCTCTGGGGCTTATGAGTCTCATTCTTGATGCTGGTTTGCCAAGGTTTTGGTCTAGGTCCATGGCAAAACTGATGAGTGTGCCAGGTGAAAATTCACTGTTGCTGTAAGCTACTCAGCAATCACATCCTTTTTAGCCAGTGACAGACTTTGGTAATGAGTGCAGGCTCATTCCCTCTTATTTAAGTAGCTATTCATGTGCGAAGCTCTAGGCTGTACTCATCTTCTAATTATCTCTTTTTAGTTTTTAGTGTTAGATTTAAACTTGTGATCTATGCATCTATGTTTTCAGCAAAGAATTCGGTCATGAGCAAAAATACAGAAAGTAGGTAAGTGCAGGTTTACTGGTTTTATTAAACCCAATATAGCAGACAAACTCAGAAAGACAGGCAGATAAAAAATAAAAAAGACACAGAATCGGACGCAATGCTGGAGCTAGACTTCACAAAGTAATAGTGAGAGTCTGGGTTTAAAGTGTTCATTACATTTACATTCATTCAATTAGCAGATGCTTTCATCTAAAGTGACTTTCAAATGAGGAAATGCAAGCAAAGCAATATATCAAGCAGAGAACAATACAAGTAATGCTACCATATAAGATTTTTTAATTGAGTTCTAGAAAACCAAAGTGTGCAGAATAGAGGTGTAAGTGCCAGAGTATGTTTTTATTTGTTTGTTTGTTTTTTCATTAGGTCTGGGATCATACATGACTCAACCAAAGTCATGGGAGTGACTTTTATGTGGGTAGTACCGTGAAGCTCGCAGGACAAATAAAGGATACATTCACTCATTTTTTTTTGATATTGCACTGGTTTTGGGGGTGCGCATGTTCAGCATTGAATTTAGTTGTGATGTCGCACTCCACATTAGTGCCCAATAATGTAGACACTCAGGATTTAAAAAATGTGTAGTTGGTCCATACATATTTCTTTTTTAACCTAGCATTCTAGGTTTAAATTTTATAATATAATTGTGGTAGGTGTATACAGTGTTTCACTATCAAAAAAGCTTTAGGTGTGCTGTCATTTAATCTCTGTACTGTGTTATTGTGGAGAGGTGTGAAATGTTTGCCCAGCACGGGCTCAACCCCTTTCCCATCACCATGTTCACTAGAAACTAAACACAGAGTCATGATATTCTACATACAGAAACCCAACAATGTCCTATCTTATAACATACATGAGGGGATAAAATAATTCATTTGTTTATACTGACTGAAAATCTCCAATAAGTTGATATCCATTCTGCTTATAGAATGGAATACCAGTGTACTGCAAGAAAGAGGTAACACGGGCATGTATTGGCTGCTTGTGCAGCACTGCATGAAACATTTACTGAATATGTGTTCAGTAATTGCTTTTGTTTAGAAGCATTACAATCAATTAATTTTCAAAAGTACAAAAAGTACATTTCTTTTGATTAGGTTCCATTTCAGAAATAAAGCCCTTACATGAATGTTTACATGTATGAATGACAGAAATGTACATAAATATATATAGTATTAGAAAATAATTGCTATAGTAAGTTAAGACATGAAATGAAGGGATAGATCCTAGTTAAGCCCAAACATAAGAATACCAATTGGTCCAAAAGCTACATGTCAGGCGGCAGATACAGATGCAAATGCAGTTACACAACAGCTTTATTCTGAAAGCTTCCAACAAGATCCAATGCGTGAGGCAGAGACAAAGTTGTAGAAGAGGCAATGGTCAGGTGATGGTGTGCAAACAACATAGGCAGGACAATTCAAGAATAATAATAAAAAAAATTGCTATGATCCAAAAAAAGAGAGTCTGTGACAAGATAACAAAGCGTGTGATTGAGTTCAGTATTCATGTGAGGGGCCATGTGTGATGGGAATTGAACTCCTTGGTGGCCATTTTTGTAGGATAGTATTATGGGTAGTGTAGTTTGATGCAAATTCAGACATAGACATAACACTACACTGTAGGTTGTTTTTTTGTATTATTTTGTTTTACATAGGTATAAAACCCCATACAACTTGGTTTGCTTATTTTGTTTATTTTCTCTGTGATGTTATCTTTAAGAATGTATCCCTACTGACACTTCTGTTCATTTTAGCAAATCATATTGTGTACTTTTGTATCTTATGTTTATTTGTTTTTGTGGACTGAAATCCATTCATCCATTTTTTGTACCTCTTATCCTACACAGGGTTGCGGGGAACCTGGAGCCTATTCCAGGGGACTCAGGGCACAATGCAGGTGATACCCTAGATGGGGTGCCAACCCATCACCGGGACATATGCACACACACACACACACACACACACTCACACACCCATTCACACACTATGAATAATTTAGAGATGCCAATCAGCCTACAACACATGTCTTTGGACTGGGGGAGGAAACCTGAGCATGTGGAGGAAACCCCCAAAGCATGGGGAGAAAATGAGCACACATGGTGCAGGAGGGAATCAAAACCCTGGAGGTGTAGGAAAAACATGGTAACAACTAAGCCACCATGCCCCCATGGACTGAAATGATTGCTTTTACAAAGAAAATGTCATTAATTTGCTAGGATTTTTTACTTTTTTTTGTATATATGGCAATAGACAAGTTTAAACAACAGTATTACTGCCAAATTGCAGCAGAGGAATTTACAGTAATATCATGTAAAATACGATTTTGCTGTGATACGATTGTTATAAATATTAAGTACAATAACTATGTGCCTGGCAACAGTGCTAACAGTAAGCTGCTGTAAATTTATATATTCCATTTTTACAGTGTATGTTATCTGCTTACTGTCAAAATAGTCATAAATTAATTATTTTCATGCAAGAGCTTAATGTACTGCTGGCTGATATACACATGGGGCTAACATTGTGGCTAACAATGTCTCCAGCGAGTTAACAAACGTTCACTAATTAATGCACACAAAGCCTTCTGTGCAAGAGAGAGCCAGGTTTGTTTTTCATTATTTTCCTTAGTGAACTGTTCAAGTAATAACATGACAAAATACATATATTTGAATTAGTTTTTACAGCTAAGAAGAGGATAATGGAAAGTTAGGTTAAGGCTCAGAAAAAAAATGGTTTTTATCATATTAAAACCAATAAACTTTTATTTCCTCGATTGTAAAATTAATATGAGATTTCATTTGGTGCAGTTGGCCAATCATAAGAATGCTAATGTAGCAGAGCTAAAAAAAAAAAAAAAGTCCATACTCATAAGGTGCTGGCTTATTGTATATCTCATAATCTTGAAGTTAAATTTTTGTTTTTAAATCATATATAATTATTATTAATTCTATGCTGTGTCATAACTTACCTAAGTCCATCTATGTTTGTAGGTCTCAGTATATTCTCTATGAGAACTTTTTCTGCTGGGTTGTAATGAGCTCGTAGTGCAGGCATTTTAGTGCAGCATAACCAATTAAACACAAGCCAGATAAACTCTCACACATTAAGCCCATTCAGTTAAATTTCATTTGTAGAGTAGTATTTTGTGATGATGATGGTGATGATGATGATGATGATATTATTATTATTGTTATTATTATTATTATTATAATAATTATTATTATTATTATTATTATTATTATTATTATTATTGTGTGTCATATGTCGAAACATGCATTACCAAAAAAATTTTAAATAAAAATAAAAAAAAGATTTATCAGATGAGAAGTCTACTGTCACCACACATACCTGTACAGATCACAGACAAAAAATATCCAAACATCATGCCATCTACAAAACCAGTCAGCTCTTAGCGTTACACACACATGACAGGAAATAAATATAAATAAATGGTGTTTAATTGCACTAATTATTTGTAATTTAAAATCTGAAACAGACTTTCAATAATACTTGTCCATGGTCTAATTGCTCTGGTAAGTCTTGCAGTTGACCATTCTAATAAATCGAATAAATAATAATTTCAATAACATCTGAAGCACCTCATCCCATAACTATGTAGTGTTGATCAATATACATTGTTACAAAGCAGATTTACAGATTTCAGATGTATTTTTTTTACACAAATTAAAATTTTTGGTAGGCAACATTCTAGTATAGATTAATTAATCTCACTATAGTGGTGTCTCTGAGACACAATACTTGCTAGCTTTCCAACCAATTAAATATGGCCAACATGTTACTGAGCGCAATATTATATCATTATATCATGGCCCCCTAACAATCTCCATCCCTGAATTGGCTAAATAACTCTCCTCTCCACCAACAGCTGGTGTGTGATGAGTGTTCTGTCAATGGAAAAGTATGGAGTACTCAACATTTATGGAGTAGTCAACATTTTTATGAAAAGTTTGTGAAATTTACACTACTCAAAGGTTGGTAAAAAAAAATGTCAAAGAAATAAATAAAAGAGATTAATTTGGGGAAGAAAAATACCTTATAATACAAGTCCTCGTGAAAGTTCTGTAATAGTAACTCACAGTTATCACTGTGTCTGTGGAGTATTCATAATTCATGCAGCTCAGATACATCAAACATTATCACACCTGAACTTGAGACACAAATCAAGTCCAGCTACACAGTGATTCAAGAAAAATGATTCAAGACAATGGATTGTTCTTTAATTTAGTAGGAAGGCACAGCATCATAGTCATTCTAATTTATCTTTGGTGTGGAATTTAAAGGGTCATGAAACCTCCCTCTTTCAGCTGAAGTCCACCTCTCAATGTTTTTGAAAAATGCAACTTAAATGGGCATGGACGGCTGTGTGAAGAAGTGAGGCGGAGTGGGCATGGCAGGTGAGGAAGAGAGGGGCGATCCTTCAGTACACTCACAATAAAAATGTATGGTGACAAAAAGTTTGTAGATGAGGCAGAGGACTTCTATCCTCCTGAATCCCCAGGGTAAAATGGAGACACAATAGATGCAGGTCATGCCCCTGGCATGACTATGGAGGAAAACATAAAACAAAAATGGAGGCAGTGAAAATGGGAGAAGTGTCAGAATGGTTGTCAGAATGGTAGTTAGCTAATAGGCTCGAGCTTCTCACGAACTAAAGGGGGACTCTCGTTGCATAGTTTTGCACTTGAGGTCCTGCAGAGCTTTAAGCGGTTTAATTAGCTCAAAAGGCAAGTAAAACTGTCATGGTTAAAAATTAGACACATACCTCATTTGAAGGGATGGAAAATTCCTCTTGGTACTACATCATTGTGAAGACGCAAACTGCTTTTATTTCAAAAGTCTACCTTTCTCCAATTCTTATGGCTTTCTCGAGAAAAAACACTCAAACTCTTACACCACTGAAAAAACACTTCTGACCCATTCAAACATCCTACAGATGTTCTACTACATATGTAGGAGAGTACCAGGTGCTGTCATGAACAATTAAGAGACAGCATCTTCTCATAGGAACACGCAGGCTCATAAATAATTATGAGACACTGATGCGTCATCGATGTACTATTATACATTGCTACGTCACTGCCTGTGGCGTGTGACACGATGAGACTTTAAACCTGTAAGACAAAATAATGGAAAAAAGATCAAAATTTTTCCTACAATTAAAATTAATGGATGCTAAGATTGTCTTTTATGATGTGCGACACGAACACCTCTATTAAAATCATAGAAAATGTAGTTTAGTGCTTCATGACACTTTAAACTCAGCATCTGTGTATCATATGTACTTATTTAATAAAGAGAAATTATTTGTTCTATACTCCGTATTTATCTAGAAAGCTAGCTCACTAGTAGAGTAGCACATAGCCTCTGGAAAAACTCAGTTACGATATATATTCATTCGGCTGTCAGCTTTAAGATTACAGCCCCTTTCAACCAGAACTTATATAGTCATTTAACTATAGCTAGTTAAAATTAGGTGACAAGTTCTTTTGCAGTTTAAGATATCCTTATAGTCAATACTTGGACCACATCCCAAACAATGTACTACTGTACTAAATAGTTTTTCAACCAACCTTTGGCATCTTTATCGTTTAAGCATACTATATAGTGAGCTCTCTCTGTCTCAAGCTCTCTCTCTCTCTCTCTTTCCCTCTTTCTCTCTGATGAGCTACACATGCTACTCCTAAGGAAGGTACCAATGATCCTAACCCCTTCTGCTCTCACCTGATCCATCCTGATGCACTACTTCTGGTTGGAGTTCTCATCAATTGCATATCACTCACTGCTGCTAAGGATGGCCCCAACATGGTGCAAGCTGAAAATCATTGCGATTACTGAGGATGGAACCACTTAAAGCATGAAGATGGCTTTGGACCACAATTAATATCAACAGTTATGATATGATGGCTTAGGGCTACAATTGCCATGAACAGTTTTGCACTCAAATCTCCATAAATGAACAGTGCATAAGTTCAAGAAAGCAGACTTTATTTGAAAACTGTAATGGATTTCCTGGTTACACAATTCCACTTTTTGACCATGTAGTACACAGTTATAGACGAGATTTGTTTACAGTATAATTGCACTATCTGCTGTCACCCAGATGAGGATGAGTTCCCTTTCGAGTCTGGATCCTCTCAAGGTTTCTTCCCCATATTGTCTCAGGGAGTATTTAGTTGCCACCATTTCCTCTGGCTTTCTCATTAGAAATAAATTTACACATTTAAAAATTATATCTTGAATGTATTTATTTTTGTAATAATTTTTTAACAATGTCTATTGTGAAATGTGCTACACAAATAAAATTTAATTGAATTGAATTGAATATGCTGCGTGCATCACAGTCTTTTGAGTTATCACACCCATGAGAATAATCCATGTGACTACTACAATTCAGCAAAAAGCATTTTCTATCAGAGTTGATGAAATTTCAGAATCTTGAAACACAATAGCCATGCTGCATCACCAGGAAATAAGTGACTGGAAGAACCTTCAACTGCTTGAGAGAACGAGCTGGACATTGGCCAGAAGTTTCACAAAGGTTTTCATATCTTTTTATCAATAAATATCTGCAAATAATTGAAAGTGAAATTGAAGTGTGACTCAACTAATCCAAAATTTCCTGTAAAGCTAAAATGAAATAAGAAGGAACATATTGAGTGCCCCTACTCAATAAATGATTTTATTAAGAGATATCATCAAGGGTGCAGAGAGACTGGCTGAGTATTTGATTTTTTATTTATTTTTTCCAGACAATCCCTTCCTTTGCTATTTTGCTTGACTTCAGTAGGTTATGTTTGGTAATATCTTATGCTTTAAATTACACTACAGTTCTTAAGCCATTGAGGGCCTCTCAATCTTACACATACTGATGCAGCCAAGCTATGCGAGGCCACGCACATCAATTTAAAGCTAATTGGAAAGGCTGATATAATTGCTTAGTACTAATCATTGAAGATTTCTCCACTGTTTAAATAATATAGCTGCTGTGCATAGTACTCATAACACAATTCAATTAATTCTTTTCATGTTATTCTAAAATACTGAGCAAGAATGAAAACTAAATTGAAAACAAACCATGAAGGCTGTTTATCTGCAATTGTGTTTAATCATGCTGAAATATTATGCCATGCCTATTGTAGGAGCCTTGACAATAATGTTTATTCTGTGAGTGTGCCCCATAGGACAAGGTGATTCCTGGAATAAATTCAACTAAAAGCTTTCATCCAAATGTTAATTTTTATTGTTTGGCGAATCAAAACCCATACCTCTTCAGTCACCATGGTGTACTGTGAAGTATTTAACAACCACAATATTTTTCTTCTTCTTCTTTATAAAAATAATTTATTTATTTTCATTTCTGAGGAATGTATTAAGAGGGAATGTGTTAACACTAAACTTAATATCCATTATACACGAGAAGATAGGGATGCAACACTTTTTATTTTCCAGATTATTGTCACGGAGTCGTGGGGAAGGGGCACGGAGGCAAGAGCAAGCGGCGGACGCAGCGTAGAGACGAGGATAATGCAGGATCGTAAACGAGTAACAGGCAGGGGTCAGGCGATCGGACGACCAGAGTAGGGAGGGCAAGACGAAGAGCGTGGTCGAAGGCGGAAACAAAGGTCGAGGTAACGAGGTAATCAAAGATAATCGGAAGGCTTGGTAACGCAGAGAAAGAGGTTCACTGAGCGTATACTTCGCAATGCAACTCTGTGACTGGCAAACCTAAGTAGCCGTGCTTGAGTGTGAGTCTGTGATTAGTGACAGGTGTCTTGGATCAGAACTCCAGGGATAGAGCGCATGCGTGCCTGAGTAGCACGCGTTGCATCTTGGGATTTGGAGTTCTGATCCGGCTTAGCTGTGACAGAACCCCCCCTCAAAGGGCTCACTCCGGGAGCCACGTTCTTCTTAGGTCTCCCCCGGGGGCGGGGGGCCGGGAGGTCAGGATGCGAGGCATGAAAGTCACTAATGAGTTGCGGGTCGAGGATGTCCTGCTTCGGAATCCAGCAGTGTTCCTCAGGACCGTAGCCCTCCCACTCGACCAAGTATTCCAGCTTACCCCTCCTGTACCTGGAGCTGAGGATGTCTTTGAGAC
This sequence comes from Ameiurus melas, assembly GCA_012411365.1. NCBI lineage: Eukaryota > Metazoa > Chordata > Actinopteri > Siluriformes > Ictaluridae > Ameiurus > Ameiurus melas. The sequence goes on along the minus strand of CM022765.1, from coordinate 15,155,459 downwards.
GGTAAGCTGGTTGCCCTTCGATATCCAGGGGAGGCGGAGGCGTCTCAGAGGGCAGATCAGATGCTAGGGGTCCGGGGACGACTGGTTTCAGGCGTGAGACGTGGAAGGAAGGGGCGACGCGGCTGTGCCGGGGTAGTTGCAGCCGGTACGTGACCTCATTGATGCGTTTCAGGATCTTGAAGGGGCCCGTATATCTCTGTGCGAGCTTCTTGCAGCTGTGTGGTTGCCTCAGGTCCCTTGTAGACAACCATACCCGATCACCGGATTGGTAACTTGGCTGGTTGCTGCGGCGACGGTCGGCTTTGCGCTTGTATGAGTCGGTGACCCGTGTCAGACGTCGATGGGTGTCTGCCCATACCTGTTCACTCCGCTCAAACCACTGATCGACTGCGGGTGAGTCAGTGACATCTGCATTCCACGGGAACAGAGGGGGTTGATACCCCAGTACGCACTGAAACGGGGTGAGATTAGTTGCTGAATGACGTAACGAGTTCTGGGCATATTCGGCCCATGGCAAGAACTTGTCCCACGCCGCCGGATTGGCTGCGCAAAGGTGCGGAGGAAACGGCCCAATTCCTGGTTGACTTGTTCCACTTGGCCATTGGACTGTGGGTGATATCCTGAGGTGAGGTTTACCGTGACCCCCAACTTATACATGAAACTGGTCCAGACTTGGGATGTGAATTGGGGACACCGGTCACAGATGATCTCCTCCGGGATGCCGAAATACCTGAAGACATGGGTGAACAGCAGCTCGGCGAGTCCCAAAGGCAGTGGGTAAGGCGGGTAGAGGGATGAAGCGTACCGATTTTGAGAACCGGTCCACTATAACCAGGATGGTGGTGTTGCCCTGGGATTCAGGTAAGTCTGTCACAAAATTCACTGCAATGTGAGACCATGGGCGTTCCGGAATGTGTAGGGGCTTGAGCTTGCCCCTGGGAAGCGTTCGGGGGACCTTATTCTGTGCGCAGGACGAGCATGATGCCACTATTCTGTGGATGTCCTTCTGCATGTTGGGCCACCAGTATTTCTCCCTTAGTAGGAGGTACGTTCGCTGTGCTCCGGGGTGACCTGTGCCGACGGTGGTGTGTGCCCAGACGACGGTAGCCTGGCGGTGTTCCTCGGGTACAAACTGTCGGCCTGCGGGACATGCTGTGGGGATACGAGACGAAGGGATGTTTTCTAGTTCTTTGTCCAGTTCCCATTCGAGGGTGCTGACGATATACGAGGGGTGAACAATGTATTCTTCCTGGTCCTTGTTAACTTCCGGGTGATCCAGACGGGAGAGGGCATCGGCCTTTGTGTTCTTTGACCCAGGTCGGTAAGACAACGTGAACTGAAACCTGGTAAAGAACAGGGCCCAACGGGCCTGCCGCGGTGTTTGCCTTTTTGCAGTGCGCAAGTACTCCAAGTTTTTATGATCGGTAAAGATAACAAAGGGGTGTGCCGCTCCCTCTAGCCAATGACGCCATTCTTCGAGAGCTAACTTCAATGCCAAGAGTTCTCTGTTACCCACGTCATAATTTCTTTCAGACACCGAGAGTCGTCTTGAGAAGAATGCTACTGGGTGGAGCTTAGGCTTATCTCCGAACCTTTGTGAGAGTACCGCTCCTACCCCAGTTTCAGAAGCGTCCACCTCCACGACGAATGGTCTGGATGGATCGGGATGCTTGAGAACAGGCGCTGTAGTGAAGGCGTTCTTGAGCTTCTCCAGGGCATTCTGGGCTGCTGGGCCCCATGACAGGTGCTTGGGTTTTCCCTTTAACAGAGAGGTCAAGGGATGCGCAATCCTGCTGAAATTGCGGATGAACCGCCGGTAAAAGTTGGCAAATCCTAGGAACCTCTGTAATTCTTTCACAGTCCTGGGTGGAGGCCAATTCGTGACTGCTCGAACCTTTTCCTGGTCCATGGTGACCCCTTTAGGGCTAATGATGTATCCCAGGAAGGAAATAGTGTCTCTGTGAAACTCACACTTCTCCGCTTTGATGTACAGTTGATTCTGGAGTAACCTCCTCAACACCTGGCGGACATGGTGAATATGTTCCTCCCTTGACTTGGAATAGATCAAAATGTCGTCGATGTAAGCTATGACATTTCTTCCTAGCATGTCACGCAGCACGTCGTTGATGACACTGGAAAACCGAGGGCGCGTTGGATAGCCCATACGGCATGACAAGGTACTCATAATGGCCAGACGTGGTACTAAACCCGGTTTTCCACTCGTCTCCCTCACGAATCCGGATGAGGTTATAGGCACTGCGCAGATCCAACTTGGTAAAAATGGTGGCTGAGCGTAACTGTTCCAGGGCAACAGGGACCAGAGGTAACGGGTAGCGATACTTTACGCAGCACTGATTGAGGCCTCGATAATCGATGCAGGGCCTTAGACCTCCTCCTTTCTTCTCCATGAAGAAAAACCCTGCTGAAGCTGGGGATGTGGATGGACGTATGTAGCCCTGGTGCAAAGCCTCTTGGATATATTCTTCCATGGCCTTCTGTTCAGTTAGGGATAGCGGATAAACTCTCCCACGTGGGGGTGTAGCACCTGGTAATAGGTCGATCGCGCAGTCGTAGGGCCTGTGAGGAGGGAGTCCACTAGCCTTCACCTTGCTGAAGGCTTCACGAAGGTCATGGTATTCGGGGGGAATTTGGAGGAGCTTCTTCTCCTCTGGGCTTTCTATGGAAGTGGTTGCCACCGTGATGACCGGGGTTCGTAAACAATGGTGCAGGCAATGGGGTGACCAGCGCACAATTTCTCTGTGAGACCAAGAGATCTGAGGGTTGTGAAGGTCCATCCAGGGCAGACCGAGGACCACTGGGTGACGTGCGGATACTGTGACGTGAAAGATGATCTGTTCCTGATGAAGAGCGCTGGTATGGAGAATGATGGGTTCAGTGCAGTGGGAGATGAGTCCGTTTCCCACGGGGGTGCCGTCAATAGCTTGGATACGACGCGGGATGAGGAGAGGACGGATGGGGATGTTGTGCTCTAGAACGGTGGTCTGATCAATGAAGTTTCCTGCCACTCCCGAGTCAATCAGCGCTTCTAGGACACAAGATATACCTGAGTATTCGAGTCGGATCTTCATGACTAATGCAGATTGAACAGAAGGGCACATTCCTGATTCAACACTCACCCCTGGTTGCGGATCTTTGGGGACGGTTTGGTTCCCTTGGACAGCCGGGCGCTTGAGGGGGCATTGCTGAATGAAGTGTCCCTCCCCTCCGCAGTAAAAGCAGCGAAGTTCGCGGCGTCTTCGCTCCCTCTCCTGTGTGCTGATCTTGGCACGAGGCAGCTGCATGGGCTCTGCGGGAGGTGCAGGTTCTGGAACCGCCACCAGAGGGCTCCCGGAGCGGCGGCTTTGGAGCAGCCGGTCAAGGTGAATTGTGAGGTCAATCAGGGAATCCAGGGTGAGCTGGTTGTCGCGACATGCCAGCTCCATCACTATGTCGGCATTTAATCCCTGGCGAAACACTGTCTTGAGTGCCGGTTGGTTCCAGCCACTTCGTGCCGCGATAGTGCGAAATTCGAGGGCGTAGTCCGCGACGCTCCTCGCTCCTTGTTTCAGGGTGAGGAGCTCCTCCCCGGTCTCTCGGCAGTCAGGGGAGTGATCAAAGACGGCTCGGAATCGTGTGGCTAGCTCCTCGTATGTGTGAATGACGGTGGCTGCCTGCTCCCACTCGGCTGTTGCCCAGAGCAAAGCTCTCCCGGTCAGAAGCTCCATGAAATGGATGATCTTACGGCGCTCCGGCATCTCCGGGTAAGTGGAAAAAAACAGTGAGCATTGCAAGAGAAAGCCTCGGCAGCGCGTGGGATCTCCATCGTACTTCTCTGGTGCCGGTGTGGGAGGTAAATGTGGCGAAGCCGCCGGCGGGGCTTGGTGTAGCCGAGTCACTTGCTCGGTAAGGGCGTCCAGGCGTTGGTCGTGCTGGCTGATCATCCGGCCGTGTCCTTCGATGGCTTGAGGCCAACCGGTGCCACTCGCTGCCTCCATAATAAGGCGGCGAAGTATTCTGTCACGGAGTCGTGGGGAAGGGGCACGGAGGCAAGAGCAAGCGGCGGACGCAGCGTAGAGACGACGATAATGCAGGATCGTAAACGAGTAACAGGCAGGGGTCAGGCGATCGGACGAACAGAGTAAGGAGGGCAAGAGAAGAGCGTGGTCGAAGGCGGAAACAAAGGTCGAGGTAACGAGGTAATCAAAGATAATCGGAAGGCTTGGTAAAGCAGAGAAAGAGGTTCACTGAGCGTATACTTCGCAATGCAACTCTGTGACTGGCAAACCTAAGTAGCCGTGCTTGAGTGTGAGTCTGTGATTAGTGACAGGTGTCTTGGATCAGAACTCCGGGGATGGAGAGCGCATGCGTGCCTGAGTAGCACGCGTTGAATCTTGGGATTTGGAGTTCTGATCCGGCTGAGCTGTGACAATTATCTTCTTCTTAAGTAGGCCACTCGCCAGTAAATCCAGGGATTTTTATCCAGGATTACTCCCATTAAGGGAATTGAGATCAGATTTTTACACAATACACTGTTAATAAATGCAGAGTGGAATCATCACACATTATCTACCATTGTCCTCTGTGTACAATATAGCAAATGTTTTATGCAAAAGATATGGATTGCAGTACATATGACTAGACCACCATTATTAGTAAATCATTACTTACTAATCCACTAAGTATCATCTATGTGGTAGTCAAGTTTTAGCACCACAAATGTCCCTCATTCATGCTTAGCATTAAATCTACTCACAGTTAAGCATTATTACAATATAGCTGTAATGTGCCGGGTTGATAGGCACACTGAGAGCCTATCCACAGTGGAGCCAGGAGGAGACAGAGCAACCCTCTTTGTGATGCTGAGGGTGGAGCTACTTACTGGACTTTTGTTCTGCAGTATGAGAACACCACACAAGGTTCATAGATGGAGATGCAGCTTTAAAAACTGCCAGAGGCCACATTTCAGAAAAAGCCAAATCGCTGCATCCTTTGTAAGCGAAGTCTGTAAATCTGTAATGTGCAAGCTGATTATTGTAGCACAAGTTATACGTGTGTAAAATCTGTGTGTTCACTTATAAAGCATGGGTCAAAATAGAAAACAGGCACTGGTTGTAACAGGGAAATCACAAAAAATCATTCTGCTTGATTCTGATGCAATCTTTGTCCCCAGTTCAGCAGATCTTGTGATAGATCTTATTCCAATATGAAGCATTTCAGGAAATGAAGCATTTTAAATTGTCCTTGTCCTCTATTATTACAAATCTAAAGGTGAGGCATTCATAGCTAGTGAACTATACCCTGAAATATATGCTTAAAGCTTTTTTTCATTATTGTATATATAGATATGTTTGCATGTTTTTGTTTGTTTGTTAGTTTCGTTTTTTTTCTCAGTGATTATCTCCTACATGACTGGAAATGCTCAACAAATCCATTATGGTTAGTGGAAAATGCACTTTCAGACAAGTAATATGGCACTACTTTGTGTGTCTCATTAGACAACAATTCTAAGGCTTCTAAGGACACAAGATCTGACCCCTACTTAACCTTTCTATTTCTACACTAACCCATAAAAAGGGAAAACAGTGTTCCCACAGAGACTCAATAATTGGTGGTGTTTTTCAGTGCTTTAATCAAAGGGATGTTCTGGTTGGCTGTGGTACATAGGGAAATGAACAGTCCTTATTAAACCATTAAAATATATTTGATGTATTTTTTGTTAGATTTTTCTCACACTTAACGTAGTGCATAAATTTTAAAAGCAAATACCCTTATACTTTATGTTTAAGACAGTTTCCCTCTGTCTTAAATTCTTAAAGGATGCATGAATAAAACTTCTCAATTAATAGAGAATCTTGCCAGGGGACCAAACTTTGTTAAATTAGTAGTGTACCGTGGTCGTGTACAGTCTATTGCCATTTAACAACATAATGTGTTGAATAAGCATGTAATGAACCTATACATATAACACATTGGAATACTGTGCAATATTTTGCTTTGATAAAAGATGCAGCAATATTGCCATCTTGTGATTTATGTTAGTTGAGACACCGATTTTGCTTAGACTTAAGAAATTCTTTATTTTTTTAAAGTCTGTCTCAACAAAAGAAAGAGCATCATTTTTACGTGGGTTTTTTTTTTAGTTAAGAGATTGCTGGTTCTTCTTTCTGCCATTTTCAAGTTGCCTTATGATATAAACAAATACGAAATGAATAAATACAAGAAAAATACAGGTAATAAAAAGCAAGGAACAATATAAAAGTTAAAGTTATCGGCTGATAGTTTGGTGGTTCTGCCTTTTATACCTTCTTTTAGATGAATAATAATTAATTCCACAATTCTGAAGGAAATGCAAATAAAAACTTTATTCTCTCCAGTTGTTTCACAGTAACTGGTCTCATAAACAGAAAACACATTACTCAAATTAACATTAACACATTAACTAAATTCTGAAGATTAAAGTAAGATTTCTTAACTTATTGAATGTTATTAATTTATATTAACATTGACTGAATTCTAAAAAAAACCTTCACTCTCATTCACTCACCACAAACAAAAGCATTTCTACTTCATCGCTGAACATCAAACTGGTAATATATATATATATATATATATATATATATATATATATATATATATATATATACACCTTTTTTTTTCAACTCACTTACATTTAAATCTTTCAACTGTGTACTGGAGCTTTGCTTGAACTTGAGCAGCAGGGAGAAAAAAAAATTTGATTCAACGCCGAAACTCTTGCTTCACTGCTGCAGCGTCGGATGTAAAAGCACTCATTCGTTATCATGCAGTGCAGAGCTTACAAACTGCAGTATTGTCGTCATTGTCACCCAATTCAATATACACAGGCAAATTTTCCCTTAGCTATTGTGTTCTGTTCTTGGATTGCTAATATAACCCTAGAGTTGTCGTTGTTTTCCCTCCGTTCACTCCTCATTTGCTGTATCACTCTTCATTACTACTGGGACTCTTCACAGGTGCAGCATAATCTTGGGAGAGAGGTATAAGCAGACAGCACACCATGACATCTTCCTCCCAAAGCAGATCTGCTTTCCCTAAATAACATAAAGATTTGGCATCCCATTCCAGGAAACAACTCAAGCGCCCCTAATAAACAGTCCTTGTATGCACTTTAGGTGGAAATTGTTCTGCAAATGTTATGTACCTTATCAGCAGGATCTGGTGAATTTCCCAATACCAAAATAATAAAAGCAAGCATTTTGGACAATCCTGAAGATTTCATTAATTTACATTTGTGTTCAGCATTGCTTTCAAAATCTGTTGCTATGCAATAACAGTTGCGATGAGTGACAAAATTGCACAGCCATTACTCACTAATACAAGCTTGTACAAGTATATGGGAAAAGGAGATAATGACTGCAATATGATGACAAAATGATTCCAATGTGATTAAATAGACAAATAATTGAATTAAATTTCAAACATCACTTTCCATTCTGAGATGAATGAAGCTCATAATCATTTCCTCAATCCCACCAAAGAACAAATTGCATAAGATCACTCTGGCAAATTGAGGTGATATAACATTGCAAAATCAGATGAACTCCATATAGAACCATGTTTAAGCAATAAACATTAAATTGGTAACTGATCACACTTAGGCCATGTAGTGGACCACTACTCGCTTTAACATTCATCTTTCAAGTGCATCTGCCTTGCCTGCCTTTCTTAAAAAAAGAAACTCATCCACTGTGGTTGGACCTTGCAAGTAATCATAAAGAATACTGAGACTGCAGTAGTCTTTGCCAAAGCACAGAGGAAGTGTGCACAGAGGACACGTGAGCAGCAATTTGGAACCTAAAATGAGAAATGGGATATCCCATGGCTTCGCAGACCTAAATGAAAAACAGAAATGAGGACTGCAAGGCTATAACCAGGCCATTTGGGAAAGGGCCTCATATGCTTTTCTAGCACTAGCACTGTTCAGGAGTTGTTGCTGGGGAGACACTACTGTTAATCAGTATGTGATCTGACACATCAATACGATTCAGATTAATTATAAGTAAATCATAGTTAATGTTATATTTTAACTGCTAATGTGATTAGCAAAAATTATTCATGAAAATGACCTTGTAATACATTTAATAGCACGTTATTGTCTTTATCAGTATACCAGTTTTACTTACTGTTGTCTAATTTTCTTGGTGATTTTCTATGTGGCTAGAACACCATACACCCAACACACACACACACACACACACACACACACACACACGCACAATAATAATTTAAATGGGTCACCAAGAACATACAACCAATAGGGCTTAGCCAGTTTATTGGTTTCTTTTCATGGTTGTATTTAAATATTGGTAAGACAGACATTATCAATGCACAAACAGGAAAGAATAGAAAACATTTGTGGAAGAAGGAAAACTTTAAACAATTACATACTGTAAATATACACAACCCTACCACTGAAATAAGCTGAATATAAAGAACAGTTATTAGCAAATGTGTTTATGGAATACTCCTTACTTGTATACAACAGGAGGCACTGTTGTTCCATGGAGGAAAGGTTTCAAGAGTGTTGGCTGTTGATGTTGTAGGGACACAACTACGTTTTGTCCTATAAAATTACACACCAAAAAGCACATTTGCTAATAAGTGTTCTTTATATTCTATGTATTTCTGTTGTAGGGTTATGTATTTGTTTGTTTGTACGAAAGATTTCTTAGGTTGAAATTAGGGTAAGATATAGCATTGCTTATCAATAACAACACCAAAGTCAATGGATAAACTCTACAAAGATAGACTAAGTTCCTGTATTCTGACATGGAAGTTAGGTTACAGCCTGTAAACCATAATGATGGACTACACTGTCTATAATTGGAACTACAGAAGTCCATCCTAGGCAGTTTGGGTTCTTTTCAAATATTGGTGATTTTCCATCCATACATCCAGTTACACAGGGTTGCAGGGTAACCTGGAGCCTATCCCAGGAGTATGTTGATGATTTTATCCATTTATTTTCATTTGATTTTCCTTTCTTGAGTGTTTCATTCTAACCTCTATATAGCATTCAGTGTCAGCTCTGTCTGTTCCATAGTTATGTAAGACCCTGTTTTATCCAACAACCTAATGGCCATTGAAAACCAGTCACTTTAAGCATTCCCATCAGAAACAAAAGCACAAGGAGTGTATTCATATTGCAAATCTGATACATTCAGTGTAACATTTAACATTTATGTATGTAGACTGAGTATGTAATGTATGTAGCAAGGCATTGGAAGTGCTGCACTAGAAGAATATGCTGTGTTCAGGTTGACAAGGGGTGCCAGCAAGGGGTGTGTGTGGTATTTTGTAATTGCAATAAAATTGCAGCAATTAATTCAGGCACATTTAATCCATCCCGTGCTTTCATTTAACCTGTGCACTGCAGCTTTCTTTGGCTCCTCCAATCACAAGGAAGGAAAATTCTGATTATAGGGAATTTAAGCGTTACATCACTACAGGAAATGATTAATCTCATTTCTCTACATCTTGGAACTAAAGAGCACTCAGAGGGCATTGGGTTCCAGTTTAAATCAGATTACTGTGGCAAGGCAATGAGGGAGGCAGCAGACAGTATTCCCATATGATTACTGTCATTAAATCCCAGTATACACCTGCAAACATAAATCATAAATGTGCACAAAATAACCACATAACAATCTTTAGAATCTCTCTGGACACCAAAAGCAGTCAGTTGGGTTCATTTTGCTTCAAAATAAGAGCCACTGTACTTCTTTAGCTTGCCAATCTTAACAATATGAACAGTCCACAATTCCAGGATCTTTAATCCACTTCCCTACCTCAGCTGGTATGAACTATTCACCTCTGAGTCACTTCATGGCTCCAGTTTCTTGATTCTTAGTTCTTCTGTCCCTGTTGTCCACTGATTCCTTAACTCCTTCCAGTTCATTCTACCCACAAAGTTACAGACTTCTAGAAGAAGCAACGAGGTAAATATAATTTTGTAAACATGGGAAGAGTGACCAAGATGGAATCAGTCCTTCATATGTCCTGAAAAATGTCAATTATAGAAAAGAAACAAATGTAGATTTATAGCTGCCTACCAAAAACAGCTAATTATACAGTATATGGTTGCCGGTGTAGAATTGACATTTTTTTTATTTCAGCCCAATTGTCTGCAAACGAACTTCATGGGTTTTTGCAAGCTGCATATTTTACCTTCTCTGACATTCTGGGACCCATAGTTCTTCTTTACATTTAAGAAGTGTCTCGTGGCCTCAAGAACAGGAACATAGACAACAGGCAAATAAGAGGCTTCCAGTATGTGAGAATAAAATGAATGTTTAGACCCTCAGATCATTTATCAGAGTGGCAGGAAATGATTGGTACTTGTTTAGAATTATTGTGCAAAACTTACTCTGTGTTGAGTCTTGAGTTTTTGCATTATTTTAAGCAATACCTATGAAGAAAATGGTGATTTGTATGCAATATGCAATGCAATATTTAGGTGCTTGGATGGACTTGGTATACTGAGAATGTACAACGACAGAAAATAAACATGGTTAGTCTGTCAGACACTCATACAATAATACACTGTCCAACCAAGACAAATACAGTCTTAATTTTAGAGACCAAAATAGACTAGGGACACTCATACACATAGATTCTTACGCACACTTCCTAAACAGAGAAAAAAGAGAGAAAACACAAACACACAGGCACATTTGTATGCAGGTAAAGCAAAAATGACCCAACTAACACACTCTCTTACACAGAACTACAAATAAGCACATCCATGTGGTCCTAACTTCACCCCAGACTCATGGCAAGGAGGACGTATCAGTATAGTATAACTAACTTGATAATTTCAAGAAAAAAATACCTCTCTCTTTCACAGACACATACACACAAGTCTACTCAGTCGTGGGAGACTACTTGTCGAGTTAGTCAGGGTACAATGTGTCACTGGGTTAATACCTGCTTGTGCTTGTTTCTTGGCCAGCCTAATCCTGATAGTAAAAAAGAACACCTCCGATCTATTTAACGTTTAAATCTTATCTTAAGGCTGTTACTTTCCCAGTTACACTCCTAAGCTGCTGGTCTGTTTTCCTTCCTTCTACACATGCATACAGTCTAGCTGGTGTTTCTGAGGTTGGAGAAATGAGCAGTGAGTCAGTACAAAATGGCCGTACTAGCTCACACGGATATAAATGTGGTTGGGAAAACAGCCTTCATGTCTCAATGTAGAGAAGCAATGCTTGAATTATATGAATTCAGGCATAAATGCCTAAAAAAACCTGTGAATGCCTAAAAAAAACTTGTATAAAACTTTTGTTTAATGAAAGGCTAGTGTAAATTAGACAGCTGCACATCTGAGCAGAGCAGTGGAGGCAAAACAGAGTAAGCTTGGCCTTAAAGATGTACCTCAACCAAATTTATTCCAAACAAATGAAGCTCCTAAACTTTCTCTTGACCTTACAATACTTATTATTCAAACTAAATAATACATTTGACCTAGTGTCTGATCCCCATAAACTCATCCCTTTTTATTGCATACCTCATTCAGCACATGGGCAAACAGCCTATGTTGTTTTTAATTAGCTAGCTGGCAAGTACTGCGCATTTTCTTACCAGGCACTTCAGAGCTAACAATTAACACCATCAGCTTTCATTTTAAGTATGTAATCTATGTGGTGAGTTTATCCTACCCCCCTCTGTTTCATAGAAAGTGTTTGCACCTTTTGTTATTGAGACTTGGTTTGCTGGAACGCAACCTGACACAATCTAATATTTCTTTAGCAGAGGGGGAAGTTAAAGCTACTGAGTGTGTATTTGTTTTTATAGGGATTATGCATTGTACAGGATGAACTGTTTGAATTCACATCTGTCTGAGAAGCACAGCTGGCAACAATTCATCATGACATACAGTCCACTGACTCAGTGACTGCCAGTAGAAGCAAATTATGCAAGATGCAACATCTGTGTGATATTTTCTTTCTTTCTCTGTCTACACTTTTACATATTCATTAAAGCTAGGTTTTGTTAAGGTTTGGAATTTTGCCCCCACTGGTAGAAAAGCTCTAATTGAAGCTACTTGTGTAAGTACATTTTGTATCATGGGTTGTGCTGTACTCTATGTGCTCTTCCATTTAGAACAAATACTGTATAAAGCTACTGACCTGACCTGAGAAAGGGAAAACCAAAAAACTACATCAGGCACAATGTACTCTGTATAATGATTCTATAGAAAGCTATAACATACCTTACAAACTGGACAAAAAGCTAAAGACATGCATATCTTGTGAATTCTTTTTATTTGAAGATTTCTTGAGTTAATACTGATGTGAATAGCATCATTGGAAATATATTTACTGAAAAAATGTTGACGCGTTCAATACTTATTTCCCCCACTGTATATTTCAGATAGCCTTTTTCCTTTGAGAAAAGAAGAATGTATTGAAATCATTCTGATGAAACATCGCAAGCACATCACACAGGACATTGTTGCCAAACTTATTAATAAATTCAAAAGACTGGAAGTGCTGCGCACCAACCAAGAAGTAAATGTCCATGAACATCCACTGATAAAGGCACAACCGACATGGTGATTGATACAGTATTACTGTCCTGACCACATGGCACTACAATATGTTGTCAGTGGAAATTTTGCATATAAATAGAGCATATAAGGAGAGCAAAAAACACTTTATGTGTAGGATAAAGGGTCTGTGTTTTTCAAGGCAATGACATGCAGTTTGTCACACTGAAGGCAGTGGTGGAAAAATGAGTTATTGTAGATCCTGATGAGGAAAACATAGACTCACAGCCCCAATTTCAGGCCACAATTTCAAAGTTTCTTCTCAGAGGAGAATCAGTAACTGTTAGTTCAGATAAAAAGACTGCTAAAGTAATCTACACATCAGCTTCCAGACATTGAAAACAAAGTCACAGAGTAATGGCACACATATACAGTACTTTGCAAAGGCCTTAGGCACAAGCAAAGAAAGGCTGTAAAGCAAAGATGCCTTCAGTAATAATGAAATTGAATGTTTCTTCATGTAAAAAAAAATAAATATATGTATATATATATATATATATATATATATATATATATATATATATATATATATATAGACTATAAACAGTAATAAATAAAACAAAAGCAATATTTTTATGACCCTTTGCTTAAAAAAAGTAGTTGTCTGAAAAGTGGTCTTTTACGTAATATGCTGCTTTCTTTACTGACATACATACATTTTTCTGTAACATTCAATCTTGTGCCAGAAAACTAATGCTTGGAAATCTAAAATGATTTGTACTGACTCGATAATGTAGAAGTCATAAAACAAAAATCTATAACAAAGTTTGTACTAAAAAAATAGGGTGCCTAAGACTTTTGCACAGTGCTGTACATATACACACAAACTCTATATTTTGCCTTTATTGTCACAAATAAAGGCAACATAAAATTATCATGTTTCTGAAAATTTATCATCCTTCTTTCAGTGTGTGTGTGTGTGTGTAATAATTTACCCCACATCATACTGAAGAAGCTAGCAAGACCATATGATACAGTATAATGCATAGCTCAAGCCTAACAGTTTCATTGTTGAGCTTTTGATAGATATTAGAGTTTAGCCATCTCATCTAATATCATGACCTGAGGCCACTGCCTTCAGGGCATGTATAAGGAAATGTATAAGAAATTTTGAGGTTTTAATTTCCACACCCTGAATCACATCTGCTGTTCACCTTCTTTAGTAGAACACTAGTAGAATACTGTATTTTTTCAGCTACCAGTGTATTGTTAAATAATGGTTATAGAACAAATAATTGATTGAAGTACAGCGCTGTGAAAAAGTATTTTTCTGATTTCTTCTGTTTTTGTGTATATCTCATGCTAAATAGTTGTAGATGCTCAAATGAAATACAACATAAAACAAAGGCAACCTGAGTAACCACAAAAAAGTTATCCAGCACCTATCACACATGTGAAAAAACAAATTTCCAGCTTAAAATTACAGATCAGTCTTTCAATTGCTTCTAGGACTAGGCCTTACTCCTATGCTTTTGATCATTGTCTTGCTGCATAATTCAGTTATGCTTGATTTTTACTTATGGACTGAAGACCGCAGATTTTCATTTTGATAAACCGGACTAGAGAGCAGAATTCGTGTTTCCCTCAGTTATTTCAATTTGCCCAGGTCCTGCAGCAACCAAGCATCCCCACACCATCACACTTCCACCACCATGGTAGGTATGATGTATTTTTTTTAGAATTCTCTATTTTGTTTACACCAGATGTAACAAGACCTCTGTCTTCCAAACATTTCCACTTTCAACTTATCAGTCCAGGACATTCTCCCCAAAGGTTTGAGGATCATCAAGGTGTGTTTCGGCAAAATTCAGCCTTAATGTTATTCTGGGTTAGCAATGGTTTCTGCCTCGCCACTCTTCCATGGATTCCATTTTTACCCAGTGTCTTTCTGATAGTGATGAACAGGGACCTTTATTGATGAAAGAGAGGCCTGTAGGTGCTTTAATGTTGTCCTGGGCTCATTTGTGACTTCCTGGATGAGTCATTGCTGTGCTCTTGGAGGAATTTTAGAAGGTAGGCCATTTCTGGGAAGGTTCACTATTTGGAGATCATGGCTATGGTCATTCCACATTCCACAAAGAACCACTCACTGTGGTCCTTTGGAGTCTCAGAGCCTTTAAAATAGCTTTGTAATGCTTCCCAGACTGATGTGTTTCAATCACCTTCTTCCTCATCATTTCTGGAATTTCTTTAAATTTTGGCATAGTGTGTTAGTGAATAAGGCCTTTAAACCAGTTACATGTTGAAAATGTTCTATTTAAGTGTTGATTTGATTGAATAGGGTTTGAAGTAACCAGGTCTAGTTGCGTCTAGTTTAGCTGAACCCCATTATGAATGCAGTTTCATAGATTTGGGGAATTTGTAAATATGGGGGCAAATACATTTTTCACAGAGGCCCAGTTGGCATTGGATAACTTTATTTGCTTCAATAAATAACATTATCATTTAAAAACTGTATTTTCTCCTCATACATCAAGATTGCATGGCCTCTGGAGAACAGTCATTCACCTCTGCTGTGATTCCCATGAGCTTAATATCCATAATTTACACATCTGTAAACCGTAACTGGTTGCAATGATTTACATGAAACTTACCTGGCATGTTCACGACAAGATTCTGTCATGTTCACGACAAGATTCATGTGGGATCAACAATAGGTGGCAAAGTTAAGTTCAGATAACTCTTTCTCAAGAGTTACTCAAAATAACATCTCAACACCTCGAGCAGTGATGTTCTAGCTCTGTGCGTTTGCGGGTGTTTTTCCCCTACCACTGATCATCAGCGACTAACAACGACTAATATTTCAATGGTAATTGTTCAATACTTATAACAACAAAAATTACAGGCCGCCAGTACTACAGCTACTGATTACTGTCAATACCAATAGTCAAAATAATATGGAGGGGGCAGGGGTCCATAATGACCAGAATATATTCATATCCTCCCTTACACTTCTCCAAGTGCAAGAAGTCAATGGAGACCAGTTCAAATGGGTATGTGGTCACAATATTAGTGAGCGGAGCTCTTGTTGGTTTATTGAGTCGCTTATTTTTCAAACAGCTGCATACCTGGGTGATGTAGTGTTCCACGTCTCTCTGCATGTGAGGCCAGTAAAAGCGGTCCCTTATAAGATCCCTCTCAACTCCCAGATGCCCCATATCCTGATGTAGTTCCTTGTAAACCAGCTCATGGAACTTTGTTGGTAGACCAGTTGAGATCTGTTTGCTGTTTTCTGATACAACAGTCCCTCCTCATCAACATGTAATCTTTGACTCTCTCTTATCAGTGCAGCTACATTGTTGCAAACTTGTTCTTCTCTTTTGGGCCACTGTTTTGAGGTCATGTATTGCAGGACTTTATTGATCACTGGACCCTGTCTCTGTCTCTTCACCAATTCATGTCTGGGTATTTCTGCTACAGCTGGTTGCCACTCGCTGTCGGTTAGTTTAGTCACCTGGGTGGATATGTTCACTGGACACAGTCATGGTTCACTTTCCTTCAATTGAACAGCCACAGCTTGAGTCACACTGTTCATGACCTCACATTGCAACCCTTCTCAGCACGTTCGCATGTACATCTCCATATCCATGGGCATGCGTGAAAGGCCATCTGCATCGCCATTAGCTTTTCCAGGGGAATACTTGATTGTGAAGTGGAAGTCAGATAGTTCGGCAACCCATATATGTGTAGCATTCAATTTGGCTGTGGTGAGCACATAAGTAAGTGGTTTGTTGTCTGTATAGACAGTGAACGGTAGTGAATAATAGAGATAATCTCTAAGTCTCTCACATATTGCCCACTTTATTGTGAGGAACTCCAGCTTTCCTGAATGGAGGTGGTAATTCTTCTCAGGTGCTGTCAGAGTTCTCGATCCATATGCAATCACCACCAACTTGTTGTTTTGCTTCTGATAGAGATCTGCACCAAGATTGTAGACCTACACAAGTCTGGAATGGGCTACAAGACCATTGCCAAGCATCTTGGTGAGAAGGTGATGGAAGAATGGAAATGGAAGAAACACAAAAGAACTGTCAATTTCCCTCGGCCTGGGGCTCCATGCAAGATCTCACCTCGTGGAGTTGCAATGATTATGAGAACAGTGAGGAATCAGCCCAGAACTACACAAGAGGATATAGTCAATGATCTCAAGGCAGCTGGGACCATAATCACCAAGAAAACAATTGGTAACACACTACGCCGTGAAGGACTGAAATCCTGCAGCGCCCGCAAGGTCCCCCTGTTCAAGAAAGCACATATACATGCCCGTCTGAAGTTTGCCAATGAACATCTGAATGATTCAGAGGACAACTGGGTGAAAGTGTTGTGGTCAGATGAGACCAAAATGGAGCTCTTTGGCATCAACTCAACTCGCCGTGTTTGGAGGAGGAGGAATGCTGCCTATGACCCCAAGAACACCATCCCCACCGTCAAACATGGAGGTGGAAACATTATGCTTTGTGGGTGTTCTGCTGCTAAGGGGACAGGACAACTTCACCGCATGAAAGGTAGGATGGACGGGGCCATGTATCATGTACTTTGGTGAGAACCTCCTTCCCTCAGTCAGGGCATTGAAAATGGGTCGTGGATGGGTATTCCAGCATGACAATGACCCAAAACACACGGCCAAGGCAACAAAGGAGTGGCTCAAGAAGAAACACGTTAAGGTCCTGGAGTGGCCTAGCCAGTCTCCAGACCTTAATCCCATAGAAAATCTGTGGAGGGAGCTGAAGGTTCGAGTTGCCAAACGTCAGCCTTGAAACCTTAATGACTTGGAGAAGATCTGCAAAGAGGAGTGGGACAAAATCCCTCCTGAGATGTGTGCAAACCTGGTGACCAACTACAAGAAACGTCTGACCTCTGTGATTGCCAAAGAGGGTTTTGCCGAGGGGTCAAATATATATTTCCCTCATTAAAATGCAAATCAATTTATAAAATTTTTGACATGCGTTTTTCTGGATTATTTTTTTGTTGTTGTTATTCTGGCTCTCACAAATTATAGACTGATCATTTCTTTGTCAGTGGGCAAATGTACAAAATCAGCAGGGGATCAAATACTTTTTTCCCTCACTGTATGTCCGTCCTTGGTTACAAACCTCCATAGAAATCTCACCTCATTCTTTGGCATTTCCTTGGCATCAGTTTAACACCATGCCTCTGACAATGATGCAGTATAGTCTTTAAGTCCTTGAGATGGTTTTCGAACATCTGGGAGTGTACCAAGTTGTCATCCAAGTAAGGCTGGCATACTTCATCACGGAGGCCGACGAGACACTCCTCCATCGATTGTTGAAACTCTGCAGGGGCAGATGATAATCCAAAGGGAATTCTCACCCACTCATACAATCCCCATGGTTTGATGAAGGCAGTGAGCAGGCAAGCTTTGGTGATATGCCATTCCCTGATCTAGGACAGAAAACCAGGCACTTCCTTTCAGGCTGTCCAGCATATCATGTATGCAAGGAATCAGGTGGCGGTTGGGTATGGACTTCCTGTTTAGCTCACGATAATCACAGCACAGGCGGAGACTGCCATCCTTTTTCCGCACGCAAACGATGGAACTGGAGTTCGGAGATTTAAATTTTTTATCCAGCCCCTGTTCAGTAGATCTTCAAGGTATTCTTTTACCTCTTTATGTAGCAGCTTTGGTACTGAGATATATGTTCGCGGGACAGGCGTGGAATCATTTAGGCGAATCTGGAGCTGGAGCAATGGAATGCTCCCAACATCATTCGCATCCTTTGCAAAAGCACTACTCTCTGCTCTCAGCAGTTATTTTACTTGCTGTCATTGCACTGGTGGGAGGTGATCGAGGTTAACTGAGGGGTCCCACAGGTCTTCCTTCCTTTGTTCTGGACTTGGAGTCGATATCTTCACTTGTTGTGCTCCCATTGGTTTAACAGTTGCAGGATATATGGCTTTGGCCCTTTCTGCTCTTCCCAAGACAGTTCGTGGAGGCAGTATCATATCATGAGTGGTGTTGTTTGTGACTGTGATGGCCAGGTGTGACCAAGTTCCTTTTTGTAGGCATACTATGTTTTCTTCCACTTCTAACCCCTCTGGCCACACTTCACTGCTTTAGTCTTTCCTGAAGGAATGATCAACATCTCTCGACCCATTTTGACTGTGCCTTCAGCTATCCCATCATCCCTGCTCTTTATCAATTTCACCAACACTTCTGCTCTCTCACAGTCAAAAGAGAATGCATTACTGACTGCCTCACACTTGGTAGCTCTGTTCCCCTCTCCAACAGATGTTCAATTACATTAAAACCAATAATGGGCTCCTCTGCTAACCCCTTTTCATCAGTTATCAGTACTGGGATTGATAATAGTAGTCCCACACTCTTACCTGCTGGTAACTCAAATTCTACCTCCACCCACCCAGAGAACGGTATTGGTGTCTGGTTTACTGCTTTACCATCTAGTGTCCCAGGTCCCAGAATCTCCTCTATACTTCTCACCTGGGTGTGTGCGAGATGCTGTTGTCTCCATTCCTCATATATGAAGCACACTTGTGACCTGGTGTCCCACAGAGCCCTCATCGCCACCCCGTTTAATAGGCAGCTAAAGTAGCTTTTATTTCCAATAAGGTTAAGTAATTGTGCTTTGCGTTTTGGGGATAGCATTCTTACCATTATTATGTCATTCTTCTGTGATTCTTTTGCTTCCAAATACCTAATACTCTCTGTAATGAGCTTGTGGACATCTTGTGGACATCTGGCCCCTCCTGCCTTGTCTGAGTGCCAAGAGGTATTTCTGCAGGAGTCACTGTATTTGCTGACATGTTGACCTTGTCTGGTCTGCCTGTGGGCTTTCTCTGATCTCTGCACCCCCTGGATAAATGACCACTCTGTTCACACTTGAAGCAATGGTCACATTGGTTTCCTTCATTCTTTGCTTTACAGTTGCTTCACCCCTGCTTCCAGGTCACTCGTGCCTGCGGAGGAGATCTAGGAGCTTCCTATACTGTCTTTCTAATGTCTTCCATTTCTCATTTCAGTTCTTTAATCATTGCATAAAGCTCAGTCTCCTTGCTACTAGCTGGTGGTTGTGTTTTCAGGCCTTTAACGCTTGCTGAATGTGTCTGATCCCGTCCACCCACTGCTCCTGATGCTTCTTGTGCGGGCTGTACTTCCTTTCTCAATTCACATTTTTTTAATTCTTTATTGTTCTTTCTGAATTTTTGTTCTCTCTCCCACTCAAGGCTCGCTGCCTTGTTGATTTTAGTGATCAGTATATCATCTGTGACTGTCGGGTCATCTAAATAATTCTTTAACTGATATTTGACATTATCACTAATTAGTCCCATTCCTATTGCCCTCAGAAACTTCTTCTGAATTAAATTGGGGCTATACTGTTCTTCCTAGCCAGGATCCCTCGGGGAGACTAGGAGTTTCTATTTAGCTCTATGACTCTAAATAAGAAGTTCTGTGGGGACTCGTGGCTGTCCTGTGTGACTTTAATCAACCGATGGTATAAATCCACAGAGTTGTCCTCTTGAAGTGGTACTTTAGAATTGTCCGGAGTTGTGGGAGGGTGAGGTCTGCTTTTATCTCCAACATGTCCCGGAGGTGTAGCCCTGGGCTGATAGCTCTGACTACCACTTCGACAATCTCAAGTGCCGCTTTTTCACTCCCAGGTCAATTTGGTGGATCAAATTTGTGTGCAACAGTTTATCTCTCTGACCCCTCTCTCCAACTTGCCAATTCATTTTTAAGTCCCGCCTTATGGTCACTTCAGGAGGTTGGATGACTGGTGCTATTACTGGTTGATTAACCATGACTTGAATAGGTAGCTGATTTGCCAATTTATTAGTTTTTTTATTTTTTTATGTTATTTTATTTCTTGCTCAATTCTTTGTTGATGTCTGAAAGGTAAGTTGTAGCACTGTATACTGTTCCTGCAGACTGGCTAAAACTGACGCATCTCCAGCAGCATCCTCTACAACTTGCAGTGGCCACGCGCTTCCTCCTTCTATCAAATTAGGATTGGCTATCAACCTTTTTAGACATTCATTTGATACTTCCTCCTCTTCATTTTCAATAGTTCTCTCAGCTGCTTTGCAGATTAATCGGATCAGCGTCTTACCTGATTTTCAGTAGGGACTTTTGCTTGAGTACACACCTCTTTTAATTGGTCAACTGTTAACTGCACCAGGATCTCATTCAGGTCATCCTGCAGTTCCTTCAGCTCCATCATATCTCGTGTGTCGACTCCACTGCTTCACTTTTCCCTTCAATGGCACTGCTGACCCCGGGTTTCGGCACCAATATTTGTTGCACACATTAAAAAGATTAATGGCCGTTTGGGGTAACGTAGCTTCTTTATTTGCTCCTCATTGTCTTTACATTCTGCAATTAATTACAAGACATATTAATCGTTAGAGAACATAACACACGCTGTGACAGTGCCGCTCAACACCCCAAGCAGTGATGCTCTAGCTCTGTGCGCTCTAATGGTATAAGTACCAAGTATTCTTTCTGTCTTTCATCACGACTAATATTTCAATGGTAATTGTTCAATAATTATAACAACAAAAATTACAGGCCTCCAGTCTTACTTATTACTGTCAATACCAAAAGCCAAAATAATGGGTGTGTGTGTGTTTTGTCTTCTTATTAACAGCATCCTCACACTTTGATGCTTGTGCCAAGTTTAATTTATTACTTCAGTTCTTTTTGAGAAGTTTGCCAGTGTGCACTATAATACTAATGTAACAGGCTGAAATATATAGCATGTGCTGTTTAAATTGTTGTCATTTCAACACTTAACTGTATTTAGTATTTTATAAGCAATATATTTTCACTTTAAGCACAAAAAACTGACGCTGTTCTCACCTCTGGTTGGAGGCTTGCAATTTTCCACAGTTTAAAATGCCACGGTGTTATTTTCATGGCCTAAAATTGTATATTGAATCTGATAGTCTCTTATATTTTATGTCGCAATAGGATTTGTAGGCCACATGTGTGTGGGCTGACCTAATTAATTAATCCTTCTAAAATACAGTGTTTAATCACAACAAGCGATTTTAATAATACTGTTGAATGTTCCACTCTATAAATTAAAACCTTTGTTCTTCAAATGGTTCTTAATGACTATCCTGCTGTGTGTTAATACAAAGTGTGGAGGCCATAATGCATCAACACTCACTGCATATGCTCCAGCAAATTGCCTGGATATGGGCAGAAGCTAACTGAGGCGATCATGACAGAGATTGTTGCCAGGCAACAGCTCAGCTGTTATACAACAGCATGAGGAACTAGTAAACACAAGAATACAAAGCTTATATAAAAGCTTTTATAAGAGGACCCAGGTGCTCATGGCTTCATGTAAAAATTATTAAATGCAAATATTCAGTACTTTCCACATTCAATCTACCTCTATTGCCTCTTAAGCTTTGTCTATTTATCAATCTTGGTCTTACTTCTGCTCTTTAAAGCAAGGATTCTCATCGACCGAAATAATTTCTTCATTATTGGTAAATAAACTAAATGGAATAATTTAGTGTGGTTTGTTACACCTTGTGGAATAATAGTAGGACTATTGTTAACTGTCTAATGAAAAGAAAAACAGAAAAGAAAATTAGACTACATAGACTACATTAGGAACATAAGACATAATCGGAAATAAGCTTATTAGTTTAATCTCAATGCTAACTTGAGTGAATACACCCAAAGCTTTCCTATTAAACCACAGCAGATGCAAGTGCATATGATTATTTAATAAGGTGCAACACATGAAAACAAACACTAAGAATATGAACAGGAAATAAGCAAGCATGGAAACGCACACAAACATGAAGTACAAGTGCTACAAGTGTCAGAACTTAAATACTACTGTTCATTAGCTTTGAACCTGACTCAGGTGCAACCTTGATGTGCAAGGGCTGATAGGTAATGTAGTGCAACGAACTGACATGACAATTAGTATGTAAAAAAAAAAAAAACCTTGTTCAAAATACTGCAGGCTAAATTACACTCTCACGTTGACTATGTGTGTTCTTCTAGATGTTTGGGATTGCAGAAATAGAGAAGAAATCTCTCAAAATCTATAGGCTAAATCTTGTACCAAGGTTTGTTTAAAATTGCTAATCCACTTTGGTCTGGCAAGAAGAAACATAAGATTCTAGTTATTTATGTTGTACTATGTTTCTTCCATTGTAGGTCAAATAGCAACCAAAATTCAGCTAGTTTTCTTGTGTAACAAACAGGATTTTAAGTTCTTAAAAACTTAAATAGAAAAGGGCACACATAATGGCTCACATAATACTGACATTGTTGAAAAAAGCAACACCTTTTACAGATATTGTGATAATGACAGATGGAAATTTCAGTCACCTTCTCATGCAAAAGCCTTAACCAGAAGAGTCCATTCAAGCAGAATGATCTTGACATTGATGTTTCTGGCACAGATAGTGTAGTTAGTGTCAACTTTAATTCACCTTTAATGGTTTAAAAAAAATTTTTTCCAGCACTGCCTTAACCCTCTTGGGCATGGAGTTCACCATAGCTTCCCAGGCTACTACTGAAGTCCTCTTCCACTCCTCCATGACGACATCACAGAGCTGGTGGATGTTAGAGACCTTGTGTTCCTTCACCTTCCATTTGAGGTTTAGGTCTGGAGCCATGCCAGGCCAGTCCATCACCTTCACCCTCAGCTTCATTAGCAAGGCAGTTGTCGTCTTGGAGGTGTGTTTGGGGTCGTTATCATGCTGGAATACTGCATACTGATCATGCTCTACTTCAGTATGTCACAGTAAATGTTGGCATTCATGGTTCCCTCAATGCACTGTAGCTCCCCACTGCTGGCAGCACTCATGCAGCCCCAAACCATGACACTCCCACCACCATGCTTGACTGTAGGCAGGGCACATTTGTCTTTGTACTCCTCACCTGGTTGCCACCACACACGCTTGACACCATCTGAACCAAATAAGTTTATCTTGGTCTCATCAGACCACAGGACATGTTTCCAATAATCCATGTCCTTAGTCTGCTTGTCTTCAGCAAACTGTGTGCTGGCTTTCTTGTGCATCATCTTTAGAAGAGGCTTCCTTCTGGGGCAACAGCCATGCAGACCAATTTGATGCAGTGTTCGGCATATGGTCTGAGCACTGACAGGCTGACCCCCCACCCCTTCAACCTCTGCAGCAATGCTCGTAGAACTCATACATCTGTTTCCCAAAGACAACCTCTGTATATGACGCTGAGGACACATGCACTCAACTCCTTTGGTCGACCATGGCGAGGCCTGTTCAGAGTGGAACCTGTCCTGTTAATCCGCTGTATGGTCTTGGCCTCCATGCTGCAGCTCAATGTCAGGGTCTTGGCAATCTTCTCATAGGCTAGGCCATCTTTATGTAGAGCAACAATTCATTTTTTCAGATCCTCAGAGAGTTCTTTGCCATGAGGTGCCATGTTGAACTTCCAGTGACCAGTATGAAGGAGTGTGAGAAAGATGACACCAAATTTAACACACCTTCTCCCCAATTACACCTGAGACCTTGTAACACTAACAAGTCACATGACACCGGGGAGGGGAAATGGCTAATTGGGTCCAATTTGGAAATTTTCACTTAGGGGTATACTCACTTTTGTTGTCAGCGGTTTAGACATTAATGGCTGTGTGTTGAGTTATTTTGAGGGGATAGCAAATTTGCACTGTTACACAAGCTGTACACTCACTAATTTACATTGTAGCAAAGTGTCATTTCTTCAGTGTTGTCACATGAAAATATATTATCAAATATTTACAAAAATGTGAGGGGTGTACTCACTGTATGAGATACTGTAATTGTATTGAAATAAATAGTCATGTTAATCATCTCAAATACCTTGGCAGTGACACAAATGATTACTCATGGGCAGTTCAACTTAGATGGCCGAGCTTATAGCTAAATTCTTTTTGCTTAAGACCTCTTGGATATGATCAATCATGCTTTTGATAATGAAGTATGGCAGCTGGTACTACAACACTGAGAAATAGTATAATTTTTTCTGTACTTATAACAGTCCAGGCAGATTAAAATGTGGACACTTATCTAATGACATTTCTAAAGCATCACATTATAGGACATTATCACTGTACACTTATGTCCATTCATTCAGTTGTATGAAAGAATTGAAGAGGACTCCTACTTTAAGCATTGTGCACTGATCTTGAATAATTTTAAGACCCTGACTGATAGTTTGGCAGAAAGACATCAAGAGTTTACTTGTACTTTAGTCAAAAGTCTGGCTGAGTATTATTAGTACTGCTTTTGTGGCCTACCTGTAATTCCCTTGGATTGATGGATTGATAGAAAGAAAGAAAGAAAGAAAGAAAGAAAGAAAGAAAGAAAGAGAGAAAAAGAAAGAAAACAAAAAGAATTAACTACTCCTATGCATAGAGGTTGAGGATGAGGTTGGGGATGGGTGGATGTTTTATTGATCCTGAGGGAAATTGTAGTGTTATGGTAATTGCACCAGACAATACACATCTAAGATATATATTAAGTGTAATAAGATTAAATATGAAAAGGAACAATGCAAGAAGCCGGGCACAGCGGGTACCTGCTCACTTTTGTTAAAGTAATGTGATTTATTATAGAGCCTGATTGCTGTGACCAGAGTTTAAATAGTGCTCTTCAGTCTGTAGTAACAGGTTTACAGCAACAGATTGTGGTGCAATCTATTACTAAAGGTATTTCTTTGTTTATCCAAAGTGTAATGCATGGGATGGAGGTCACATGGAGTGTCTACCATTGTGCTACCTTGTTCAGACAAACAAAGCCAGCTATTTATTTTGTTGTTTTTCTGCATAGCTACAATACTGCATAGAATGTTGCAATCTATGTCCAATGGAGTGGCCTAGATGAACAGAAGGACCTCAGTACCTGTGCTGTCTCTTCTTGTACATAGCTGTTGTATTGACATTCTCTGCATGCCCAAGTACCTGTAGGTCTTCAGCTCTATGTCACTTGTCATAACAACGGACATCATGGGCTTTGACCTTCTGAAGTGCATCAACATTAGCACAATTTTTTTGTTGTTGTAGCTGGTTCATTTTGCTCCAGTCACTAAAGTCTTTCATCAACCGTGAAAAATGTTCACTATGTGTCATGTACTGGATTTGGCTGTGTGTCCAAAAGGAGGTATGCTCTTTTCAGTACTACAACAACTGCTATGATAATTGCAGGAAGTGATTAAGGGTGAGTTAGAAAAGAGAAGGGAGAAGGAGAAGGCAAGAGAGAAGGAGGCAGCTGGGGATACCCTGACAGGTGGGAGAGTGAATAAGAAGGGGTACATGGGAGGGCCGTTGTCAAAATCATGACCACTTTCTTATGTGTATAATGGGCTTAAACAGGGGGCCTGAGATGAATGAGGTAGTTTTCTGATCTGCCCGGCAGAGAATGATCTGTAGATATGTACAGTGGTGCTTGAAAGTTTTTGAACCCTTTAGAATTTTTTTATATTCCTGCACAAATATGACCTAAAAGATTTTCACACAAGTCCTAAATGTAGATAAAAAGAACAAGATGAAAGAAATGATAGAAAAATATTATACTTGCTCATTAACAACCACAATTCAAAAAGTTGGGACAGTATGAAAAATGCTAATAAAAACAAAGAGCAGTGATTTGTAAAAAATTCTTTGTATTTAAACAAAAAATGTATAAAGACAAGGTATTTGATTTTTTACCTAATCAACTGCATAGTTTTTTTTTTGAAGATTAATGTTTATTTTGAAATTGATGCATGCAACACATTCCAAAAAAAATTGGGACGGGGCAATTAAGGACTAATAGCAATGTGACAAGTTGAAAAGAAGGTGATGTGAACCTGGTGAGGCAATCATCTAATCATAGTATATAAGAAGCCTCCAAAAACCTCCTAATCCTTCAAGAGCAAGGATGGGTCGAGGCTCTCAAATCTGCCAACAGATGCGTCAGTGAATAATCCAACACTTTGAGAACAACATTCCCCAAAGGCAAATCGGTATGATTTGGGGTATTTCAGCTTCTACAGTCCAAAATATAATTTAAAGATTCAAGTAATCAGGTCAAATCTCGGTCCGAAAACCACTTCTGAATGTGCATGACCTTTAATCCTTCAGACATCAGTGTCTAAGGGACCGTTATGTGTCTGTAATGGATATTCTCACATGGACTCTGGAATACTTTGGTAAACCTTTGTCAGTCAACACCATTCGGCACTGCATCCACATATGCAAGTTAAAGCTTTAATATGCAAAGCAGATGCCATACATCAACACTGTCCAGAAGAGCCACCGACTTCTCATGGCTTGGTATCATCTGAGATGGATAATAGCACAGTGGAATCGTGTTTTGTGGTCCAACGAGTCAACATTTCAAACAGTTTTAGGACAAAACAGGCGTCGTGTTCTCTGGGCCAAAAAGGAAAAGGACCATCCAAGCTGATATCAGTGTCAGGTCAGGAAGCCAGCATCTGTCATGGTATGGGGGTGTGTCAGTGCCCATAGCATGGGTAACTTACACATCTATGAGAGCACCATTAATGCAGAATCATATGTACTCATTTTGGAGCAGCGTATGTTGCCATCCAGAGCAGGACAACGCCAAACCACATTCCGCCCGGATTACAAAGCGCATGGTTGCGTAAGCAGAGAGTGCAGGTGCTAGCATGGCCTGCCTGCAGTCCTGACCTGTCTCCGATTGAGAATGTGTGGCACATTATGAAGGGCAAAATAAGGCACCGAAGGGCCTGTACAGTTATGTAGCTGAAAAAAGGCATAACAGATGAATGGGGGGAAATTCCACTTGCCAACTGGTGTCTTTAATGTGCTTAATAAGTGTTATTAAAAGAAAAGGTGAAGTTACACAGTGGTAAACAGTCTTTGAAACACTTTTTGGAGTGTGCTGCGGTCATCAGATTTGAAATGAGTGCATATTTTCAAAAATACATTTAATTCCCCCAAGTAAAATATCAAATAAAGTGTTAACAAACTAGTTAACAAACTTGTAAGTAGGAATCGAAGAAAGTCACCAGACACTATAACTATAATGCTGGGATGTTGGATCTGCAATCTCTCAATAGTGTATATGTGGTTAAGTGTAGCAAATCTATTCAGACTAACATGGGAGTCTGGAATGTGTTTGTGTAGCCATGTTTTCTTAAAAGAAGCTGCACTCACTAGTGTAGACATATTATTTTACTGCAGACATCCATATTATTTACCAGCAATCTTCCATTTCTTATAATAATAGAAGGGAGATATGGTTTATATCTCCTTTTTTACCCATTGCTTCATACTTCATACATTGCATTCATGTCTACAGTCATCTAAATTTCACTCTGGCCTTTGCTGAGCAACCAAAGACAGAGACCTGTGAATGAGTAGCTGGTCTCTTTTGTAAACAATACCACCACAAGTGTAGCACACACTATGTGAATTTGCTAGAATGATGTCCGTGTCGAAAGAAGAGAAAATAAATTGTTAAAGCAGATATTTGAGAAGCTTGTGGACAAATAAGTAGAAAGCACAGAAGATTTATTGTACCTCAAAGAGGAGGACATCTTGGATTTATTACGGCCCATCCAGTGCCAAAAACCCATCAGTGCCTTGAAGCCTCAGGTCCAGGTACAGACAATTAAAAGAGCATTAGAGCAAGTATTAGAGTGAATTATTGCTATGCATACAGCTATAGTCATGGGAAAAGTACACCCTCCTTCAATTCTACGTTTTTAGTTATCAGAGCCTAAATAAATATTGTGTGCTCCACACCAACTTCTACAAAGAAGCAAATAACCTCTGGTGACAACATAAAATATAACAGATTTAAATATGTAGTCAAAGTTTCCCAAAAACTAAACCAACATTCAGAAACCATTGGGAGAAAATAAGTACACCCATCCTACTTCCACAATCATTAAGAGAGTAGCAAGGTGTCACGTATCCGGAAACCCGGGACTTCAAGTCCCATCAGCCACTGCACTACACCACCTGACCACATGCACCTGACTCACGTTTTTGTTAATTAGCACCATTGTGTATTTATAGTCCTTGTCTGCACTTTCTCCTAGTCTTTCGTTGTTATAGACTCACGTCATTTCTGTCTCCGTGTTTGTTTTTTGCCATAGTGTTATGCCCAGTCTTCCTAGTGTTTTTGTGTCGTTGTTCATTTGTTTAAAATAAATATTTAAAAATCTGCAATTGCTTCAGCCTCCATTCGCCACACGTGACAGAACGAAAGACCGTGATTACGAGGCAGTAGATTTTTTATTTATTTATTTTTTCCGGATTCAGCAGTTTGCTCCCACCTCCTCCCCCCCATGGGTCTCATGGATTCCCCTATGTTCGCGGACCTCAAGGATCCCCCGCTGTTCAGCTACCTCAGAGTCGCGCACCGGGTGAGTCCTGTGCAGGAGGTCTCTCCGCCGCCCCGCTATGTGTGTGAGGACGCTCCAGCTGCGCGGACTCATGAATTCACCTCTGTTCGCGGACCTCAAGGATTCCCCGCTGTTCAGCTACCTCAGAGTCGGGCAGCCGGTGAGTCCTGTGCAGGAGGTCTCCCGCCCCGCCCGCTATATGTGTGAGGACGCTCCAGCTCGGGCGGACTCATGAATTCACCTATGTTCGCTGACCTCAGGGACTCCCCGCTGTTCAGCTACCTTAAGGTGCCTCAGCCTTCCTGTTCGGCTGAGGCGTCGTCTCAGCCTTCCTGTTCAGCTGAGGTCGTCGCACAGCCTTCCTGTTCAGCTGTGGTCGTCGCACAGCCTTCCTGTTCAGCTGTGGTCGTCGCACAGCCTTCCTGTTCAGCTGTGGACGCCGTCAGCATCCCTGCCCGGCTGTCGACGTCGCTCGGCCTTCCTGCTCGGCTGTGGACGTCGCGCTTCCTGCTCGGCTGTGGACGTCGCCGGCCTTCCTGCTCGGCTGTGGACGCGTTCCGGCCTTCCTGCTTCGGCTGTGGACGTCGCTCGGCCTTCCTGCTCGGCTGAGGTCGTCGCCGGCCTTCCTGCTCGGCTGCGGTCGTCTCGCTGCCATCCTGCTGCGCTGAGGACGTCACTTTGCCTCCACGTTCCCACTGAAGACGTCGCTCCTTTCCCTCGCTGCGCTCAGTGGGTCGCTTTCCCTTCCTGCTCCACGGAGGTCTCCGTTCCCCCCCTCATGCTCCGCGGAGAGCGTTGCCTCCCTCGGGCCTCGCGGAGAACCTCGCCTCCTCTCCCTGGCCGCGCGAGAACCTCGCTCCCCCCGTGAGCCTCGCGGAGAACCTCGCTCCCCCCGTGAGCCTCGCGGAGAACCTCGCTCCCCCCGTGAGCCTCGCGGAGAACCTCGCGCTCCCCGTGAGCCTCGCGGAGACCCTGCGCTCCCCCCGTGGCTCGTCAGGTACCTCGCCCCCTTGAACCTCGCGGTGAGGCATGCTCCGCTCTCCTGTCCCGTGGGGGATGTCGCCCCTCTTTCATGCTTTGCCAAGGACTTCCACCCGCTTCC
The DNA here is from genome assembly GCA_012411365.1 of Ameiurus melas. Lineage (NCBI taxonomy): Eukaryota > Metazoa > Chordata > Actinopteri > Siluriformes > Ictaluridae > Ameiurus > Ameiurus melas. The sequence continues at coordinate 15,125,423 of CM022765.1, read as the reverse complement.
TTGTGCCATGGTGGAAGCTGCTCGGCCTCCTGGTTCTGCTGGGGACTTTTGGCCCGGAGGGCCGGGACCCCCGGAGGGGGGCCCTTTGATTTTGGGCGCTCCAGGTGTAGCGCCCCTTGGAGGGGGGATCTGTCACGTATCCGGAAACCCGGGACTTCAAGTCCCATCAGCCACTGCACTACACCACCTGACCACATGCACCTGACTCACGTTTTTGTTAATTAGCACCATTGTGTATTTATAGTCCTTGTCTGCACTTTCTCCTAGTCTTTCGTTGTTATAGACTCACGTCATTTCTGTCTCCGTGTTTGTTTTTTGCCATAGTGTTATGCCCAGTTGTCCTAGTGTTTTTGTGTCGTTGTTCATTTGTTTAAAATAAATATTTAAAAATCTGCAATTGCTTCGGCCTCCATTCGCCACACGTGACACAAGGTGGTACTAATAAAATGTACTAGATTAGTTAATCATCAAGAAGCCTGACTACGTTAATAAAAGCATTTGTTACTGCTCATCAATCAGGGATGGGTTATAAGGCCATCTCCAAACAATTTCAAATTCAACATTCTACAGTGAAAATGATTGTTTAAATGGAGAGCCTTCAAGATAGTTGTCAATCTTCCTAGGAATGGGCATACCAGCAAAATCCAAGAGCTACATCATGTGACGTACAGGCCTCCAGAAGTACATTAAATGTCTGTGTTGATGACAGCACAATCAGAAAATGACAGAGCAAGTATGGCTTTCATGAAAGGTTGTCTTTCATGAAAAAAACATTCTCTTCAAAAATAATCAACTTTTTTATTTATAATATGGCAGCATAATTGCATCTGAACAAACCACAAAAGTACTGGAACAGTATCCTTTGGACTGAGGAAACCAATGTGGAGATGTTTGGTCATAGTGCCATGTTTGGAGAAAACCAAACAATGTATCACCAAAACGCATACCATCTGTCAAGCATGGCAATGAAGGGATGATTTCGCTTGTTTAGCAGCCAAAGGACCTGTTAAACTTGTAGTCACTGAGACAATAATGAAATCTACTTAATACCAGAATATTCCTTTGACAAATCTGAGGTCTTAAACAAAAGTCTTAAACAAAAATAAAACATTGAGACCAGCCTTGAAGTGAAGCATCAGACAATGCAGGAAAAGTCAGTAAGACTATGTAGCTGACATGTTGCTTTCAGTCTTGCTTGTAATATAGGGTGTCAGCACTGTCCACTTAAGGTCTGAGAACAAGAAGGTCTTTGAACAAAAGTATATCTATGGACATCTTGGAGCTATCCATTTAACAATGATATTCATGATATCATAAAATATGATTGCAGGCACAGACTTATCTAGTAAATAATTAATATTTATTTGCAACAACAGCCTTTGTCCAGATGAAAGGCAGATACATTTTTTTGAGACATGGAATTTTTTTAAATTAATTTTTATCTTCTGTATTGTTGTCTTTTACATGTTTTATTGACATACAACCAGAGCAAGGCACTAAAGGGAAACAAGGAAAGTAATGTCCAAGAAATCTGTCTGAGTGTTCCAAAAGACATGCTAACCCAATTGTCTCTTCTCTTCTCTGGACTGTAAGTAGAACGTTGTCTATATTGTGGAGAGCCATGGAAGCCTGTTTATTTATCAACATACTACAGGGTTGTCATTATGTGATGATTTTCTTTTCATTTCATTTCTGAAGAATTTATTATGAAATGGCATTTTAATAAATTAACAAGTCCAAATGATCAGGCAGAAATCAATACACATAAACAGGCAAGGGTCAATCAATCAGGCAAACTAGGCAATCGAACAGTCCAAACTAGTCAAGGCAAAGAGACAAGGTCAGGAACGAGAACAAAGTCAAAACTAGATAAACAAACACGGTATCAAGGGTTGGTAAGGGCGGAGACAAAAGGCAATTTGTTGTGTGTGAGAGAGCCTCTTAAGAGGAGTGTGTGGAGTTGAGAACATGTGTCTCTAATTAGAACTCTTGAGAATTATTACTTTATTAAAACCATTATTGTTTATTTATAAGGCAGCAAAACATAACTGTCAACAACAGTATATAATAATTCCCTTATTGGACAAAGAAATAAATATGCATTATAAATAAGTAATTATAACAATAATATATTAATGTTGTAAAATTGCAGGCTGCATTTTTATGAATAAATTAATGGAGCCATTAGTCTGACTAACTAATATTTATAAATTGGTGTATAATGCATTATGAGCATGGGCATTGAAAAAGCTAATGTATCACTTATAAGTAATTATAACAGTAATGGAAATGTAGCTATAACTGTTATTATAGAGAAGTATAGGTCTTTATGTGTCATTATTAATGTGTTTATAGAGCAGTAATACTTGCTTATAAATAATTATAAATATGCCTATAATTCATTATAAGCATGGCTTCATAGAAAGTGTTACCGATGATTCTATAAAACAACACACAATAAGACAAGTGGTCTTGTAAAAAATAATAATAATAATAATTTTTTTTTAACTGTCTCACACTTCTTGACATTCCTAAAAGACCTGGTTATCTCTGTCAGTAAGTTAAGACCTGGGTATGTGAAGATAGGCTTTCTAAAAAGACACATAAGCAAGCATCTGCAAAACATATTAACGAGGGCATGATTTCTCTACAAATGTTCTACAGACATTGGACGTGGAGGCTGCATTGAACGTAGTACTGTTATTCTCACTAGGCAAGTCTTGACAAAAAAGTAATTTTAGTAATTTTGTGTCTATTGTAATTTTTTTATCCACTGAACTGAATTTAACACAGGTGAGCTTTAATCAAGTTATGAAAGCAAAATGATTGCTTCAGAAACATTAATGATAAATAATTATGGCATTCTAGTGGCAAATGAGTAGCTGTTTTAGCAATGAGTTATAAGATAATAGTTCACAGCTGCATGTGACAAATATGAGAGAGAGAGAGAGAGAGAGAGAGAGAGAGAGAGAGATTGATCCACTTGGTCTCTGTTTATTAACAAGTAACATGTGTGAATGATTAAGGCTTGATAAGGTCTCTGGAAAGTGAAAGCATTGCTGAGATATATAAAAGAAGACATTCAGAGGATGCTTAATAAGCAGACACTAGAGGCACTTGGGAGTAGAAGGAGGGGAATCAAAATATAAATTAAATTTAAACACCAGGACATATTTGAAGTTTTTGAATCACACATTGATAAAGTGATTATATATCATATGTCTATTTTGAGTCTCAGTGCTTAAAGACATTTTTGTAGAGATTTTTGAAGAAAGAGACACTGTTCAGGATTTATTTACTGATTTTCACATCAAATAGAGACAGATGGGAGGCTGTCCACAATGATATTCATCACAGGATCACAGTAATATTAAGGAACAATAATGTGGTAGGCATTATAAATACAAAACAGGTATCAGTATGCAATAAATTTGTACAATGGGATCCAAATGTTTTAGAGCACTAGTGAAAATGCTTCTATTTTGCATGCTTTTTTAATTTAATAAAACAGTTTTCATTACAAATGATATTACTGACAACAATTTGAGTGAGTAGTAAAAAGTCTTAAATATTTATATCAATTTCAGTTTCTTAGTATTTGATACATCCCTTTTTGTTTTAATATCAATGTGTGGCATGAACACCACAAGTTTTACAAAACCTTATAATCCATTTTTGATCAAATCCATTAAAGTGATGTTTGAACACATGCTTCAATAGAAGATATCAGACATGAGGAAGATCTGATCTTTTGCACAAAACAGTTAACAAGGTCAATATCACACATTTGCTTATGTTTATCTTGGGACCTAGAAATAGTGCAGAATCTGGAATTTTAAATATTCAAGATACTGAACTTTTAACTTTCTTTGTTTTAAATATTTCAAAATTCTAAAATCTGTTTATTTGCAAATTTACATGAAAATAAATCCCAGACTTTCAATGTAGTCTCAGACTTTTGGACCACACAGTATATGAGAACATACAAAGAAAACTTACATACATTTATTAAACAGGTTATAAAGAATATCTCAAAAATTGTTCATCTCCATCTTCAGTGTAAGCCTCAGAAAAGTTATTAAAAGAATTTTGATTACTCCATTAAAGGGCCAATGAATCTGATTGCAAGGATGCCAAACAGAAAGTGACCTGTATCTCAGCAACAACTTTGTGCACTCAAAACTGGATAGGCATCGCAGGACGATAACCTGAGGCTATGCAACAAATTTTGTGACAGCACCACCTAATGGTCAAAATTTACAATAAAATGTTAAAAATGCTTACATCTAACTGTCATTTTTGCTACTCCTGCTCCAAACTGTTCTCCTGTAACACACTGGCAAATGCAAAAAACAGGATGTGAGGGTGTATCTCAGCAATGCATTTACATGTCATTATGATTTAATCTTGATAAATATCTTCAGGACATTGCCCTGAATGTACTGAAGATGTTTTGTATGTTTCGTATGTTTCATATTCGTACCATATGGTCAAGAACTGTAAAAACTTTCATTTACTTTCTTATACAATTTGAAGAATTTTTGTTCTTCAAGAAGTTCAAAGTTTTTTCCCTGTATTTCCCTGGAGTATGCTAAAGTGAATGCACACCAGCATCTGAAATTCAATTGTACTTACAGTCAACCATCTTGGATTTTGTTTTGGCTACTTCTATAGGATTTGTCCAATAATCACCAAATCTGGCACACATCATCTTCAGAGTAAGCTTCACAAAAGTAATCAAAAGAATTTAGAAAATTCAAAATGTTTTTCCTCTAATGGGTCAACAAGTCTGACAGCTAAGCTGCCAAACAGTAAGTGAGACTTTATCTCAGTAACAGCTTTGCACAATGACACTAAACCTGATAGGCCTCCTCAGGACCATGACCTGAGGATATGCAACAAATTTAATGCCAATGCAAACAACTGGTCAAAAGCAACGATAACATGCTGAAAATACTTACATCTAACTGTCATTTTTGCTACTCGTCCTGTAAACTATGTCCAGTCGTCAACAAATTTGGCTCGTATCATACTGAGACCTGTCTATGTGGGGGGAAAGGCCCAGACTAATGAGAAATAACATAAATTCTATAGATTCTTATAAAAAGCAAGTAGAAAAAAATTTTCAGGTCAGAGCAGTAACAATCATGACCATAGGTCAAAGTAGCAACAGACAACACCACTGGTCACTGCAGTAGTGGCAGCTGCAGCAACAAAGCCACCCTGCTGCCAATTTCTTCATCTAGACCTTTCCTACTACAGTCAGAAAATTCCACCACTGCCTGTGGTCAAAACATATACATCATGAGTAAAACTACAAATCACTCCTGAATCCCTTTGCCTAAAGTTATGTGTCCTGTGATTGCTTAGACAACAATTGTAGATAATCTGTAAATGTGCTGTTCACTTAGTCTGGGTGCTTCCCCAGAAAACAGCTTTACCTATTGTTGTTGTTGTTGTTGTTGTCATTATAACTATAATAGAAATGCACAAAAGAATTTACCAGTTCTCTGGGAAGGAGCTGCCTCCATTTCATTTATTGCATTAAATTAAAATCCCCTCTGAAATCACCAGCTCTTTTTTGTCTTTTGCCTCTTTCAGTTTCATAAATATTGAGTGGTATAACCAAGGCAACTCCGTCTGACATGATAATTACTAGCAGAAATGTCAAAGCTTGCTGAAACCCTGATCTGGGCTGGGAAGGTCACTTGCATTATTTTGACTAAATTCAGAAAATGTTAATTAACAGTCAAGGTTTCCTTTTTTCCACTAGTTGAGGTCAGAAAGAGTGAACTCCTTACCCGTAACCTCAAAACAATTGTATTTGAAAGGGTAAACTTTATCGTCAACGCCAGAACAAAAACACATTTCTAAATTCTTGTGGACATAAATAGTAATAGGATGCAAAACCCATCTTAAGCTGTGTGCACACTGTGTGATTTTTAAGAATTCTTTGCGACTGTTGCTTGTAAGACTGTATGAACATGATCCCTGCTCTAAGTCATGTTACACTGTACGATCTCAGTTGTCATTAATGTCAGAGTGTATAACAGTCTGACATGAAAAACTTATGCGGGCAAGAAGACTCGTATGGAGTAGGAGAAGCCACACTACAGGATTGTGCCTCAAATCTTCTGAAAAATTTTATTGCAGTGGCCATTAATTGGCTGTCGGGGAAACTAACGATCAAATACTACAGATTTTGGCCTAGGATTATTGGAATTGTTTAAGATTCTCAAAATTTGTCTCAGACAAGCAAATTGTGGCCAAAATCGTACAGTGTGAACCCGGCTTTAATTTAGGCCTAATTAACATCCCTTAGCCCTAAAGTCCCCAACCCACACATCTGATCTCTTCAGGAAGTAGAGACTAGTGTGGTGGGGCCTTTTTGCTAGGGGGTGTTTTTTAATGAGCTTAGGGCATGCATGCAGAGAGGTATTTCATATAAAAGGGTCCCACAGGGCTTCCATAATCCGTGCTCCCTGAGGAGAGACTGAACCTTAAGGGGGCTGTAAGTTCCTTGAGGCATGTTGAGAGTATCTGTACACATGAGCTATTCTCACATGTACAGATTCTCTTAATATCCCTGGAACTTACAGACCTTTACAGACTTGGGTTGAGCATTTGGTATTCTTTCTCAATTGGAACCACACTTCTACCACTCATATTACTGACAATCTCAATGATGAAAGGAAGAAATGTGTTAGAATGCAAGACACTAGCTGTCTTCAAATGAAGAATAAATACCTGTCCCTGACCTAACTAGCCTGAACTAGCATGAGAATATGTTTTTGGTAGAGACTAGGAAGAATGTCTGTAAGTCGCTCTGGATAGGGTCATCTGATAAATGCTATAAATGTAAATGTCACCATCTATAAAAAATATAGAAAGCACAAGAAATTGAGGAGGTCCTTAATGGTTCTAAGAATTGGCCCTTTGGTTTCATACTTGTTAATGACATCCACAGTAAAGTGACTTATTTCACCTGCTGCCTGCTAGGAGTTTATGACTTAAATGCATATTCTGCATTTAACAAGTTCTGGTCCCTTGTCTAAGAGAGACCTTCTCCTGCCACCTTGACTTATGGAGGGTGATTAAAGACATTTTGAAAAAGACTACTGAATTTATCATGAGACATGTACACCTCCTTGGAACCATACTGTGGTGACTCTTGTTAGGTATTTGCCTTTAATAAGACAAGACTAACTGGGTGATTTTATTATCAGTGGGAACCCTCTTATTGGGGAAGAAAAAAGTTGTAGCAAGAAACCTCTGCATTCATTGGATTGCTTTTATATTCCTTAGTTTGTGCTATGTGGAGTCAACAATTAGCCATCATCCTCAGTGGTAAATGGAAGTGTTTTGTCAGGATGCTTTCAATTTTCAAAGCTCAGGAACCTCTCAAGGTCCTTATTGGTTCTAGGAACTGGATATATTACACTTATTTTGGCTTCATCCTTGAGTATCCACTCCTCACTAATGATATTTCCCAAGGAAGTCACCTTAGGCATGTGTAATTTATACTATTATCTTTGACAAAGCACTAGTTCTGGACAGGAGCTCATAAATCAATGTGTTGCTATTGTATGCCATGATCAACCTTCCTAGCATGCCTCTGAGGAGGCTATTTATGAATGCTTGGAAAACCTGGATGGTGCACTGACCAGTCCATATAGCAATACGCAATATTTTTTGTGGTCAGAGTTGGTGGAAAATGGGATTTTCTACTCACCACACTCCTGAAAGTGTAACATGTAGGCACTGACATTTTAGTCAGTCAAAAGATGAAGGGACAAAAGATCATGAGTACCAGTACTTTACTTGTTTTAAACACCTACAATCAATATGTGACAGAAGGCTAATTTTCTTTGCCACAAAGAAAAATCCAGCAGATGTAGGTGTGGTCAATGGTCTTATGCAGGGCTCATCAATCTTATCCATAAAGGGCCAGTGTGACTGCAGGCTTTTATTCCAATACTGGACACCTCTCCAACATTAGTTGCATCTTGATATCCATCATGAATTGAGTCTTAGGACAAATGGAAGTGCAGTTAAGGGTTTTATTAAGAACATGTAATATCCAGAGGGTATATCAAAAATAAAGGTTAAGCAGAAATAAAGGTTAGAGGCAAAGCAGAATCAAAACCAGAATAACAACACTAATAAAAGGCTTGGTACATGACCAAGTAATACTTAACAGAAACATAGTGTTTGAGTTGTATATTATAGTGTGGTTGGGGACCGGTGTGTCCGGTTAGTCCTCAAGAGAAGGTGACGTGTCTGTATGTAACTTTGGGAGTTGTAGTTGTCTGCCATGTTTGTAGTTTGTGGTGCATTCTGGCAAATGGAGTCGCTAGTTTGCCATGATATGACAGAGCCCCCCGAGAGTGCTTCTCTCGAAAATGTTCACACAGCCCCTCGGGTCCCGAGGCAGGCGTTGTCCGAGAAGTAGACATGAGGTTGGGGAAGGTTCGCCGGGGTCGTTAGGCTAGACCCAAGCTTGGGAAGCTGTGTCTGTTGGCTCTGCAGGCTGAACTTGGTTGGCCATGTCAGCAGACTGAGGTGTGAACAGAACTTGGTTGACTGTGTCAGCAGATTCAGGCATGTGCAGAAATTTGTTGACCGTGTCAGCATACTCAGACATGAGCAGAGCTTGGTTGGCTGTGTCAGCAGACTCAGGCGTGAGCAGAACTTGGTTGGTAGTAATGTCATTGAGAACATCTCATGGGTCTCAGGCTGAAGCTCTGGAAATGAAGCTACTTCTTGGGTCTAATGCTGGAGCTCTGTGTAGGAGGTAGCCACATTAACCTCCAACTGGGGCTCTGGGGAGGGGGTCACCACGGTGACCTCCAACTTGAGCTTGTCAAGTTAGACCACCTTGTGGGTCTCATGCTGGAGCTCTGGAAATGAGGTCGTCGTGTTGACCTCTGGCTGGAGCTCTGGAGATTAAACCACCTCATGGGTCTCTGGCTTAAGCTCTGAAAATGAAAAACCTTGTGAAAACCTTGTGGGTCTCATGCTGGATCTCTGGAAATGTGGTCACCATGTTGACCTCTGGCTGGAGTTCTGGAGATGAGGTTGCCACATTGACCTCTGGCTGGAGCTCTGGCGATGAAACCACCTCATGGGTCTCTGGATTAAGCTCTGAAAATGAGACCACCTTGTGGGTCTCATGCTGGATCTGTGGAAATGAGGTCCCCATGTTGACCTCTGGTTAGAGCTCTAGAGATGAGGTTGCCACTTTGACCTTTGGCCGGAGCTCTGGCGATGAGGTCACCATGTTGACCTCTGGAAGGAGCTCTGCAGGTGAGACCACCTCTTGGGTCTGAAAACACAACTCTCCATACACACATATATAGACCAAATCGAATAAAATATTCGCTCAGATACCCCAAAGTTCTGCAGTGCAAATGTTGAGGCTCAACATTCCAAATCCAATTCTCTAGAACTAGGAAGAGTTTGCTGTATTTTTATATTGATAAGAAATCATACTATAACCTCAAAAATGGCTAAAGGTGGGCTGTGATGACTTTTGAAATATCTTAGATGGAGGATGATGTGACAAATTATCTGCCGTCAATGGAAACTTTCGATCTCAATTTTTTATTATCAGATTTGAAAGTATGCAGCTTTGATGAGTAAGTGGTCTGGACAACATTTGTGCGTTAATTTTGGTGGAATTTTACAATAAACCTCATTGTTTCCATTAACAGTTAAGTGTTATCTTTTGTTTAGTCATTAGTCTGTGACTAATGTTGCCTTTATTTAACACAGTTGTTCCCAAAGTGTGAAGTGGGCTCATTTAGGAAAGCATGACAGTGCTGCAGTGGAGACACAGGGAGATGGAATGGGAGCATAAAAGGCATGAGAAATAAAGTGAACGATAGTAGGGAAAAAGCTAGTTCACAAATTGGGAGGGAGGGAGAGAGAGAGAGAGAGAGAGATAGAGAGAAGACAGGTAGCTTCAAATTTTGACAATACATTTTTCTACATTTTAAAAAGCATAAAGAACAGTAAACAGTAGTAAATGAAACAAAGTCAATATTTGGTGTGACAAAAAATAAAAAATAAAAATAGTAGTCTCTGGTACAATTTGTGCAGTTTTATAAGGATATTATCTGGTAAATTATATATATATAATGTATAAATAATGTATATATAATGTGTATACACTAATTGCCCCCTTAAACTTAAAATTTGATTGTGCCACCATTAGCAGCAACCAAATATAATCAAATGCTTCCGATAATGTATTTCACTTATGCAGTTTTGCTGCATAATCCAGTTGTGCTTGAGTTTCAACTTACGGACTGAGGACCAGACATTCTCCTATAGGATTTTCTGGTAGAGAGCTGATTTCATGTTTCCTTTAATTATTGCAAGTTGCCCAGACCCTGAAGCAGCAAAGTATCCCCACACCATCACACTTCCACCACCATGCATGACTGTAGGTATGATGTCCTTTATTTGGAATTCTGTGTTTGCTTTACACAATATGTAATGTTACCCTGTCTTCCAAACAGTTACACTTTTGACTCATGAATACAGAGATCATTTTCCCAAAAGATTTAAGAATAATCAGTGTGTGATTTGGCAAAATTCAGATGAGCCTTAATGTTCTTCTTGGTTAGCAGAGGTCTTTGTCTCACCAATTTTCTATGGATGTCATTTTTGCCCAGTGTCTTGAACAGAGTCATGAACAGTGATCTTTATTGAAGTGATACTCTATTTAAGTGTTGATTTGATTGAGCAGCATTTGCAGTAATCAGGCCTGGTTGGGTCTAGTCCAGCTGAACCACAATATGAATGTAGTTTCATAGATTTGGTAAATAACTATTCGGGAAGTAACTATGGGGCAAATACATTTTCACATGGGACATACATGTGTGTTTTATCTTAAATTTTGTTCTAATTTCTGAAACAATTTAGTATGAAAACAGAAGAAATACTTTTGCACATCCCACAGATGCTCGATCAGATTGAGATTGGGGGAATTTGCCAAGTCAACACTCTTTAGCTCTTTGTCATGTTCCTCAAACCATTCTTAACACATTCTTGGTGCAGCTTTTGATATCACTAGTCATACTATTCTCCATGATAGACTTGAAAATGTTGTTCAGGTTAAGGGAAAGGCCCTCTCCTGGCTCAGGTCTTATTTGACTGATCGTTATCAGTTTGTAGATGTAAATGGTGGCATTTACATCAATGCATAGTAAAGGAAAGTTAGGTGTTCTGCACGGTTCTGTTATAGGCCCACTGCCCGTTTCTTTATATATTCTACCCCTGAGTAAAATTATTCATAAACATGGTATTAGCTTCCGCTGTTATGCTAATGAAACACAGTTGTACAGTGGCAAGAAAAAGTATGTGAACCTTTTGGAATTTCATGGTTTTCTGCATAAATTTGTCATAAAATGTGATCTGTTCTTCATCTAAGTCAAGGGTATTAACAAATATATCCATTAATCCATAATCTACCGCTTACTCCATTTCAGGGTCACAGGGAACCTGGAGCCTATCCCAGCAGGTGTCAGCATCCATAATAGGCCACCAGAAGTGCTGTTTCAACAGGCCTAGGGTATGACTGAAGCCAGGGTGGCAAGTGAACCGAGAACAGCAAACCCACTGGAGGACTTGGGAGCATGCAGACTCAGGGATGAACAAGCATCTAGGAGGCCTATTACCTGGGTCAGATTGGGTGCATTGTAATCTTTGGACCATGGACTCAATCTCCCATGTGACTGCCCCCACTACACAGGCTGGAGGGAGGAAGGTGTCGGGGTCTGAGGTGTCCTCTACTTCGGACGTGAATTGGCAAGAGAGGGCACCAGGCTTAGCGTGCTTAGAACCATGATGGTAGGTGATTGTGAAGATGTGAAAAAGGGACCCACCATGCCTGATGGGAGATGAGGTGCTTGGTGGCTTGGATGTAGGCCAAGTTTTTATGGTCGGTCCAGACAATAAATGGCTGCTCAGCCCTCTCAAGTCAGTGCCTCAACCCATTCAAGGCTAACTACGTGGCAAGCAAGTCACGATTCTCCACATCGTACTTGAATTCTGCTGTGGAGAGGCAATGAGTGAAAAAGTCACAGGAGTGACTTTGGTCAGGGTGGTCAAGTTTCTGGTCAGGGTGCATCATTTGGAGTGCTCTGCACCCACACCCAAGTCACAGCTGTCCACCTCTACAATAAATTATTGCACGGGATCAGGCTGGATCAACCCGGAGGATGAAGTGAACAGCTACTTGAGTTTGGTGTAGGTGGACTCGGCGTCAGGGTCCACACAAATGGGGTAGAGGTGGAGGTGAACCTAGTAAGGGATGCTGTGACTTAGCTATAGTCTCGAATGAATCTGCATTAGAAGTTAGCAAACCCCAGGAATCGTAGAAGCTGCATCAGGGTGGTAGGTCTCAGACACTTATATGACAGCCTGGATCTTTTTAGGATTGGCCTTCAGCTGCCCACTCTCAATGAAAAACCACAGGAACCTGACCGAGTTGACATGTAACTCGCACTTCTCCGTTTTGGCAAACAAGTGGTTCTCAAGCAGTCTCTGAAGGACCTGACGGACGTGGAGGATGTGCTCAGCAGGGGTGCAGGATAAAATCATTATGTCATCTAGATAAACAAAGACAAAATGGTTCAGGAAATCCTGATGGATATGCCAAATGGCATAACCAAGTATTTGTAGTGGCCCAGGGGTGTTGGATGCCATCTTACATTCGTCCCTTACTCTGACCCTGACCAGATGGTATGCCTTCCGCAGGTCCAATTTGGTGAACATGATGGCTCCATGCAGAGGCTCAAAGGCTGAGTTTAGAGGCAGTGGGTACTTCGGCACCTGAGGCAGCCAGTGTAAGTAGGGGGATGGAAATTTGGTTGATTTTTTGGTTGGTGGAGAGTAGATGGAATTTGGAAACAGGACAGTGAGATCAAAGATGTTTGACTCACCAGTAACTCCTTTATACCGGTGATCCCCCCACCTTTTTGGATAAAAAGTGACAGGTGCCAATGAAGTGGCCTGATTGGCCAGAGCAGATGCACGCACCAACCTGGAACAGGCGGTCACACTCAACCAGAGTGAGCTGGGCCCAGCCTACCTGCATGGGTTCTTCTGCAGACTAGGGCAAAGTTACTCAAGGACTGGGCCTAGGCCCAGAGGCCTGATTGGTGGGCAAATGGGGAAGAAAAGGATGGGCTTCAAACTGGCCAGCTGTCTCTCTGCATGGTTCTCACACGTAGTTATCCAGCTGGATAGTGAGGCAAATCCGTGGGTCAAGAGAGTCTGACTCATCTTTCATGGCAAGCTTGTCCTTCACCTACTCGCTGAGTTCATTCACGATTACTCCCTGGAGCGCTCATTCAAATCAGACTCAGCAGCCAAGACATGGAATTCCACTGAATACTCCACCACACTGCAAGTCCCCTGGAAGAGGGAAAGCAGGAGCTTGGTGGCCTCCTTCCCTTGAACGGGGTGGTCGAAATCCTTTCAAAGTTAGAGAGAGAGGACTACAGAGTTGGCTGCCTATCACACATGGCAGTGGCCCCAGTGTAGGGCATGTCACCTCAGAAGCCCCATGATATAGGCTACTCTGGCTATGTCAGTGGCATAGGTGTTAGGATGCTGAGCAAATACAATGGAGGAAGGACCTACATCTCCCTAGGTCACCTGCATAGGGCTTGGGGTCTGGGAGGTAGGCTTCGTGCCATGGTGGACTGGGAGAGGAGGCAGACTGGACCCCTGGGACAGGTTGACTGGGCTGGGGGACAGGGGGTATCTGGACTGGTTGGAGGAGGATGCTGTTGAGCTGCTGGGTGAGGAGCCCTATCTGGTCCAGCGTGACCTGTTGACTCTCAGTGAAAAAGCTATAGTATAGTATGGTATAGCTATAGTCCATGCTGATCCAGGAGGGTGCACTGATGGGACAGGGCTGCCAGCAGGGGTTTTGATGGATCCAGGGCTGCCGGCAGGGGTTTTGTTGGGTCCATGTTGATCAGATTTTTCTGTTATCATGAACACAGAGATGAGGGAACCTAAATGCAGAGCACACACACACAAATACACACTAGGACTGAATATAAACAGGCTTTATTGAAGGTTGTTGGGGTGTGTGGGGAAAGGAGTGTGATAATGTGTAGTCGGGTTGGGATTCAAACTCAGTTCCACCGCGTGAGAGTCGAGTGCACAGCCATCTGGGAAAGTGAGGTAGGGCTGGGCATAGAAGGAAGTGAATAACAGGAAGTGTGAGTAGTAGACCTGGTAAACAAGGAGACAAACACAATGGGCACAGGGAAATATGATGACTGAACACTGACATAGAAAAAAGGCACAAGTAGAGCCAGAACTTAAAAGCTGGAAATGATCCGGCAAGGAGTTTGAAGAAACAAAGTTTATATACACAGCTGATGAGGCGGGTAGATGAGAAGCAGGTGAGTCTAATGAAGCACGGGAGATGGAGTGCGATGCCCAGAGACACTCACGCACTTACAAGCAAACAGAAAGAAGAGGGAGAGAAAACACTGGAAACTAGGGAAGAGAAAAATAGGGAAACACATAGGGCTCAAGCCTGGACCATGACAGAAATTACTCCGTAGTTTGACACTTAGTAAAGTGAGACATGCACATCATAAGCTCAGGGCAAATATTCATTAATGTCCTCTACACTCTTCTGACCAAGTCCAACAAGTAGACACGTGTACACGGACACACACACACACACCTGATTTATAATTCCTATATCATGAGTGGATGCTCAGATAGGTGTCTACCTTCATACTTCCAAGTAACAAGAGCATGCATACTTGGGGGCATATCATGATTGTAATTTGCTATAAAAATAAATAAATAAATAAACAGCTAAATAATCATGACTCAATAATGTCATCAATGTTGATGGGGCATTATTAACATCTCATCACAACATCCCTGCATCAGCCAGTCAGCATGCACCTTAAGGCTGGATGATGAACAGCACTGACTCACAACAAGCTATTAGGATTTTGAAGGCATGCAGACTGTTAGCATGGCAGTTTACTCATAAATCTGTCTGCCTTGTGATGCAAATATCCAAATACCCATACACACACTTGCATGCACACATACACACACATACACAGTCTGTCCTTAGTTTAGTGTTTGACATAGTGAGGACATTGGTACTTAGAGTCTGTTTGTGTTTTAGTTTTTTGTTGTTCTTCATTCAATACATTTCATTTTGTTATTACTCAGATATTACCTGAAGAAAACCTTTCTTCAGACCTGTGTGAGGAGATACATTCATTCCTAACATTTCTGGCTTCCTATGTGAGCAGACCTATTTCATTTAAAATGTGACAAAATTAGGAAGTACTGTCTGCCGATCAGTAGCAAACTACTATGAAGGTTCTTCTCTCCCACTCTCTCTCTCTTCTTCCTACTCCTTCTCTCTGCACTGGATGGACGCCACACAAAGTAAATTCTGTCAGCCACATGGACTCAGTGACCCCACCCAGCCATTGTGCTATAAAAAGGCATGCCATTTTCCTCCAAAAGCCATGAAAATAAGAAATGCTGAAACTAGTGTGCACTGACTCTTGATTTGCTACTGCTACTTATTTTCCTCTTTAAACATTATTCTTTTCCTACCTTGTACAGCAGTTATAAACTATAAGAATTTATCATTTCATAAAATTTTTATTCATTTAATTTATTCAAAAATAAGTTAAACATAAAGATGTTCTCCAACTCTTTGGAAATTCTCAACAGCATCTCTAATCTTAACATTGGCCTTTCACAGAACTGGTGTATTACAAAATAGGAATTTATTTTATAGTCAAACAATTTTTATGTACAGAATGTTATACATTAGATTTCTCATTACTTTTTTTCTTAAAATCACATTATTGCCTTGTAAGCCACAATGAAGCCCTAAATACTTTTCATTCACTGATTAACTAATTTACTAATTAAAATGTCAGTAAAGATAGATTTTTTCCTCCTTTTTGCCCGATTAGCAAAAAAGTGCAAATGTTAATACATGCAAGTCTGAAAAAAATGCTCTCATAAATGCTCTCCTGTTGTACACTCTCAGAAAAGTACAGTGCCGTGCGAAAGTATTCGGCCCCCTTGAACTTTTCAACCTTTTGCCACATTTCAGCCTTCAAACATAAAGATATAAAATTTTAATTTTTTGTGAAGAATCACCAACAAGTGGGACAAAACTGTGAAGTGGAACGGAATCTATTGGATATTTTAAACTTTTTTAGCAAATAAAAAACTGAAAAGTGGTGCGTGCAAAATTATTCGGCCTCTTTACTTTCAGTGCAGCAAACTCACTCCAGAAGTTCAGCGAGGATCTCTGAATGATCCAATGTTGTCCTAAATGACTGATGGTGATAAATAGAATCCACCTGTGTGTAATCAAGTCTCTGTATAAATGCACCTGCTCTGTGATAGTCTCAGGGTTCTGTTGAAAGCGCAGAGAGCATCATGAAGACCAAGGAACACACCAGGCAGGTCCGTAATACTGTAGTGGAGAAGTTTAATGCCGGATTTGGATACAAAAAGATTTCCCAAACTTTAAACATCCCAAGGAGCACTGTGCAAGCGATCATTTTGAAATGGAAGGAGTATCAGACCACTGCAAATCTACCAAGACCTGGCCGTCCCTCTAAACTTTCAGCTCAGACAAGGAGAAGACTGATCAAAGATGCAGCCAAGAGGCCCATGATCACTCTGGATGAACTGCAGAGAACTACAGCTGAGGTGGGAGAGTCTGTCCATAGGACAACAATCAGTCGTACACTGCACAAATCTGGCTTTTATGGAAGAGTGGCAAGAAGAAAGCCATTTCTCAAAGATATTCATAAAAAGTCTCGTCTAAAGTTTGCCACAAGCCACCTGGGAGACACACCAAACATGTGGAAGAAGGTGCTCTGGTCAGATGAAACCAAAATCGAACTTTTTGCCCACAATGCAAAACAATATGTTTGGCGTGAAAGCAACACAGCTCATCACCCTCAACACACCATCCCCACTGTCAAACATGGTGGTGGCAGCATCATGGTTTGGGTCTGCTTTTCTTCAGCAGGGACAGGGAAGATGGTTAAAATTGAGGGGAAGATGGATGCAGCCAAATACAGGACCATTCTGGATGAAAACCTGTTGGAGTCTGCAAAAGACCTGAAACTGGGATGGAGATTTATCTTCCAACAAGACAATGATCCCAAAAATACAGCAAAATCTACAAAGGAATGGTTCACAAATAAACGTATCCAGGTGTTAGAATGGCCAAGTCAAAGTCCAGACCTGAATCCAATCGAGAATCTGTGGAAAGAGCTGAAAACTGCTGTTCACAAACGCTCTCCATCCAACCTCACTGAGCTCGAGCTGTTTTGCAAGGAAGAATGGGCAAGAATTTCAGTCTCTCGATGTGCAAAACTGATAGAGACATACCCCAAGCGACTTGCAGCTGTAATCGCAGCAAAAGGTGGCTCTACAAAGTATTAACGCAAGGGGGCCGAATAATTTTGCACGCCTCACTTTTCATTTTTTTATTAGTTAAAAAAGTTTTAAAAATCCAATAGATTTCTTTCCACTTCACAATTCTGTCCCACTTGTTGGTGATTCTTCACAAAAAATAAAAAATTTATATCTTTATGTTTGAAGGCTGAAATGTGGCAAAAGGTTGAAAAGTTCAAGGGGGCCGAATACTTCGCAAGGCACTGTAAGTTAATTAATTGCTTCTTTGTATAGTTATGGGTTCATACACTGCAAAAAAAAAAAAGGGTATCTTAGCAAGTGAAATTATTTATGTAGTATTAGAGGAAACCAAATATATGATTATTACACATTTTTCTAGACATTTCTACAAATTCTAAGCTTGAAATAGTTTTCTTCTTTTGGAAGATCCATCCATCCATCTTCAACCACTTACTCCTTTTCAGGGTTGCGCAGGAACCTATCCCAGGAAGCATCGGGCACAAGGCGGGGTACACCCTGAACAGGGTGCCAGTTCTATTGGAAGATAATCTTGCTAATTTTAAGCATTTTTTTCTGGAAATAAACAAAATTATTTGTGAAATAGAATAAGAAAAAGTAACGTTTCAATTGTTTACTGTAAGAGCATATAAAAAACATACTGAATAATATTATATTTGTTTTAAAAGCATCTCAAAATAAGAAATAATATATTTTCACTTGCTAATATGTTTTGTTTTCGCAGTGCTCAAATTATTACCCCATAGATCATCCCTGTTTTTACTGTTTTGGCAAAACAATGACTTTTTTGGCCACCTGAATGACCAAGTTCATATAAATTCACTGGATATGCCTTTGGTTACAACAAATTGTCAAACAGTGGCACAAATGGTCTATTTCAGTGGAAGAGCACCGTAATCAGAAATTCACACTTAGCTGACTTAGCTTTATTCTTTTGTTTCATCACATGGCACACATCTCTTTTTCTCCTTCCTTTTTTTTCTAAAGTGCACAGAGAAATCATTTAGGATAGTATGCAGACTGTCCACTTCAATAAGAGTGCATAAGAGTGCACATGACATCCTAAAGTGCAGCAAAATGACATTTTTCAAGTGGAAATATCTTTAATATAGTCCAATATATTTAGTAGTTAAATTATAAGATCACAATAAATCAAATAAAAGATTATTAAACCTATTTTCAGATATTTATTTTACCAATTTCAATCTTTACATTTTTGTATTCTTTTGGTAGATAGGCCTAATTTAGCTTATTTTTAGAAATGATCTGATACTATTTTCTAGTAGATCGAGCTGGAAATTAGTTAGTTTTTTTTAATTAAATAGGTTTAATAATCAAATATTTGGTTTATTGTAATCATATAACAGGAAATACTACACATATTTGACTATATTTGAGATATTTTCATTTGTTGCTATGTAATGAATAATCAGATGGATGAAAGTGCAGTTTCAGCTTTATATTAAAGAGAGGCAGGAAGATAAATCCAAATCGATGGGCAAAGAATGTGGTCTCAAAACAGACCCTTGTCTGTTTTTGGACCACGTTTGCCCATTGACAGACAATCGACAAACATGCGCAAACTGGGATTAAATGAGAATCAGAAACACAAGGACAAAACAGGATCAAAACCATGAAATGAGAACAATGAACAATGAACAAGTCTTGGTAACACACTGGCAGAAAAAGACAGAAACAATACTTCGCCCTGAACAAAGACACACAAGGGGTTTACATACTAAACGAAATCAAGGGGATAACACAAAACAGCTGAGACATTTAGGAAATAACCAATAACGTAACAGGGGTGGAAACAGGACAGAAACCAAAACAAAACACAAGTGTCAAAAGTAATCAAAGTCACTGACAACCATACAAAATGTGACTATATATACAAGCACTAACTAACCAAAAACGTAAAACAGATGAAATTATTCATGTGATGTGGTGCAGTGGCTGATGGGAATCCTACACTTTAGTCATTTTTAGGCATTTCCATGAAAACAGTACTCTGTCACACTAGCAATGGATTTTGGTAATGGATTTTTTGATAAAACTTAACTGGATTGTTCAACATACAGACACAGTCTGCTGAAAATAGTGAGTTACTAAACATTACCATATGTTTGTTAAATTTTTTCAATGAGTTGTTAAGCAATATATGCCAAGATGGTCATATGGCTATAAATGTGAAACATCAAAATTAAATATTTTCCAGTAAAATAAAATGTATATAATGTATTTTATAGAGATACAGAGTACTTTATTGATCCCCAAAGGGAAATTGGATATAAAAGTGTAAATGATCTTTAGACCCCTCTATTCTTTCAAACTAGTATTGCAAAAAGCTGAAAACCAAATTTTCCTTCATTAAATTTGGATTTGTATAGTTTCTTTTGTCTAGTCTTTCACAATGCAGGGTCACAGGGTTTGATGACCAAATACATATAATCTCAAACACATCTTGTTTCTTATCTTATTGCTACTTCTTAGCATGGAGTCCCATTACCAACAATGTACATTGATTTTCAAGTCAAATCACTCAACACTTAGAAATCATTCACATAAACAACACAAGGGTAACAGTGTTGGAATCACCAACAGTCATGTGCATGCCATTTTAACTGGGGTAATAATATGGAATTAAAAGTTCAGTGTACAAACGTTATACATATGTACAAACATTTAGTAAATCGACAATGTACTGTGCAATGATTATTTAAAATTAATTCAGACATACATACTCCTATCACTCATAATAATATATTCTCTCTGTCAAGCTGTACATGCACTCCTGGTGTTACTGTATGCCGGTGCCAGATAATGACACAATTATCCTGGTATGGATCCTTTCCCCTTCTTGACCTATCTGATCGATCCTGTTCCTTCTGCTTCTTCTGCACATATGACTCACTTTTCCTGCTTCAGTGGATAATCATATCTGGATACCACAGGGACTTGCATTTTATAAGAATGTCAGCTGTGATTATATTTATGACTCCTATTTCTGAAATGTTTCCACTGAACATTGTGTATCCTCTTAGTACTTTTGGCCTTTTCTGTTTACAAATGTATTTTAAAATCCGACTATCCAGTGTGACCTTAAAAAAGGAATGCATTGCTTTGTAAGTATATTTCAACCCAGGGTTTCTTGCCTCTGTTGTCTTGGGGAGTTTTTCATTGCTACTGTCACCCCTAGCTTGCTCATTTGAGATCTACAGTGGTACTTTTGTGAATTATCTGGCTTTCTGCATAAATATGAATTAAAATATCATCAGATATTTACACAAGTCCTAAAAGTAGATAAAGAGAACCCAAATAAATAAATGAGAAAAAAATATTACACTTGGACATTTCTTTATTTAGGAAAATGATCCAATATTACATGAACTGCTTGCCTTGGGTCCCTCCATTAGACTACAGCCAGGATTTAGACTTTCCAAAAGGCCATTCCAATACATTAACTTTATTCTTAGGGCCATTGTTTTGATGTATGATCCATTTTTTCTTGAGATTCAGTTCATAAACAGATGTCCTGAAATTTTTCGTTAGAATTCACTGGTATAATTCAGAACTAATTGTTCAATCAATAATGGCAAGCAGTCCTGGCCCAGGTGCAGCAAAATTGGCTCAAACCATGATACTACCACCACCATGTTTCACAGACAGAATAAGGATCTTATGCTGGAATGCAGTGTTTTCCTTCCACCAAACATAACGCTTCTCATTTAAACCAAAAATTATATTTTGGCCTCATCTGTCCACAAAACATTTTTCCAATAGACTTTTGGCTTTTCCACGTGACTGTTAGCAAACTGCAGAGGGGCGACAATGGTCTTTATGGAGAGCAGTGACTTTCTCCTTGCAGTGTACTCCTGATGGTGGCCTCATGAACATTAGCCAATGTGAGAGAGGCCTTATTCCCTTAGAATTAACACTGGCTCCTTTATGACGTCACATACGATTACACGTCTTGCTCTTGGATTTATAATGTTGGTCAACCACACCTGGGGAGGGTAACAATGGTCTTGAATTTCTTCCATTTGTGCACTGTCTGTCTGATTGTGGATTGTTGGAGTCCAAACTCTTTATAGACGGTTTTGTAACCTTTTCCAGCCTGAAGAGCATCAACAACTCTTTTTCTGAGGTCCATGGAAATCTCCTTTGTTTGTGCGATGATACACTTCCACAAACAAGGGTTGTGAAGATAAGACACCTGATTGTCATCCCATTGATTGTAAACACTTGATCTAATTTTACCTTCTAATTAATCTAGAGGTTCACATAATTTTGCCACTCACAGATACTTAATATTGGGTCATTTTCCTTATATAAATAAATGACCAAGTATAATATTTGTAACGACACGAGACAATAAATATGAAGTAAGCGCAGGAGCATTGCCTTTATTAACATACAAGCAAACAAAACACAGGGAGCCTGGTCTATACTGAACAAGATTAACTAGATTAAACATGAGACTAAAGACTAGGCATTGCACAAGAACAGGATATGGGAATAAGACAGCTTCAAACGTAACGTATTCACCAGGCAAACACTCAGTTAACGTTAATACTGTGCGACCTGCACAGTAACACGAGGGGCTAACACAATCAATTAAATTTAAATGACTAACATAATCAATACTAAATCATAAACACCTGGAGTAGATCAAGACACACCCTCGAACATGAACCAATGCTAAAACAAGGGGAAAACCAAAACAAACCAGGGCGCATATCCATATACAAAAGTCTCGTGCATGTGCACTCTCTAAAGCGGCACGCGCATATCAACACCTCAGTGCCATCTGTCAGTGGAAGTGTAACAGAGCACCCCTCCAACAGCAGTCCGGGGCCCCTGTGTGATCTGTCTCTCATTGTATCGGAAAACTAAATAAAGCTAAAAGTCTGTAGTACATTCACTGCATCCAGAACCAGAGCTGATGTCCATCATCTGAGAGTGAGCCTGTGCCAAATAGTAGCCGGACTGCCAATGCACCAACTGTTCTTTATTGCACCCAATAATCTCTCCTTTATAGGAGTAAGAGGATGGGAAATCGGCACAGTATCATTTGGTGAGGGTTTCTAGGGGCGTGAAATGGCAGATTTGATTATGATTGCCTTGACTGAGATCCAAATACTTTTTCCCCCAGAGAGGAACCAGAGCCTAGCATTCCTGCCATTGCTGAAATAAAATCTTAACTCTATCCTGTCTGTATACACAATATGGGTTTTACTTTGACTTTCTGTTCTCAGGGCATAAAATATCATGATTGGGTTAGTTAGGTGATCAGTCAAGTTCTGCTTTGAGAACATATTTCAATAACCAATACTCCTATGTGTGCTTGAATAAGTGCAGTGTGTTAGGATCCAGGAGCCAGCATGCCCTTAGAAGGAGAACAAGTCAAGGGACCAGCGAGCTCAGGGCAGCCACCCATTGCTAAACCAAACACTCTACCATCTGAGAAGCCTCTGTGCAGGCCCACTGCCACCAGAAATACACTCAAGGAACTCACCAGTGCACAGGAAGAGCACATTTTTGACCATTTCAGAAGAGGTGAAGAAGAAGGATGGGTTGAACCTGGATGTGTGAGTAAGGAGGAGGAAAGTGATTATGTGTATCTGTAATGAGAAATGTTAAACACAGTGGAGACCCTTTGGCAGCAGTTTGTTACATAAGAAATATTGCAAACATAACAGTGAAACTATATAACTAAAGCGAAATCAATAAACAGAGGAAACAGGAAGCCAATTGGTAAGGTTTAAGGACTTGAAGACAAAATATAGGATTCTGTGTCACGATTTCTCCTCATGCTAGCGCTGTAGCAGGGAGCGTACTCTGAATCTTGTAGCGCTAGCACGCGCTTCTGGGCTTCAGTGACATTGACTTTTTTACTTTTAACATGTGTATTTGTTATGATTTGTGTCCTGTCTCTGTTACAGGCCTCAAGCATGAGTAACCTGTGAACAGGTATTGTGTCCTGTTTTGTACAGGAAAATCAGACACAGGAGATGTTACTTGTGATCAGTTGCAAACTGTTCTCTGTCTGAGAAGCAGAAGCATCGCAGAAGCATCTACTAGCACCCACACAAACGAACACCTCCCCTTGTGGCACAATCAAGCAATTGCATCCTCAACATTACCACTCAAATACATTGCAGAAATACATTCAAATTGTTGCTTTTATTCAGGTCAACACACAAAACAACTTAACAGTTGTGACAATGCATTTGTAGGCGTCAACCACTCCCCAACAAAAAATAAAATGGCTCCTGATATTTTACCTTTAAACTCTTACTCAACATCACTGAAAACATTCGTAACTCAAAGTGCCTTTCTTTAGCCTCTTAACCTATGTAGATAGGCCGGTTATGAAATACTGGAATGGTGTAAGAGGGTGGAGCATAGGAAGATGGAACATAATATGACACTTGAAAAGGGTTAGGTGTCAGGTGATATGGTTGCATGCCCCAAAGTGCCATGTTTGGTGTTTCATAAACGTCTGCACTATTGACTAAGGAATGTCAAGAAAGCTGACCTGAGGTATTGGAAGTAAACAGTGTTGCTGGCCACCTATCTCTAGTGGACCTTCTGAGTATGTGTTCATCAGGGTCAGGAGTCAGGTCAGGCCCAACTTGTGACTCTTCTGGACGAAACTGCTCAGCTTCACTTTCACTCTCTATGGCTGGTACACGGCTGATCTCTGACTCTCTCACTTTTGCAGGTCCCCCCTCTTCACTGACACTGTTAGGTGCAACATTTTGGTGTCATACTCCCCTGTTCTGGTTCGGTCTCTCTTTGTTCTGTTGTTACTTTTGTGAATGTCTTTCCCTGGTGCTTTGTTCCTTTGTCCCTCACATGTTCTCCATAGATAATTGTTCGACTGGACTCAGCAGGAGCTGAATTGCTGAAGGGAACACAGGTAGGTTCACAGGTAGGTGTAACATTATTTCCATTTCCACTTCTCAGGTTATATTTTAGTTCATAGTAGGTGGAGCTTTCATCATCATCTGAACCAGTCTCACTGTTCGGTAGCAGTTCCACCTCTCTATGAGCGGTTTTTGGTCTTTTCCTCTTCTCTGGTGATGTCTTAGTCTCATTTATTTCAACGTCCTCCACATTGTGTCCCTTGGCCAGCAATGTCTCACAGTCCAGTCACTTCGAGCAAGCAAAACTGCATTCCTCCAGCTGGGGTCCCCTCACAATTTCTGGTCCTGTAGCCACCTCAGTTGCACGCCTGCCACTCCACTGTACTGGACCTGCGACGTCTGCCTGATTCGTAGCTTAAAGAATCAGCACTAACTCTCATCAGATGCTGATCCCAGTGGTGCCTCCAAATTTCTTTTACAGGCCTCAAGCATGCGTAACCTGTGAACAGATATTGTGTCCTGTTTGTACAGGAAAATCAGACACAGGAGATGTTACTTGTGATCAATTGCAAGCTGTTCTCTGTCTGAGAAGCGGAAGCATCGCACAGCCTTACTAGCGCCCACACAAGCGAACACCTCCCCTTGTGGCACAATCAAGTAATTGCATCCTCAACAACACCACTCAAATTGCAGAAATAGATTTTTAATCGTTCCTTTTATACAGGCCAATACACAATGCTTACACATTTGTAAGCGTCACATCTCTGCTCCTGTATTGTTATTGGTTGCTCCCTTATGTGTCATCATTTGTCTCAGCTGTTTTGTGTTCACCCTATATGACTTTTGGTATTTAAACCCCTCGTGTGTTTAAATACCAAATGTTCAGGGCGAAGTATTGCGTGAGTTTTCCCAAATACCAAGCCATTGTTCTTTTTTGTTCTAGGCATCAATTGTCTCTAAACACAAATTACAGTATTTTGAGTAAGATGTCCTGCACCCAGTGACAGCTGATATTAGCTGGGAGGGCTAAAATCTAACAATAAAACTATAAGGTCTCACCTGTGGCATAATATGGATATTGGGGCAAAGTAGTACACACAGACACACATCAACATTAAGGTATGTGTAATTTAATTATAAACAAAATGTTTCAGTTCCCTAATGTCCTACTTGTTTCCTCTAAATATCAAATATAGGAAGTGTTTCACCTGTAATCACCTAACATGACCGTTTCTGATAGGCTGGATCATCCTACTACAGTGGGCTTGTTAGCATTAGCCTGATCTCCTGAGTCTTCTTCATTCTTCTTCACCATTTTGTGTATTTTTTCTTACGACCATTGGTGGTGACGTTGTTCTTGGTTCTATAAATGTTGGTTGTTGTTTTTTTCGGATTGCAAAAAAGAAACCTTATACTGATGTCATTTTATAATTTGAAAGAAAGGGAGATTAGCAATGCTAGCTCATTTATACCAGCACACAGTTATCTTTTTTCTTCTCACCTCTTACACATTCTGGAACCACATATACACTATATGGAGTTATCTGCTTGGCACTTTATTGAAGCTACAGTTGGAGTTACAGATTTCACAAAATGTATTTTTATACTTTCAAGGCATGCTTTTATTGTAGAATGCTATGAAACTCTGTGGCACCTTGTAGCTTTGAGCTAGCCTTCCCTGTTTAACATTGTTAGCTTTATGCATTATTCACTAGGTCCTTTATGAAACTGCACCGTGTCGTTTTTCCTCTCTACCCACAAACATATCTAAAAGCTCTAATGCGCTTGAGATGCAAAGCTTATCTAACTGAAGGAGTGTGCTTAAATGTGGTACCCCAGTGCAGAGAGGTAGTCACCACAGAGACTTCATTACAGACTGGGGAGCAATTTTGTGCCACAAGGACACAGTAGGCATGTGTTCTTATGGCGTAAGATCACATCAAACAGCTGGAATTGAAGGCAGTCCATCTGGCTCTCATGTTCTTCCTACCAGGTCTGAGACATCACCATGTGTTGGAACATGTTGTTTTGTGCAGATGTTGTCAGTTACAGCAACCATTAGGGCAATAAACGGTCAAGCAAATTTCTCCACTTTGAATAGAATCTCCTCAGGTGGACCCATCTGCTCAGTTAAGGTAGTGTGCATGCCAATAGGTGTGGTGTCTGCACCGAGAACTGTTATTCCAGATCTGTGAATGTTTTTTTCAAAGGCAATGCCAGGTCAACATGTTGTCGATTGTGTGTCAATAATCACACAGCTGGGACAAGATCCACTGGCCTTTAACTGACCTCACCATCAACTGTACACTTTTCCCTCTCTACTGCTGATTTTTACTACATAGCACAGGAGTTCACAACCAAAATGCAGCTCAAAAGAGCTGGCAATAACTTGGTTTTCACTACTGCTTTAGCTGGTCATCAGAAAACCCTGATGGCTTCTTCTCGGAGAAGATCTCTAGCAGCTATTGCAGGACACCACTGCACCATGGATGGCATCTCTCTGGGGCTCATAAACTTATTACAGACTTTCTGAAAGGAATGAGGTGTCTATCAACCATAATTCCCTAACTGCTTAGCATGATGTGCTGAAGTTCCTTAAGAACTGCATCTCATGGCTGTAAGCTTGCCTTGCATATGTTGGTGGACTTTGCAGTGACCTTGTGGTTGAACCCAGCATTCCTGCCTGACGTCCTATCACCCAATTTTGTGAATCAGTTTGAATTTGCAGTGTTAAATGAGGACAAATCTGAAGGACATTCATTGCTGTGCCCCAAAAGTGACATATGGCGCTATTTAAACTGGAAGGTGGCCATCCAATCCTCAGACCATCTGTTCTGGCATGGCAGAAATACATGAGTGGTTCCCTTTACACCTAATCTGAGTTCATAGAACCACAGCTAAATAAGTAATGAGCATAATAAACATTAAAACATTAAAAATGGATCTTTATATTCAGAAATAGAGGAGGTGACAGTGAGCATTGAGATTTTAGGAGAGAATGACATTTATTATTAAAAAAAGAGGAACACAGAAAACATCCTCATTTTGTAACCATTTACGCAATGGTTAAGGTTATGCAATGATAATATATACATAGTGCTTCTGCTTATGTAGAATGTACATACTTCATCTTCTGGTTAACAATTCATACAGCAAAAGGGACAGTTTGAAAGTAATATGCTCACACCAAGGCATGTACACATTTGTAATGGCTCTCTTTAGTATAAGCAATTAAGTGCCAGATTTCCTGAAATGAACCTTTAACTAAGTGCTTTATATGTCCACACATAGGGTGGTATTCTATTTTCACTAGTAAGCATAGTATAATTCTCAATTAAAATACAGAAGTGAAAAAATATAAACATTTCACAACATCTGAATTTGTTTTTGTCACTCCCTTAGCCCAAACTGATTCAGGGTGTGAGTGGTGTGAGTCACTCTCTCTCTCTCTCTCTCTCTCTCTCTCTCTCTCTCTCTCTCTCTCTCTCTCTCTCTGTGTGTGTGTTTGTGTGTATTCCTGATGTGGAGTTGGTAGTAGGAAGTATATATTGGATAAACCTCATGTAGAGAACCTCCAGGAGACATTACTAGAGCCTGAAGACAGGTCTGACTCAGCATATCTTGACCCTAAAGATTTATAACTGCATTATGCTCTTGTATGACATTTCAGCTTCACAAGGTTATAAAATACTGAAATATCAAATATTTAGTGATTCTGCAAAGGTAGTGATCAGCTGGGTTTTATTTACAATACAGTAGTCATATACTGCCTATTCACATCCAAAATGCCCTGTGATCAAAATGGGTTTGCTGAAATGCTGAAAAAATTCTGGTGGCTGCTATAAAGACACATATGGTCTGATTCATATGCCAGGAGAATCATCTGCTAGTAAATGACATCATTATAATCAATAGCATGTGCTGGATCAATCATACCTCCACAGATGTAAACCAAGTACAACTAAATGGATATGTCCAGTACTGAATACTTTTTGGGAAAAGAACGCAGTGGGCCTATGGAAATAAGTAAACATAAAGACAGAAATATATAGTGAACAAGCATTAATATTAATAATGACTTTTAATATCAATAACTAACAGTACATCTCAAATACAGTGGTGTGAAAAAGTGTTTGCCCCCTTCCTCATTTCCTGTTCCTTTGCATGTTTGTCACACTTAAGTGTTTCGGAACATCAAACCAATTTAAACAATAGTCAAGGACAACACAAGTAAACACAAAATGCAATTTGTAAATGAAGGTGTTTATTATTAAAGGTGAAAAAAAATCCAAACCATCATGGCCCTGTGTGAAAAAGTGATTGCCCCCTAAACCTAATAACTGGTTGGGCCACCCTTAGCAGCAACAACTGCAACCAAGCGTTTGCGATAACGTGCAATGAGGCTTTTACAGCGTCCTGGAGAAATTTTGGCCCACTCATCTTTGCAGAATTGTCCTAATTCAGTTACATTAGAGGGTTTTCGAGCATGAACGGCCTTTTTAAGGTCATACCACAACATCTCAATAGGATTCAGGTCAGGACTTTGGCTAGGCCACTCCAAAGTCTTCATTTTGTTTTTCTTCAGCCATTCGGTGGTGGACTTGCTGGTGTGTTTAGGATCATTGACCTGCTGCAGAACCCAAGTTCGTTTCAGCTTGAGTACACGAACAGATGGTCGGACATTCTCCTTCAGGATCTCTTGGTAGACAGCAGAATTCATAGTTCCTTTTATCACGGCAAGTCTTCCAGGTCCTGAAGCAGCAAAACAGCCCCAGTCCATCACACTACCACCACCATATTTTACTGTTGGTATAATGTTCTTTTTATGAAATGCAGTGTTCCTTCTACGCCAGATATACTTGGACACACACCTTCCCAAAGAGTTCCACTTTTGTCTCATCGGTCCACAGAATGTTGTCCCAAAAGTCTTGGGGATCATCAAGATGTGTTGTGGAGAAATTGAGACGAGCTTTGATGTTCTTTTTGCTCAGCAGTGGTTTTCTCCTTGGAACTCTGCCATGCAGGCCATTTTTGCCCAGTCTTTTCCTGATGGTGGAGGCATGAACGCTGACCTTAACTGAGGCAAGTGAGGCCTGCAGTTCTTTGGACGTTGTTGTGGGGTCTTTTGTGACCTCTTGATGCGTCGTCGCTGCGCTCTTGGGGTAATTTTGGGCGCGCCGGCCACTCCTGGGAAGGTTCACCACTGTTCCATGTCTTCGCCATTTGTGGATAATGGCTCTCACTGTGGTTCGCTGAATTCCCAAAGCTTTGGAAATGGCTTTATAACCCTTTCCAGACTGATAGATCTCAATTACTTTCTTTCTCAATTGTTCCTGAATTTCTTTGGGTCTCGGCATGATGTGTAGCTTTTAAGGATCTTCTGGTGGACCTTACTGTGTCAAGCAGCTCCTATTTAAGTGATGCCTTGATTGTGAACAGGTGTGGCAATAATCAGGCCTCGTGCGGCTAGAGAAATTGAACTCAGGTGTGGACAACCACAGTTATAGTATGTTTTAACAAGGGGGGCACCCACTTTTTCACACAGGGCCATGATGGTTTGGATTTTTTTCACCTTTAATAATAAACACCTTCATTTACAAATTGCATTTTGTGTTTACTTGTGTTGTCCTTGACTATTGTTTAAATTGGTTTGATGTTCCGAAACACTTATGTGTGACAAACATGCAAAGGAACAGGAAATGAGGAAGGGGGCAAACACTTTTTCACACCACTGTACATCTAAGCAAGGTTGGGCCATCATATGATCCCAGATTTGGTTCAAGGGGACTACGAAGCTAATAACATTGTTATGCACATGCTGCATGCAAAAATGCTACAGCTGTTAACTTCATGGGCCCCCTTAAACAAGAGTGCATCAGAATCATATTGTATTATCCATGTAGAATGTATCTGTTTATTAATAAAAAAAAATATTTGACACTGTCTAACTAAGCTAAATGAGCAGTGTGTATACAAAGTGCAGCCCATGAAAGTAAAAAGGTTAGGATTGTAAAAATCCCCTTCCTATTATGTGCAAGAGTTAAGTGGGATCATTGCTGGCATTGTTACATAGACCCCATATATATATATATATATATATATATATATATATATATATATATATATATATATATATATATATATATATATATATATATATATATATATATATATATATATATATATATATATATGTGTGTGTGTGTGTGTGTGTGTGTGTGTGTGTGTGTGTGTGTGTGTGTGTGTGTGTGTGTTCTCCTACCTAATCAGTTCAATAGTATTTGGTTTTATGAATAAGCTTCCCATTTCATCACATTTTCAATACAAAAAGTGCTTCAGTTCATACTTTGGGAATGTTTTTGAATTCAGTACTTTGGAATTCCCCCTGGCAATTTTGTCTTCTTTAGTTGTCTGATTTTCAATGCATTTATTAACATAAATGTTTCTAACCTTTGTAAAACATGTTAGAGTGAGATGAGATAAGGGTAGTGAAATATTATTGTATGGGGAAAAATCCTTGACATTGAAATTGAATTATGATGAACCCGAGTAACACGTGTGTTATCATGCCAAATAGTTGTTTTTAAATTTGTATGTTAATGATACTGTTTTAATGGTCATTTAATGGTCAAGTTGTGTGCTTGCAAACAAGCATATAAACTATTCAAAAAGACATCAGAATTTTGTTAATCAACAAAACAATTTTAACAATATTAAAAGGATTGACTTAGCTTAATTTGTAGAACCTGTTAATTCTGGAGACGTTTATGTTTATTATATACTGTGTATATTTACTTTCATTCATAAACACTAGCAATCTTGAAGAAGCTTGCAAACTTGAGAGCAAGAAATTAGTGCACAATGAAGTGCAGTCTTGTTTGGCCCCTGTTACTGTAAGACACAGTTACACTACCAGTTAAAATTTTGTACATATTTTATTGAATGTTACTGTCATTGTCTTAAAGACAGTTTAATAAGTGCTTATAAATTAAATACGCCATTGTAAAGCTGATCGAGAACATGTCAAGAGCGTGCAAGGTGTCACCAGGAATACAGTTCATTCATTGTCCTACTTGCAGTGTATATCTGGCAAGCACAACTAGAGTATTATATTTTCAGCCAAGTGAAAAGGTAAGGCTTTCCACACAAGCAAACATGAATTTAAATGGACTTTGTTTGCAAAGCAGTACACACAGAGGCACATACTAGAACTCTGTCCAAGCAGTATGACTCGTATGACAAAAATGCTAAGAAATGAAATTACAAGCCTCTGCGCTGGGAAAAAGGGTATTAGAAATGACTAATCATGAGCATAAAGTTTGTGTGTATGTATGTATGTATGTATGTATGAATGTTTTACTAAGCGGGCAGAGAAAGACCAAAATAATTCTTCAGTGGGATGATTTTTTTCCCTTTTTCACAGTATTGAGCAAACGTGTGTGCGGAAACAGTTCTACTCACCAGCCCAGATGGCTTTCCATTTGGTTTCCACTATAGCATGCATTTCAAGAGGGTGCTCTTTTTCCTTATTGTAGACTAGCCACTGTTTACTTTCTGATCCTATTTTCCCATATGAAAAAATCTATCATTTGTAATGGAATAGCAAGTGCTATTTAGTACATTTTTTTGGTTTAGTATTTTGGTTCAGTGCTGCATACGCATATCTGTCTTAACCATGACACAAATGACAGGCCTCTCAAATGAATACAAGTGGGAAATCTGTGAGAAATATGCCTGTCTTAATCAGTTTTCCATGGCAAGAGGTACTATTTCTATCAGTTGTTTTGGCTGTCAATGTTAATTACAATTCCAGTGAGAGTAGATGTTTCCACATCACTCACTGACAGCATTTTTCGCAGCAGTATATTGTGCACCAGGTGCCTTGAAATGGGGCCTTGAAATTTAGAACAAAAAACTAACAATAGACCCAAGAAGTAAACATAATGTTGCTCATATTTGTTTTTTACAATTTGGTCCTCTGCCTATATATATAAAATATACAGCTAAATATTAAGTGTTGTTTAATTTTATTTACTTTAAGACTGTCTGTTCCTATACTTTTGCTCACCTAAAAAATTGGGTGGTCTAAATTGCGTGATTTAAGTTGTTTAACACATCTAGATCCAAATATCAGGAAATTAAAGCTTAAATTCTATCATCTCATATTCATATTTTGATCTCAAACCCAAATATCTTCAACATGCCGTGTACACAATACAATTGGCATTGCTGTTCCAATAATTTCAGAGGGGACTTTATATGAACCAATGGCAACTCTGCTCATCAGACAGACAGAAATGAAGAAAAAGAAAGGGAAATATTGATAGAATTTTTTTTTTAAAAAGGTCACCTAAATGCATATATAGGAAATATATACAATAAAAATACACTAAAACGGTAAACATTTCAATTCTGTTTTTATTTGATTTAATAAGAAAATGCCCTGATGCTGAAAAATAAAAATACAATTTACAATATCCCAAAGGATGAAACTGATGCATACGTTTGTGTTTTGTAGTCAGTTTCAGGCACTTTGAATCACAGATATTACAATTCAATACAGGGAGATTAAAAAATAAAATCTTTGGTTGTCACAAGCTCACATAAGAAGGAAGTTTGAAAACCACAGTCAGACCTTCTGCACACTCTTGTAAAATCTTGTCAGATTTCTTTTGTTCTGCGGAATGGTTGGAAGGTTGTCGTTATTTTGTTGTTGTTTTTTTGTTTTGTTTTTTTTAAAGTTATAAGCATTTATTATATATACATACACAAAAAAAACCTATATACATTTCTTGTATATCCACAAAATGAATTAAATCTGAAAAAGAAAGAATTTTCTTCCTCTCACTTCCCTCATTGTTTTTACACATACAGTGTCTCACAAAAGTGAGTACACCCCTCACATTTTTGTAAATATTTGATTATATCTTTTCATGTGACAACAGTAAAGAAATTATACATTGCTACAATGTAAATTAGTGAGTGTACAGCTTGTGTAACAGTGTAAATTTGCTGTCCCCTCAAAATATCTCAACACACAGCTATTAATGTCTAAACCGCTGGCAACAAAAGTGAGTACACCCCTAAGTGAAAATGTCCAAACTGGGACCAAAGTGTCAATATTTTGTGTGGCTACCATTATATTCCAGCACTGCTTTAACCTTCTTGGGCATGGAGTTCACCAGAGCTTCACAGGTTGCCACTGGAGTCCTCTTCCACTCCTCCATGACGACATAACAGAGCTGGTGGATGTTAGAGACCTTGTGGTCCTCCACCTTCCATTTGAGGAGGCCCCAAAGATGCTCAATAAGGTTTAGGTCTGGAGACAAGCTTGGCCAGTCCATCACCTTCACCCTCAGCTTCTTTAGCAAGGCAGTGGTCATCTTGGAGGTGTGTTTGGGGCCGTTATCAGGCTGGAATACTGCATACTGATCACGCTCTGCTTCAGTAAATGTTGGCATTCATGGTTCCTTCAATGCACTGTAGCTCCCCACTGCCAACAGCACTCATGCAGCCCCAGACCATGACACTCCCACCACCATGCTTGACTGTAGGCAGGACACACTTGTCTTTGTACTCCTCACCTGGTTGCCACCACACACACTTGACACCATCTGAACCAAATAAGTTTATCTTGGTCTCATCAGACCACAGGAAATGGTTCCAATAATCCATGTCCTTAGTCTGCTTGTGTTCAACAAACTGTTTGCGGGCTTTCTTGTGCATCATCTTTAGAAGAGGCTTCCTTCTGGGACGACAGCCATGCAGACCAATTTGATGCAGTATTCGGCATATGGTCTGAGCACTGACAGGCTGACCCCCCACCCCTTCAACCTCTGCAGCAATGCTTGCAGCACTCTTACATCTATTTCCCAAAGACAACCTGAGTACGTGCACTCAACTTCTTTGGTCAACCATGGCGAGGCCTGTTCTGAGTGGAACCTGTCCTGTTAAACCGCTGTATGGTCTTGGCCACCATGCTGCAGGTCAGTGACAGGGTCTTAGCAATTTTCTTATAGCCATGGCCATCTTTGTGTAGTGCAACAATTCTTTTTTTCAGATCCTCAGAGAGTTCTTTGCCATGAGGTGCCATGTTGAACTTCCAGTAACCAGTATCCGGGAGTGTGAGAGCGATGACACCAAATTTAACACACCTGCTCCCCAATCACACCTGAGACTTTGTAACACTAACAAGTCACAAGACACCGGGAATGGAAAATGGCTAATTGGGCCCATTTTGGACATTTTCACTTAGGGGTGTACTATCTTTTGTTGCCAGCGGTTTAGACATTAATGGCTGTGTGTTGAGTTATTTTGAGGGGACAGCAAATTTACACTGTTACACAAGCTGTACACTCACTAATTTACATTGTAGCAAAGTGTCATTTCTTCAGTGTTGTGACATGAAAAGATATAATCAAATATTTACATAAATGTGAGGGGTGTACTCACTTTTGTGAGATACTGTATGTTTTCATAAAATCTCAACTTGTACGGTTAACAACACAGAATGGCTCAAACCAGTTTTACAGTTACAGCAGTGTTCATTATTTTGGTGGAGGTGGATGACAGTAAGCAAAACATTAGTTAAAAGAAAAGATATAATCACAATAATTTTTTGCTTTTTTTCTTCTTCTCATCAACAAAGAATTATGTGTATGGAAAGGGATACACTCTTACAAACTGCTAAGAAACGGAATGCATTTTGAAGCCATCTTTTTCATCATCTCGCCATCTGCCATTTCTTGTGACTCAGCTGCAGGGTAGCCATGTCCGGTAAATATTTGCAGGAGAGTGCACATGAGCAACATAGTAATTGCTAAAGTTCCCATCATGCACATACGGTGCTGGTTGGTAGTAGCAGGTGACGTTAGCGAGAGCGGGGATGGCATTCTGTTCAGTGAGCGTGCGCAGTGCCAGTGCTGAGATGAGTGCTAGGGTCTGTCGCCGTTCATGACCCATTAAGCATACGGTGCTTTCATCTACAACATTCCGCAAAGTCACCAGGCACTTGTAGCGTTTGTGTTCCATGCGTATGCGTTTTCATGTGCTCCTCCGATGCTGGCCGGAATCCACGCACCAGCAGGTGGCAGTATTTCAGCAAACCACCACCACGGATCTCCTCTGGACTGTGTGTAGCAATCGTCTTGGACCGCAGGTGTTCCAGAGCTTCCTCAAAGTCACCGTACATGCTCTCACCAAGCACAGTTGGGTGAAAGCTCTCAGACATGGGTGCCTCAGAGCACCGGTCAAACAGCAGCAGCGAGTCAAGACTTATCTGAAACGAGTCAACGCTGAACTCAAACTGGCGCCGAAGTTTGTCAACAAACTTTAACTCTACGTTCTTGCCTGTATTGTTGGAAAGAGAGATGAGGCTCCAGCAGTCTGTGTCAGTGCGCACTTTAACCAGTTTCTGCACATATGCCTCCTTGAGGGCAAGGGCGCTGAGGCGCTCGTGGTTCACTCCAGCTGGCAGGAATTCCAGCAGGCTGGCCAGCACCACTTCCTTTACCACATCAAATGTCCTGTCATCACTCAAACTTAGGCCAAAGATCAGATCCAGGTCCTTGTAGCCTAAGCCCGTGTCCTTGTAAAGCACGTAGCTTGCAGCTGAACCATTAAGCTTCACATCACGGACTGCCACACCTCGATCCCCCAGTCTGGCCCTTACCACCTACAGAAAACAAGACAAAAGGAACAGAAACAGAAAGAGATGCAGAAAGAAATAAGTATACTTCTAGATGTAAATGTGATTTCATCAGGACAACTAATATATAAATACATACACTGTGTAGATATACAAATACTGAGGGCAACCCATTTGTTTTCATGCATTTGTCAGCCTGACTTTACCCCATCCATGGTGGACCATCACAGCACAGCAGTTACAGGGCATGCCATCTCATAGTGATCACACAAGCTTGTTTTATGCTCAGTTTGCATTTTGCCAATTTCAGAAAACTAGTTATTTGTAGCTAGAAACAATCCAAAATACAATATTGGGACTATATTGTGCAATCTATGTCCGTAATTATCTCAGGGCATAAGTTATACTTTGGTCCTACTGCACTCTTGCACTTGATCATAATTCTAAATTCTACTTGCCAATGAGCATACAAGGTTTATTTATATAAATCTAATGGTCAGCAGACATTTGCATGTTTATCCATGGCAATGTGTTTTAATTTATAACAAGGGTTTTATTACTGGCGTTGGTTAGCCCATGTAGCTAGCTTACAAAGAGCTCTTTAGCTTCTTTGTATTTTGCCTTTAAGTTGGCAGTGAAGCATGGACTGACAGGTCCTTGCTCTGCAATATCCCGAGAAATATCCTGGTAGATTCTTGGTCTAGTTTACCATCACATAACAATGACAATAACTTCAGAAACAACAAGAACACAAGATCAAATGATGTGATTAAATGTTTCAGATTTGAATGTTGGTTGGCATTGTACAGTAAATGCAGCTTGTGTTTTCCATGCATGAATACTTTCTTTGTAATACTAAGACAATAAAAATATGAACAGCGTTAAATGTATTATGTATAAGTAAATATATCCATAATGCACAAGTCCAGCGAAGATCTTACCACTGAATTCTTCCAGAGTCTAGATAATTAGTCAGAGTGGTGGAAAACTGAGTCATTCACCAGTCTCCCATGTTACACGTAGACAGTTGGGGCAGCAAAATATTCACTTTCTCTTTCACACACTGTTCTCGGAGACAAACATACCTCCCTGATTTGACACAGATGAGAGCCATATAACTTTTCATGTGAAGTGATTCAGTTCTCTAAAAGCATGCAGATTATCCTCAGGGTATGACAAGCCACTGCTTGTCTTGGTTTAAAAGCCCCGGCAGCTTTTTCCTCTCTTGTGCTTTTTCCTCTTAGTTTCTGTGTGAAATCTACAAGCACACATTTCACCCTGGTTCACATTAGAGTAGCAGATTTACTTCATGACAGTACGTAATACAGTTTTCACACATTTATACCGGAGTTATTCTTTCAATTTGATTACTACATTTCACTAGACAAATCTAAACTTTTTACTCACTACATTTCATAACAGATACTATATAATATCTGTAATATTTTGAAAAATCATCATCTAATAAATCTAATCTCTAATGGATATGACAACACCAGGTGGGTGAATGATATGATATTTGTACATTTCTACTTTTAATGTGCGATTGCCTGTTTGTCAATTGTGACACACATAAAATCATGTTCAAGAGTTCTACCTTGAATCGAAAAAAAGACATTTAATCCATGTTATCTATATTTTGCATAATAAAATGACTATATTACAATTATTATGCAGAGTAAAATATTAGAGAGTAAATGCTTTTGTTACTAAGCTTTAGTTAGCTCAGCCTAACCAAGATGGCGCCAGTGTGTTTGTCGATAGGCCGTCATTCTGTGTTTGTGCCGTTTATTTTGATATTTTTGTCTGTTACTGTGTTTTTTATGTGCCCATCAGCACATAAAGTTACATCTTTAATTACATATGATCATCAATTTCTTCTTAACATTTGTACCTTGGCTGTGGATTACTGCCGTGAGGGTTACGATGAACGAGAACGCAGATCTTCTAATCCTCCATTCCTTCGGCTTCCATTGGATATTTGTCAAGTTCCACACTGTAAAACCAGATAGTTCATTTAACTCAAAAAATGAGAGGAAACTAATTACCTCAAAATGTTTAAGTTGATAAATCTATTTATTTAAGCCAAATACACTTAAATATAACAAGTTTTAGTATTTTTTTTGTTTTGTTATATTTAAGTGTAGTTGGCTGAAAGAAATGGATTTATCAACTTAAAAAATTTTGAGGTAATTAGTTACCTCAAATTTTTTGAGCTAAATTAACTTATCCAGTTTTACAGTGCAGGCTGTTCTTTGCACAGAAGGAGACGGGCGAGAAGACACGGTAAGCGTGCAATTGACACCTTGGTGCGATTAAGGAGAGATCTGCAGAATCAAGCTTTTGATTCTTGGTGATTTTAATATACATTTATGCTGTCCCTCTCATCCTTTGGCTAAAGAGTTTCTGCAAATTATTGATTCTTTTAATCTCAATTTGTCCATCACACACTACCCATAAACAAGGTCATACTCTTGGTATGGTCATTTCATTAGGTCTCGCTGTCAGTAATATTGAGATTGAAGAATTCTGTTTATCAGATCATAAACCAGTATTATTTAACACATTGCTTAATACTTCAACAGTAAATGTCATATCCTGTGGGGGTCGAATGCAGTCTGTTAATTCTGCTACATCTAAACAATTAGAATATGCTTTTGTTAGGGGTGCTTGCCTTATTATGTCTTCCTTTTCAGAGTTGTGGGTTGAAGAGCAACTTTTTTTTATTTTAACACTATGTGTGGCAATGTTTTGGACTCTGTTGATCCATTTAAAATGAAGAAACCCAAGCTACAAATGCAACCTTGGCTTAACAATGATACTCATGCCTCTAGACAGGAATGGAGGAAGGCTAAAAGAAAGTGGAAGAAAGATAAGCTCCAGGTAACCTATGAAATCATGACAGACTGCATGGTGAGCTACTAGCACTCTGTTAAGGCGGCTAGGGAAAAATATTTTTCTAAATTGATAGCAAAGCATGCACGTAGTCCAAAGGCTCTGTTTAGTATGATACACAATGTACTTAATCCCACTATGCTTTCATTTCCTGAAGCGACACCCACAATCTTTGATAATATTTAAAAGTTTTTTGTCTGTAAAATCAATACTATTCAATATTGTATCCCCAAATCTGATATGAGTTCAATTGTTATTGACCCATGTTCAGTTTGTTTAAATGAGTTTAAACCTATTTCTTCCTCCTTTCTTGTGGATGTTTTCCATAAAATGAAGCTTTCCTCGTGCTCGTTGGATGGGGTGCCTTCTCATCTCCTTA
This sequence comes from Ameiurus melas, assembly GCA_012411365.1. Classification (NCBI taxonomy): domain Eukaryota; kingdom Metazoa; phylum Chordata; class Actinopteri; order Siluriformes; family Ictaluridae; genus Ameiurus; species Ameiurus melas. The sequence continues at coordinate 15,086,152 of CM022765.1, read as the reverse complement.
TGGAAGTGATGGGTGTCACTGAACCTTTTGTTTTAATTATAATAAATAGTACCCTATCATAAGGCACTGTTCCATCTAACCTGAAAAATGCAGTGGTGAATCCGCTTAAAAAACAGTCAGTTTAGATCCTTTTATTTTGTACAACTACTGTCCCACCTCAAAATTACCATTTTTTTATAGAAGGTATTGGAAAAGGTTGTCTTCCATCAACTGTTTGCATTTCTAAGTGAAATTAACTGATTAGATTAGTTTCAGTCTGGTATTAGACAACATCACAGTACAGAGTCAGCTTTTGCTGAAGGTGTTGAATTAACTTTTTTTTAGCTGTGGATTCAGGTAACTGTGTAATTCTGGTCCTTCTGAACCTTAGTATGGCTTTTGACACCATTGACCATGCTATCTTGCTTGAACGGTTGAGTAAGTGTATAGGAATTCAAGGTACCACATTCAGTTGGTTTAATTCTTATCTTTCTGATAGAACATTTTCAGTGGAGGTCAGGAATTTTTCTTCCTCTACGGTACCATTAATGTTTGGTGTACCCCAGGGATCGATTTTGGGCCCGCTGTTGTTTTTGTTCCATTTAGGTTAGATTTTTTAGAAGCACAACATTTCTTGTCATTTTTATGCAGATAATACCCAGGTTTACCTCCCTTTGAAACATGGGGAAAATGTTGAAAATGTCCTCTTTGTTGAACTATCTTGAAGATGCTGAATGGCAGCCAATTTTCTAACGTTGAATGAATCTAAAACTGAAATTGTCATTTTTGGACCACCAGCTTCTATTACACAGATAAATAACTATCTGGGTCTTCTATCTGTGAATTCTCATGCTCGTGCAAAAAATTTGGGCGTGATTTTTGATAATGGCCTTAAACTCAATAAACAAATCAACTCAGTGGTGAAGACAGGCTTTTATCATCTCAGATGCATTGCAATATTGAAAGTGTTTTTATCAGTTAAGGACAGAGACAGTAATTCATGCTTTTATTTTTCCTAGACTGGATTATTATAACTCACTGTACCTTGATGTGGCTCAGTCCTCTTTATCCTGCCTTCAATTGCTACAAAATGCTGCTGTCAGGCTTCTTATGGGAACTAGAAAGAGGGAACATATTTCACCTGTTCTTGCTTAACTTCAATGGTTGCCGGTCGAATACCGTGTTAAGTTTAACGTTTTATTGTGTATAAGGGGTTAAATTGTGAGGCTCCACAATACATAACAGATCTTCATTTCCACTGAAAATGTTCTAGGCCTTTAAGGTCTTCAAATAGGTTGATGCAAACATGCCAAGGTCTTGTTTGGCATTAAAAGGTGATCATGCCTTTTCTGTTGCTGCTCCACGTCTGTGGAATGTTTTGCCAGTACACATTAGGTCGTCTTCTGTTGTTGATAGTTTTTAAACCTAACTGTAAACATACTGTATCCTTTTTCTCTGGCATGCGATCAATGGAATCATATTAATTTGTGTTTTTTTCATGTGTTTTATTGAGAAATTGTGTTAGATTGTACAGCACTTTGGTCAGCAGTGGCTGTTTTAAATGTGCCTTAGAAATAAAAGTGCATTGCTATTTAATGTCTTTCCATGGTGAAGATTAGTATGACATTTGAGGTGACAACTGTGTAGAGAATCTTGTGAAAATCTTCTACTTTTTCCTTTCACACTTTAATATAAATGTAAAAGTTTATACTTTTGTACTTGAGTTAACAGACTAAAGGCTTAGAAGTAGAAATGTTTTAAATTAGTCATTTTTTTTCTTTGAGTGATATTTATAATCAATTGTAGATTTGTTTTTACCACCAAAAAACCTTGCGCCTAAGAACTATTATCCAGTCCAAACAGGATTTCGGCCAGTTTTTTTTTTGTGTGTGTGTGTGTGTGTGTGTGTGTGTGTGTGTGTGTGTGTGTGTAATTGTTGTGGCCAAAAATGCTAGATTTTTTTGCTGCTTTTTTTCTCCAAAATTTACAGTGCAATTGCAGAGTTTTGTGGGGGTTTTTGGTGGAAAAGTACTTGAATTGGCATGATTTTGCATGGTCTCTTGCAATGATGTTTGTTGGTAAATGAGACCTTTCAGCTGTACTCTTGTTTGACGCACATGAATCGAAGGAGGCTTTGGCTAAATGCACATTGTGATAATGTCACATGGTGCTTTGTGATGACATCACATGACATGTCTTGGCCCAAATCTGTGGAAAATCTGCAGTAATTTTGAAAAATTGCAGAGTTTCCTTGAGTTTGCATTAATTTCTGCGATTGCAAAATCGCAAAATCCTGGAAGGACTAATTAACACTTGACATTGAACACCCAGAGCTCTATTTTCATGATAATAACACATGCATAAAAACACACCATTACATTGATGCATTGACCATTAGGGAATTGTGACCATCAGATACTGTGTTAGATTAAAGAGAAAACACGGAGGAGGTAAATATAGAAATATGATGCAGAGTGCACAAGTGCTCAGTCTTTTCTATATATAACCTTTATATACACTAAAAACACTATAAAATACAGGATCCAAAAAATATTCTGCAGTTTACACTTGCAGTTAAAAGAGCATGGTTTGATTCCAAACATTATGATTTTTAATGTAAATGAATGCTCATGGGTTACTATATAGCATATTAGATATTTTTTATCGCATTACAAGCAAACGTTATTTAATCGATTAACTATTTTATCTTTAGCAAAAGCTATTTTATACAAAAATCAAGACAGTGACAACTCCATTCCCAAGACCTTTAATTAGATAATGTACTTCACACCATCTTTAACAGCAAAAATAACATTTTAAAAATCACACTTGTGCATACTATACACATAGGTGAACGTAGCTATTCAATCTTTCAATGATGCTGAGAACTTCTTTTGAGAGTTTTGAAAAAGCATCAAAAGAGGATCATGCCAGAGAGAATGTGAAAGCATTCAATGGAAATGAATGGTAATGCTCAAGGTATTCTAACAACATTGATATTGGTGACTATTATGTTCATAAATGTGTTATTTTTATACAGAAATTTTATTTTGTAACTTTATTACAGATTTAGATGGATTTTTATTTAGCTAATGTTTCTGTGAAGTTTATGTAATGTACAGTACACATAAAAATGGATGAGTGTGCATTCTTGCCTCAACTTTTTTTTATGGATTTAAACAATAGTTAAAATAGAGGTTCATACGTGACTAAAAGACCCTTTATAAAAGCTTTATAATATTTATTCAGCAAATTTTGAATGTCACCACAAATAAATAATTTGCATAATACCAAAGAACAATTCAATTGTTTTGCCCTCAGCCAAACTAACCACATGATGATGCTGAGCTGCAAACTCAAAGTTTAAAGTTCAGATGAGCTATTTGTCATTCCTTCTCACCACAGTGTGTTGAGTGAGGAACGAAATGTGGTTTCTTCAGGACACTGTGCAACATTCACACAGGAGATCAAACAACAACAATAGACAGCAAATAAATGAGAACAGACTGCAAGTAGATGAAACCTAACTAGACATCTACTCAAAGGCATAGAGGAGGGAGACAATGACTATGTTTACATGGACAGCAATAATCTAATTATTGACCTTAATCTAAGTAAGGTAATAATGTGATCATGGTGTTTACATGAGTCGCTTTTAGAATTCTCCTGTCATGTTCCTGTTTTACATGTTATAGATCATAATTAGATTAAGAGCCCGCGTCATTACGTCACCGTGCCACGCCGTTCAACGCCACTACAAAATTTCAAGTATCAACATACAGTTGGTCTTCGTTATGGGACCCGTATACAGTTTTGGGTGTTTTTGTTTAATTTTTTACAAACGCTTTAAGTGCAGTTAATTATTTGTCATGCTGTACGTGCAAATAGACGAGTACTTGAAGCCGTGGGTGCGTCTCAAATCACAAATCGCATACTATACTACTGTATAGTAGCCAAGATACATGTATTTTTCCCCACTACAGGCCTATAGTAGGCAAGTATGCAGTTTGGGACACAGACGAACTCTCTTGTTCGCCATAAAACGTAAAACTGCCGTGTGTGTGATCGTGTCCTGTCGCAAAAGGCGGTGAAAACTCCCACACGACGTTCATAATGTTGTTAAAGTGTTTACATGTCTGAAATGGACATCCATAATACGATTAAAACAGGAGTAATATACCTGTCTTAATTCAATTAGAGCTTACTTAGATTATGACCTTAATTAGATTAAGGTTGGTGTTTACATGGTAGTTTCTTAATCAAAGAATGGTCTTAATTAGATTAAGAGTGGATTATTGTTGTCCATGTAAACGTACTGAGTCACTCAGTATGCACTGTGGTGAGATTATGGTATTTTTGTTGTTTAACCTCTTCGTTGTTTTGAATGTTTTTTCATGCTCATTTTTAAATTAGGCGTAAATTTAAAAAAAAGGGGTAAAAACTTGATGATTAACTTGCCACACAAAGAAATTATTATTGTCATGGGTATCATTACACAGAAAAATCACTTAGGCATATCTGTATATCATAGGTTAAACTGTTAAACTCTGAGTAGAACATTTTCATAATTATCGAATCATTCCAATGTATAGCCATGACCAGATGATTGGGCTGTTTTGCAATGGAGAGATTTAGACTGGATTGGAGAGACATCAGAAGGGGAGATTAAAAATATACCCATATTTCATGTTATCTGTCATTTTCTCCAATTCATCAAAAGACTTTTTGTATGACTTTTGATTGAACTGTAGCCATGCTAGGTAACACTGAGCTTGCTACCTTGCAAGTTTTGATGATTCAAGTCAATTTCATTTAAATTTCTTTATATGCAAAATACAATATCAGATTAGTGACAATGTCAGATTTTCTTGAAAGAAATGTGACTTGAATGTGACTTTTTTCAATATAAAAATTTGTCTTAGCTATACCTAATCCTGGTCCTAAAAAAGAACTCAATATCTATTGTATTTCATGTAGACAAGCTCTAAATGTCTTCTGATGATTCTGTAGGAATTTTATATCCTATATCAAATATCCTATATCATGCTGGCTGAGTTTGCCTGCTAGCACAAAAAGACACCCATGGCGGACACTTTCTAGTTAACTTTGTAATAATTCCTATCTCTCCTTCTTTCTCCATATGTTTCTGCATGATGGAGCTTGTGACAATATTTCATGTGATTTCAAGTGTTTTCACTTCAAAATAACAGATCCAAAGAAGAGCTTTCCAGCTTTCACCATTTGCTAAATGAAGATGCTTTGCTGAACCTGAAACAAGTAACACTCCTTCCCAACACTGCACAATATGTCAAGCAGTCTTGCGCTCAATATGTGGCAGCTCCAAGCCATCCGCATCCTTATTGCAGTACTGTTCTCCCTAATTTCCAAATCGACCACTGCATAAAGTTTTAGAACAACATTTTTCCTCTACCTAGACTCCATAAAAGGTGAACACCAGCAGATAACGTGTTAGTGATCCCAGGCACAACTAAAATTATATCCTTGCTACCCATTTACCCCTATTAAGCGATCTTAATTGTTCATACAGGGAAAGGCAGAAGAGAATGCCCCCCGCCCCGTTTCTTCTACATCAAAGGCAGTTTGTCTTTACCTCTGTCACCTCAGTCTTGCTCACAAGGGGTTAAGGCACTGACTACTCTAGGACCTCTCTGGGACAACTGCTACAGAAGCACTATAAAGTCTCACTTCTACTTCCTGTGGCCATGTCTACTGCACTTCCTCCTCAACATAATTTAATAAGCCCCTTTTGCTACCCAGATGGTGTCACTGAACACACATCTCTTGTAGAAATCAGGTTGTGTCACTCCAACTATAGAACTGCCTCTCTCACACTCTTGAGTCAGGCAATCCTCCAATCTATGGGCTTCTGGAAGCAAGACCTTATCAGCCTTGCTGTCCTTGTAGGGTTTGAATGGACAGACATAGTCATTCTAATACACTGATAATTGATTTAACTTCCACAGACAAAAAAGACTACACTTCACTACCATACTAACTTGAGCATTAATTTTCATCCTTACAATTTAAATGGTAAATGGTCTGGACTTATATAGCGCTTTTATCCAAAGCGCTTTACACTGTGTCTCGTTCACCCATACATGCATACATCAATGGTAGCAGGGCTGCCATGCAAGGCACTAACTTGCCATCGGGAGCAACTTGGGGTTCAGTGTCTTGCTCAAGGACGATTCGGCATATAGAGTCACGTGGGCCAAGAATCGAACTGCCAACCCTACGATTAGTGGACAACCTGCTCTACCACCTGAGCCACAGCCGAATTTAAAATTCCACCTGGCTGCAATGAATCTCAAGAGGGTCTTTAATTTGATCCCTCCATGCCATCTCCAAGACTTTCAGATCACACTTCCAGATATCTACTTCAAAATTGCCTCATCTCCTAGACATAATACTTCATCCTTCACAAGAGTCATTAAAAGGGGGCCTGGCTATCTAGCATTCAGGCCCAGTTTCCATCAACCATACCATTGATATGAAAAGTAAGGAACATGTTTGTATGAAAAATACATAATCCTGACAATCTACCTGTATGCGGTACCTGGGGTGAGGAGGAGGAGAAGGACAATATTATATCAGAAGCATGAACCAATCATACTAGCAGCATGAGGCCCTAGTAGCCTATTGGTAGCTTTCTAAATATTAGCCAGCCAATGTACGGTATGATCTAGGGCTTTGCCAACTAATCAACAAGTTCATCAAATTTGAGAATAAAAATAGTTTGAAACAAATTTGATCTATCTATTAGCTGGTCTATGCTATGAAGTACAAAATATGTTACTTCATTTAGACTAAAAACACATGGACTATGGTGGAGAATGTTATAAAAATCTGTACAAACAAAGTTATACGGAAATGGGAAAAGCTGACCTCACATGGCTTGGAAGTACAGCAGTGATGGAGGAACACACAGGGAAAAGTCTGTTAGTAGCAGTAGTGGGCCATTTATAAATAATACACTGTTGAATACACAATATATATTTGAATATATGTTATGTGAAGTCATCAAGACGCCATCCTGCTGTTAAAGATGCTGGGAGTTCATCCGAAGAAGAGTTGGTTCCACGATTGAAATGTAAGAGACAATCCAAAAGCTTTGGAGTCAATTCCACATACTGAAAATTATTCGCCTCAAGGAAACACAGGTCAAATGGT